>VZTD01002535.1:782033-960098 GCA_013397725.1 Rhagologus leucostigma
CACCGGGATGGCACCGGGATGGCACCGGGATGGCACCGGGATGGCACCGGGGTGGCACCGGCGTGGCACCGGGATGGCCCCCAGCCGCCCCCGCCCCGCGCGGCACTGTGACAGAGCACACCGCGTTTCCCCGCCCCTGGGCACCAGCAGCCCGCAGGCCGCCCTGGCGCGGCCTGTGCCCCGGGTAACGCTGAGCCCTCGGGCCCCGCGGCGCGGGACCCGGCGCGGTGACAGGCGTCACGGCCGGGGGAGTTACACCCGCGTCACCGCTGACCTCACCGGCGGCACCGCGACAACCGGGATGCCGGAGGAAGCGAGCGGGCACCCTTCTGCCACTTAGTGTAGGGCGTGTGTGGATCGTGGTGCGAGCAATGGCCGTGGCCCAGGGGCTGGGGACACGGCTGTCACCTGCCCTGCCAGGGGGCCACGGACCTGCTCAGGCTCCCGAAGCTGTTTGACCGGGGCGGAATCTGTAACTCGTTCCCACTCTTGACCGATCGTGATAACAGACACAAGTGCTTGTGCTCCAGAACTCACATCACAAAATGTTCCAGGCTGGAAGAGACCCATCAGGATCATCGAGTCCAACTCGTAGCCGTGCACAGGACAACCCCAAGAATCCCACCATGTGCCCGAGAGTGTTGTCCAAACACTCCTTGAGCTCTGGCAGGCTTGGGGCCGTGACCACTGCCCTGGGGAGCCTGTTCCAGCCTATCCTTCAACCTTTGGATGAAGAACCTTTTCCTAATATCACTTTGCGGCCCCTCTTTTCCTCTGTGATTTGCTGAGCACTGAAGGGTGTCCATGAATTTTGGCCTGTATAGTTAAACGGAACTCTGGGTGGAAGTGGGAAAGCTCAGGAGCTTTTCAGAGGTGGAGTTTCTCAAGGAGACACTTCTGCATCAGTTCACACCAGGCTCAGTTCATACTTGGAAGGTGCACAGCTGCAAAAGCTACAGATGGGCTCCTTTAATATGGAAGAAGAGGAAGGTAGAGGAGCCAGGTGAAAAGAGACTTTTTCAGCTGCCCAGAGTACAGGGGCCTCCCTGGGTCTGGATTCCCAGCACACTGCACAGGTTGCAGCCTGGAGGAGTTGGAGAGGGACAGCTGAGTGACTTCACTCCTCACAAAAGTCTGGGAGCAAATGAAGTGGATGAGAGTTGGCCGTGATGATATAACAACATGAGGATTTGACAAAAGTTTGCACAGAGGCTTAGGAAAGCAGTTTGCATTGGTTTTAATTGGCATTAGTGTTGCGAAATATCACAGGGCAGGGTCAGAACTGACCAGCTGGTGTTACGGGATATTTTCTAGCTGTAGCAGTTCCAGCTATTGCACATCACTTTACACTCTGTCAGACCCTTCACACAGTCCCTGTCCAAAAAACCTTCCATCACAGAACGGCACTAATAATCAGAATGACAGCTTTACTGCCATCTAAAATTGCCAAGAAATGACAAAGAGCATCCAGTAAACCAGCCACTTATTTTCCACAGCAGTTTTAACACTCAGAATATATGAACACTGTGTTAACAGTATCATCTCTCTTGCAATCAGCCTTATTCATGAGTAGACACAGGCTTCTTTCAGAAAAAGGTCACTCCATAAGTCATAGAAACTGTGCTTCCTTCAGATAATATACGAGCTTTTACTTTATTGCTAATGTATTTTTGTTACCCTTCTGGTTGCACCAGCTGGATCTCTAAGAAAGCTTTTGCCATATCCCTGCTCCTTCACTGTTTGTTCCGATGAATATATGCAGTATAAAGGCACAATCACAAATTCTGTGTTCCTTTCCCAGTAATCCTGGGCAAATAATTCAAATACATTGGAATATTGTGTATTACTAATACAGTGATGGAACTCATCTAAATCTTGAATCTGCAAGTGTTTTCTTCTCAGGACATCTATGAGACAAATAGTTTTGTAAAGTACTGTGGGATCCTCCACTGGGTTCTGCTGGGCAGAGACAAGGGATGCAGATAAAAAGCTTTTTCCTTCCACTGTCCACGTAACAAGAGATTTCCAAGTGCTCATTTTACTTCCCAGCATAAACCCCCTCTGATTCTGCATCACATCACCTAAACCCCTACATGTTTAACAGGAGATAAGGATGAAGTCAGCCTAGGGATGTCAGCTCTGGGAATGAGACAGGATATGGCAGAAGGTTATCCTGGTTTGTACAAAAATACCCTGCTCTGGTTTGTTAATCAGCTCTGACAGCAGAATGAAATGGTGCATCCCTTCTGTATCTATACGTTACATCCCATGCATATGTAAGTTGAAATGCCTAGAATAAACCCCTTGGAATTAGGTAATATTTAAAGGAAATGTGTCAGATTTAGTCATTTGAAAGCAGTTCTCTGCAGTTCCTTTGTGCAACTGAGCTCATAAAAAAATGTCACTCAAGCTTGTGCGTTAGTGCTATTCTTGTTACTCTCAAGGGTCTCCTTTCTGTGATAACAGAAACGCAGAATTTTTCCTGATGTTCCCCTGAGTATTTGAGGGTTCCTGCTCTGCATGGGCTGTGTTTTTTCAGGTAACAGATCCCACAGACACATTGTAATTGAATAATCCTTTGACCATCCAGAATCTTTCAGTCAGGTGAATGGGAACCGCAAATTGCAATGGCTGTGCCAAACTGCCTGTGGAAATTAAAACATCATAATTGTACATTGTCAGTGTTTCTACAGTAGCACTGCCTTGACTCATATACAGGTCTAAACATCTTACTGTGCTCTGGCCTGCATAAACTTCCAAATTTAGATGTATCAGCATCAGCTTTCTAATAAAATCCTCCTAATTACTGGACTTTTTGTAAAGTGTTTAGCTTTAAGCTATATTTACGTCTGTGCTTTGATTTGATCTCCAGAGCATAAAGAATTGCAGTGTTCTTGGGACAACTGCTTTTCCAGCTGTTCAGTCCAGAATTTGAGTTGAGCTCTGCCCAACCATTCAGATTTTAACCAGTGCTTCGAGAACAGCTGTCAAAGCCCTCATCCACGAGGAGGTTAGTCATGAGATAATGGGCAAAATACTGCTATGGCTGGCACCACCAGTGGGTTTAATTAGTCTTTAAACAATCAGAGTTAACAGCTTCTACAAAATCATGATGTACCAGCAGGGTAGGAAGTCCTGCTAAGTATAAATATTGTTAAGTGTGTGGATGACTTTCGCTGGTGTGTGAGCTCAGCGTGTGCTGCGGTACAGGGGCTCGCTCAGCACTGCCATGCAAGGCCAGCTCTCTGCTGCCGTTCCCTGGGGGCACACAGGTGAGTGGTGCCAGTGGCCTGGCTCGTCTCTGCACACAGCCTGGCTTCACACTCACAACCTCCTGATGTGAGACCAAGAAAAATCAACCTAGTCCATGCCCTCGAGTCTCCAAATACACAAGCTCAGTCCTCTGCTCATGATTTTATAAATTTCTTCTTCCCTTGACTGCGTGCTCTGTGACTGTATTAGCACCTGCCCCTGCACTTCTTAGGCTCTCTATTTTCCTATCATGTCATGGATACGTGAGTCATCTTATTTGTGATCTGCTGAGCTGAGTGAGAGTCATAGTAGAGTTGTGTGCTTCAAGGCCATTAGTAACGCAGCTAAAACTTGCATAATATATTCTTCTGTGTCTAAATCCCTGAGAGATTGAGTAACTGTTTTCTTTTTCACCCCAAGTGACTATGCAACTGGATGAGTCACTGCTGTTATGATAGAGGAATTGTAATCTCTGTGTCTTTCCAGTTTTGTTTGGCCAGAAATTTATTTTATAGGACACCTTTGTTCAATCTCCTCTAAGTCTTTATGTGTCACCAGAGACCTTTTCACTCTCTTCAGTTCACTTAAGATCATGTGCTCTGGTCTGGAAACTGCATTAGTTTAGGTTATTGGTGAAACAGATGGAGAAAAATGTTCACCTTCATCTAATACCCTGGAATGATATTACTGAGCTCTTTCATCTCATTATTTATGGAAGCATTAGTGAAACTTAAATGTATTGAAAAGTATTTAAATAAAATTAAATAAAAGCTTATATATATATAGATAAAACAAACCACCCAACAATCAAACATAAACGGATAGATTGGAGGGAATATTTCGCACAAAAGATCTGCAGTGACATCTGTGAATGAACCATGGAAGGCACTAGCAACAGATGGCTGGTAAAAAAGAGGAGGGAGTGAACAGTTTCATGATAGGTGAATGTGGTACCCTTGCAAACAGCACAGGGTGCTCAGACAGGGCCCCCAGGGGTGCAGGATCTGACCCAGATGGGGCTGGCACCGTTGGATCAGCCCTAGCCCTGTGCTGATGTGAGCTGCTTGTAACTGTCCCAGGAGGAGCCCTGGAGCCAGAGGCATTGCTGGAGCTGGCACCTGCCCCCACCCCGGCACAGCAGAGCCAGCACCAGCCCCTGCTCCCCTGGCAGAGCTGAGCTGGGCTCAGGGTTGGTGCTGGAGCACCTCAGGCTGTGCAGAACATCGAGGACCATGCTTTTAAGTAGCCACTTCAAGAGTGGGTAGCCACAAAGCAAGCCAATCTTCCACTCGAGCATTGCCCAAGCACACTTATAAACGTTGCAGAGTTCATAGTTTCAAATGGTTTCATGCCTTTTCCTTGCTTGATATATTATCTTTTTATTAAGGCAGGATTTATTTCCCCTGTCTCTGTGACCCCATCTCTCCCCTGAGAGCCTGCGCTGAAATCCAGCTGGCCAGCCTTTGTGTATCAGCAGTGGCTGCAGCAGAAGAGCTTCTAGTGAAACAACAGTGGGAGGAAAAGTCAGGAATTTCTTGACTTAATCCTGCCTTGAGCAGTGACGAGTTGTGTGGCTTTAGGTGAGCCACAGGACCATGTGAGTCAATATGTAATGTGAGAAAATGAGTGTATCCCAGAGTCGTGGCAGACTCTGTTCATTCATCTTTAAATGCAGCTTGAAATCCAATGAGTGCCTGACCCATTTTTTTTTTCTTGCACTAAAAAGAGCAATACAGAATCATACTGGCTATGATAATTTCTTTTAGCTGGAGATTTTTTTCCCCTTCTTTTCCATTGTCCCCCCCACTGCTGCTTTCCAAGATGCTCTGAAGCCAGTGAAATAGTTCTTTCTCATAAATCTTTTAAATCATGTAAATCCTCCCAGCATACCAGCTGACATTTCAGATGTTGCATTTTTGCATTTGTGCCAGGAAGCTTTGAGCATGTTACAGTTGCTTATGTTGTTATATTTTTTTAAAGAAGGCAAAAACAGTTCCTTCCTCTTGTGTCTCCAGCAGAGACTGTTTCTCCTTGAGAAAGGAGTTCACATGATCATATAGATGCGTCAGATAAATCCCTTCCCACGTTTGATATTTGCTAAGTTGAATGATTGTTATTCCAAAGCCATAGCTGGGATGGTTTTGTGATTTAACATCTCCAGAGCAATTTTTTATTCTATCCACAAGCCTTAAAGAAATAGTCTAAAAACTAAAACCTTCAACTTAGAAAGACTCAGTAACCAAACACTCCCAGCCGTGTTATCTTCACAAATATTTCTCCCTGTTTGTTTGTTTAAAGTTGGCCAAGAGTTCCAGAAATACTTTTAAGATAACAAAAATGGGCATCCAGCTCAGAAAGGAACTCTGTATTTAGAAACTCTGAAATACTACTGGGGGGTTGGCTGTGCTGTTAACTCTCTTCTGGTTGTTCTGAACCTCCATGGCATTGGGGGATGAGTCATGACATTCTTCTTTATTTAACTGTTTTTCCCATCCTAGATGATTTAGAAGAAGAAGTGCCCTGGGGAAGTTTAATAATACAATGCCATGCTAGTCACAGCTCTGGGTTCAGTAGGGTTGTTGCCCACGAGGGTGTAAATCAAGCAGTTTGCAGAAGGCAGCGCAGGGCAAGAGCTGACACGGCTCAGCATTCACAGGATCCATGTGCACTGCAGGCAGAAACAGCCACAATCTTAATCCTGGAAGGGAAGGAAGGGGAAGAACTGAGGGCTGGGTGTTGGTTTATCAGAGGATCTTACAACCAGCTTCCTGCTGCAGAACGCACTTGAGAAAACGGAGCTGCAAACGCACGCAGTCATTTTAAAGTGCACGTTAAGTGTGTCGTGTTCCTGCAACCCTGAGCGTGTCCATAGGAAACAAAAGCAGGTCACTGTGCTCAGCGTGACGTACACAGGTGTTTCAGTGGTAGAAGCAGAGTCATTTCCCCCTATTAAAAATAATAGTTCCGTTCTGAATTTGTTGGCTTTTTGAGATAATGGCAGAAGTTTCTTCAGACTCTACAGGACGACTTAAAATTTTTAATTAAAAGGTGTACCGGTATAACTGTATTTCCTACCATGTTTTCCATGGCTTGTGCAGAACCCAATGCCTGGACAGGCTCACAGTACAGTTCTTGTGGATATTTTCTTTTCAAAGCTGGTTTTTTCAAACATGTATTTTGTATCATTACAGTCTTCAAACAGTTTGAAGCAAGATCCATTGAAGCAATGCCCCTGTGCATTTCAGTGTGTGCCACACTAGCAGTGGGTTCTGGGCTGAGAAATAGTCCCTGCGAGGACTGAGCTCTCCCTCCAGCCAGTGAAGGTGGACAGACAGGATGAATTGCTCTCTGATACCTGATCTACCACCGTTCCTTTAGTCCTGGCCTCTACTTACTGTCACGGGAACTTTGATGTCTTATTTTTAGACGAGCTTTTGTGGTTTTGAAATTAAAGTCTGATTGTAGCCGGGTATTAATTTCAGTGAAAAAAATAACATGGAAAACCTGACACATGCTGGTCAGCAAGGAACATGCTGGGCAGTGGGAATCTTGACCCAATTACTTATCTGTAGGCATTGAAATGTGCTTGGTGTTTTATGGTTAGGCACCAGCTGATGTGAAGATGTTGTTTAACTGAAGAGTCATTATTTACCATTAATAAAACTGATACCATGACAAATTCCTTATGGCGTAGATGTGCTATCATATCTTGGCAACGGTAGCAGAAGAAATTATTCTGCCTGGCTTGCAGGCTTGTCTTCATTGTAAAAAGAAAAATAATGAGGCTGTAATTACCCAGCTTGGAACTAAACGAACCCAACTGAAAGTGCTGAATGATTAAAGATGACTCCTAACTGCTTCCTAAATGTGGCTTGTTTGGTTACCATCACTGACAGTGCCAGCTCCTGGCTCTGGCTGGGCTGGATCAACAGCCAGCAGGCACAGCTCAGTTGTTTGGACTGTGGTGGTGTCCCACTTTGAAGTACCGTGGAACAAATAGTGGCAAATATTCCACAAGCCTTGCCAGAAATGACCTGTTTACACAAGGAAGGCAGCATGCAGCAAATGGGGATAAATTCAGAGCACACAAACCCCTCCATATTGTTTCTTGGGGTAACGAACCCTATCATGTAGTGGTTTACTCTAAAATAGTAATTATTTTGCATGTGGGATCACACACTTCTCCCTCCAAAATCCAACATTTCAGTATCAAATCCATCAGGTTTCTCTAATTTTGCATCTTAATTTTATCTAATAAACCAATAGATTCAAGAGTCTGTTTTTTTCTTTTGTGCAAATAAAGATGGGAAAAGCAGGTCTGTTATTTTATTAATTCTAGTTCTCAGTTTCACACAATTTTCTTGTTAACCGGTAACACAACAGCTAGCAGACTTACTGCCCAAATTGGTTTAGATATTGAAAAGCTGGTGACTTTTTGTCTTCAGGACAGAAGTGGTGTGTTTGGTGGAGCTCTTGGAGAGATGGGGATGAACTTCCCCTGCAATGAAGAGGCATAAAAGAATGTTTCCAGGTACCCAGCTGGCTACATTCCTGTTCAACTCATCCTTGAAGACAGCTGAGATTTAATTATATTATTAATGATAAATTACAGCGCCTGGAGACTTGGATAAATAATAACTAAAAGAGCCTCTTAGCCACAATAAAGTGGATTTTCCCTCTGGTCACTCAGTTTGAGCCCTCGTTCCTGCAGGAAAGCAGGTAGTGCTGCAGTGGAGCACACACCTCTTGTCTGACCTGCAAGATCTCCTGCTGGTTGCCATAGAGATGGAGAGCTGAGGCCCTTTGGAGTAGCAATTCTGCACTGCAAATGCCTGTTTGGTACCACGTCCCCTTTGTCAGCAGCTCAGTCCCTGGCACCTACAGCCGGCGTGGGACACGGGCAGGTGTCCGGCGTGTGCAGACGCTGCTCCCTGGAACACGCCTGTGCAGGATGGGCAGCGCATCAGAGTAGGTTCAAACAGAGAAATATATCTGTCCATACAGAAATAACAGCACGACTGTCACACTGATGGCTTGCTGCATACCTGGCAGGTCACATCACTGCCACCACCACTGTGTGCAGTGAGGAGCCACCGGGTGCCACAGCAATCTGGGCAAAGGGTACTTTGGGCGGTGACTGGCGTTTACTTCTCACTCAGAGGGCAAGGAACCAGCCCCAAACACGGAATTTTAGATCAAATGTGCCTGAAAGCTTCTGGCCCAAGGCAGCCTGGATGGTGGCTTTTATTAAAGGGTCTTCTGCAAGACCTTCCTGTGAGACATCTAACTCGGGACTGTGTGGAGCTAAGGTTTAACACATAGCTCAAGAAAGCTGATGTGTACTTAAACGCCATTGCTAGATTATTTGTCCAATGGATAATGTGGATAAAGACACTGGTTACTTGATCAGGCCAAGTTGTACAAAGCTGAAAACAATTGCTTGAGACATGCTATAAAAAGAAATTATTTAATCCACAAAAGTGAGTGGCAACAGGGGTCTGTATGAAAACATTTAACTCTGTCTCCAAAAAGCCATAGTCCTGCATAAAAGTGAAAGTTTTACACCTCTCCAAGGACACTCAGCCCAGCTTTGGGAGAAAGTAAGCATCTGAAACAAATATAGTGAACTAAGGGAGTAAGAAGAACACTTTGAAAACTGGAAATCCTAGAAGAACCACAAGGGAATAGTCTTGACATAAACAGCAGTAAATAAAATACTTCTCAAAGCAGCAGGAAGTGAGATTGGCCATGATTAGGTGAGGAAGGTCTGTCTGCTGGCACAGACCCACGAGAGCATCGGGCCATCCATCTGTGATGGCCATGGAGGAGATGCCAGTAACAGAGCAGACAAGGTTACTGTTCTGGGCTGGGTGAAAATCTGTCTCTGTAGCGGTCACTGAGCCTTCTGTCCTTCCACCAGCCACCTGCCAAAAGGAGATGATAGCATAAGTACCGCTTTTCCTTTAACTTTGTCTGTCTTGGCTATTTAAAGGAATAAGATTTCTGAGGCTGGGACTATGCCTTAGGATCTGCTGCTTCAGTAGGAAAGGAGCAGGGATCTCAGACTGAGACACTCAGAGGTGTAACCCACTGAGAACTGATGGCTCTCCCTCCTGGCAAATCTCACGCCCCACAGCATCCTTCATTCCTCCCGGGAGCCAGCACTCTACTCTGCCCACAGCTGGTAAGGAAGAACAGGGCTCTCTCAGCCACTGTGTTCACCCTGGGGTGGCAGTGGCAGAGCCCTTCTCTGGGCCACCCAATATGCAGGGCAGCCCTGTCACCACATCTTACAGCTTCCTGTGTCAGCTGCTGCACACCTGGGCAACACCCGAAACCCAGGGCACGTGGCCTATCCCAGTACGGTGCTGGGAGCAGAGGGCTGTGTGCGGGGCCTGAGTGAAATGCTCCCAGGTCCCCAGGCAAACCCTGTTTTTATTTCATGTACACTCTTGGCACAAACAGAATATTTTGTTCTCCGACCAGAACACAGAGCTCTTCCCACGGAGCACCCTGAACTCCTGCTGCTCTCAGACAAAGTCACAGTGATGCTGCACCTCCCTGATCGCAGTGTCTGTGGCCTTGGGAAGAGCTAGAATAGATAAATGGCACCATGTCTAAGGGCATGGGACAGCACAGGACACAGAAGCAGCCTTGCTGGGCTCATCCTGGCGGTTGCAGTGGTCACAAGAAGGCATCTGGTTACATGTACTCCCTTAATCAACCAGCATGGAAAGCAAGGAAATGTAACAGGAGTTTAGGCTTAATATTTTCCCAACCATAGGTAGAGCGTGAGTGTATATTGTGAAGCCTGAAGATTGCAGTCCTTTGACTCACATAGAGGATTCATAACACGAGTTTGATCCCTCACCATTCCAGAGCAGGAGTCCCCTTTTCAGACTTCGTGGAATAAAGTCATATAAAAGCCCATTTAGCTGAGAGCACAAGTTAGAATCAAAATATTTACTTGTCTGCTGCACATGGGCAACAGGAATCCTTGTCTGGTTGCCAACCACCGGTGAACAATCAGCTGTTGGCTGGGTGGCTCTGGCGTGTATTAAACACTGACAGAGATGACTATTTGCTTTTCGTTTATCAGCAAACACTTTGCTCTTTAAAAGGGAGAAACACAGCTGCCAACCCAGCCTGCTCCTTGATTTCTTCCAGCCACAGTCTCTGGCAGAATCAGAGGGACAAAGGGAAGCAGTACCTGTTTGTGAACCTCAGGACATCTCCTGCCTCCCTGCCAGCAACACCTGAGCAGTCAGTCTCGATCAGCTTAAACAATACCTCTCCTGCTGCACCTTCTCATCCTGACAATCATTTTTAGCTTTTTCTGTGTATCTGACCCTTCCCAGCAAGCAGAATGAACCTATTTAATTAATTCTTGTTCTTCCCCCCTCTGAACACACTCTGAGCCAACAGAGACATTATTCACGCTGTGTCCCAGACAAGAAAGCTTTTACCACAAGGGATGATTTTCTGATGAAGCATGTGCTGGATGTGTGACCTTTGTGGGTTTACACTGGAGAAGCTTCTGGAGTCCTTTAGACAAACAAACCCCTGACCAAGCAGGGTTTATGCGTGTTTTGTAGCCTTTGTGCCATGAACCAGCTGCCGCGCTTGCTCCTATCAGCAGCAGGTAAAGTGCTTCTTACAGAGAGTGTGTGAGGGACTTTGGAATGGGCTGTGGGACCCCTCGGGAAAAACGAGGTGTAGGGCAGTGCTGTCACTGCCTGGGGACCCTGGCTTGCCATGAGATCCGAGTTTGAGATCTGCTTGTAATTGTTGCAGCTGCAAAGAGGTAATTGTCAAGTGACTTCTTTCTTTTGCTGTCAAGTGACTTCTTTTGCAAGAGCCTTTGGAAGAAGGGATTTTGCAGAAATGAAAGATGAGAGGGTGCACGTCCACGACGGGCTTCTAGCAAAGCCTTGGAACTAGGCTTTGAGGACTCTTAAACACAAAGTTCATTTATTTTCTAAACTGAATACATTCCCTAGGGAAAAATGAAAAAAAAGAAGTTTGGGCTGAGACTCCCACCTATCTAGTTGGGCCAAACCTTTTGGAGGTGCTTGGCACAGAGGCAGAAGAGATAAGGTCAGTGGAAAGAAGCGGCCGGGAAGGGGGAAGGGATGAGCTCGTGGAGTGAAATTGCCCAGAAGCAAAGCACAGCCACTCACTTCGCAATGAAAAGCTTTATCATCTCTGCACAGATTAGTGCGGCTAAAAATAGCTTCAGCTCAAAGTAAACAGTTTTTTGAGTGTGCTCTGCCCTGCTGGAATGCCAGCCCCGCACAGAGCCACCATGCCAGCAGCCACAACCGTGTCCCCACGGTCCCAGTGCCCAGAGGGGCTCCCCACAGCCCTGCTCAGCTGCTCAATCCTGCCCATTAATAGGGGTGACCCTAGAGGGGGGTCACTAATGAGTTTAGCCTCATTACAAGCTTTTTTGTGTTTCACTTGTTGAACCTTTATGGATGAGCAACTTCTATAAAAACAAAATGGGTCTGAACACCGGGTAATTCATTCAGACATCCCAACACCCACTCTCTCTTCCCTAATCAACAGCAAACTGTCCTTCCCTTGACAGCAAAAAGAGTGGCTTGTCACTAAAGCTGCTTTTACTTGTTGGTTTCTCTTCTTCTCGTGAATCTCCAAGTGAAGATGTTATTTGATGGCTTAAGACATCCACTCTTGCACTGGGGAGCCCAGCACACCATTGAAATATGTTCTGCGGGGTTTTTTTGGATCAAAAGTAGTTTATTTAAAGTATTTATTTTATGGGAGGAAGTCTGGAAAAAAAACAGGTTGTCCCATTTTTTCCATGCGTGTCTTGTGCCATTCCACATTTCCTTGCAATCTTGATGACATCAAGTGACACGGAGACCTCAATGCCTGGGAAATGCAGCGGGAAGCTGCTCTTACGTGAGGAGGCTGCGTGCTACATCAGCGGCTGCCACAGCGCTGCTCTAACCCTGGAAGCACGGGCTTCTCAGGGAAGCGAGGCCCAGGCTGCAAAAACATTCGGGTCAGAGGCAGGTCAGGTCCTTCTGAAGTGACAGCTTGCCTCCTTGGGCTCCAGAGCTTCCCGGAGGGTCCTTTGTGCTGGTGGTTTTCCTTGCAGGAGCAGGCAGCGTGCAGTCCAGCACGGCGGTGCTGCTCCAGGGCTGGGCTCCTTTACATTAGCACCCTTGGGGATACTCTCACCTCATTTTGACATTTGCCCTCTAAGATTGCTTCAGTTTTGTCCCTCCTCCAGTTAAAGGCTGACGGTCAACCCGCAGGGCAGCTTCTTGCTTTTCCCTGAGCCGTGCTCTCCCATCCCGTGTGGCACCAGAGTAGCGAAGGTGGCACCCACAGCATGGGCTGCCAGCCATCACAAGACCATCCTTTCCCTGGGGCATTGCCCTCTGCATCGCACTCTGTGGCACAAAACCAAAAAATTCACAGTTCACTGCAGACCGGCTGCAAGGTCAAAAGCAGCAGAGCCAAGCCTCCAGTTGTCCAGAGTGGTAATGGCATCACCATCGATCCTAGACTACGCAGGACAGCACAGTATGAGGCAGATGGATACGACAGGCAGCAACAGCCTCACCAAAGACAAACGTGTGAGTAAAGTAGGAGCCACTAAAGGCTGATTGTGGCTGCAGCTGAGTCAGTCAGCTCAAGGCTGTGACACCACCCGTCACACAGGGCGAGCCACGCCAGGCAGCTCTAACATCTGCCCATCACCTCCGGATGAATGTCTTACGGTGGACAAAGCAACAGGACGAGAGATGGTGAACATGAGCATCAGCTAGAAGTTAGGGTGTATTATTGTAAAATGACAGCTTTTGCTTAAGAACAGGAAGACTGAATACATTGAAAGCCATGCATTTTTATCCTAATATGTTAAGATTTCAGGCAAACTTTTTGGCATCTTGGGATTGCCACCCCTTCTCCCGCTTGCGAAAAAAAGAATACAGTCTGTAGAAAACCTTAAACTGCATTTTTTTACTTAAAAAGAGTTTTGATGGAAAATGCCTGACAAGTCCCTGCAGAGGATGATGTTAGATGAGAAAGTCACTGTAAGGACACACAATTGTGTGCAGAAAAGGATGGACTTTGTGGTGGATGCTTTGGAGGGCTTGTTTCCAGGACCACACACAGGATTGGGAGCTTTGAGCAAGACAAGACATGTCTTGTTTTAGAAGTACATATTCTGAGCTCCCGGCTTTCCGAAGTACTTGGCTGTTGCCGTTGTTCTTTGTTGTTTGTTCTGTAATGGTACTGGCCACACTCTGCTAAGGAAACGCCTGGGTAGCTGGTGTAGCACTTGCATCCTTAGCAGGCTTGGCCTCCAAACCCTGCAGTCCAAGTGTTAGTGTGAAGCTGTTACCTTCTGGATCCTTTTCAAATGTAAGCTGGAGTAAAGGGAAAGCTGCAGCCTTGGCCAGACCAGCACAGCAGTCTCCTGAGGCTGTGCTGTCCCTCGGCACAGCAGAGCCATCCCCCCTCCCTGGCATCTCATGAAAACAGGCAGGGCATTGTGGTGAATCCCTTACTGCTACTTTTGGGTGAGCAGCAGCAATGTGTGACTCAAAACGGCTGGAGAGAGATGAGTTCTGCCAGGTAATACATCTCAGGATATCAAATAGGCTTCCTGGGGCTGCTTTTGAACTAAAACTGAACTGAGTCAGGAGGCTGCACGAGGTCGGTTTAGGGATGCACTGAGCATGGATATGTTTTGCTCTATCGAGGTCCACTCCCCTTCATCTACGCCTCAGTATTGTCATCAGGGTGTTTCCTGTGCTGCTTGCTGCCGTTGTTGGTGTTTTTATCTCTTCCTGTGATCCTGTGGGTATCTTTCACAGCAACCATCACATTTTTGGGCACACACAGGTACTGGCTGGAGGTAGTGATGGCAGCAGAGGTGGAAAAGGTCCAAGTGTGCAGGGCGGTGCCAGGGTGGGAGGAGAACCTGGTGCTCTTCACCTGGTACTGGGTGGCTCTGGGTCCCATCTGTCACGGGAGAGCTGCAGGAATGCTGCTTCTGTGCCTGTCTGGTGCTCAGCGAGACAGTGGGTTGGGAAAGTGCTCCTGGCTCACACCACTCACTTTGCATGCAACCTGAAACAAAAACTGGCCTAGCTTGAGTGGGGACTGGATCCATTTCTTGGCAAACACCCTTTGGGCTCGCCAGTTGAGTTGTGAGGACCTGAGTGTTCTTACAGCAGGGATGGAGCAAATCTTTCACTCTCTCAGCAAAGCAATTACCACTAATGAGCCCTGTTCCAGTCTGAGCGTGCAGGCAGGAGCAGGCAGCACTGCGTATGTTCCTGTGTGCTCACACACCTTCCCTCCACACTGGTGGGGCTGGGCAGGAGCACGGGCCCAGAGGATGACTGCGACCACCTAGATCGATTGGTTTCAGCCACCCGGTAGGGTCTGCAAAGCTGATGGGGCACCAGGAGGTGATGCCAGCCAGAGGGACATTCCTCAGTCCATGCGGTACCAAGAACATCCAAAATTTTCTCTTCTGCTGTAGGGACCTCAAGCTCACTGAGAGCTCCCAGGGTGTGCTTCACACAGCAGGGTGGCCACAAAGGCATGTGTTTTAAATGTGGTACTGCCTTAGCACCTTCCCCCTTCAATCCAGGTGCTGTCACCAGCTAGCTCTGCACTTCACCCCCAAATACAGCTGGCACACAGGGGCAGATGAGCTGAAGTACTCCTGGGAGTACTCCATGTGAGTCAGTGGAGCAAGAAGCACTCCAAAACAACGCAAAGCTGGGTTTTTCTTAGGAGGCACTTTCCCAGTGCCACACCTGGTAGGATAGCTCAGGCTGCACGGGGTGTGATGGTGTCTTTGGCCAGGCCCTGGTGGAGAGGATAAACGGTGGGATGCAGGTGAGATGTGCATCCGAGCAGCGTGCCAGAGAAACCTGGGGGAGCAGCAGGCAGGAGGGAGCACCCGGCAGCAGAAGCCCCGGCGCTGAGCATCGAAGGGAGGATGCTCGGGCACATGCAGCTGCCGGGGGATGGGGTTACAAGCCGAAGCTAAACAAAGATCTCTGTGAAAAGGAAACGGATCCCTCCTGCCGACTGTAAGGTAGGAGCCGAGCGGGAGTTGCTTGACATCATCGGGCAGAGCATTGGATTACAGCAGGCAGGGACTGACTCGAGGGGAGGAGAACACGCCCCTTGGCCCCACAAGTGCAACTTCATTTAGCAGCTCCCAGTAGAAGGAAACTGCAAGTCTGAAACTGGCTGCGACTCTCCCGGCCGGCTTGGCTGCTCGCCACAGCGGGCAGAGACGCCAGGAGGGTGTAATCCAGCCTCGATTCCTTCCTCGGCGGCGGGACCACGGGACTTGGGAGCTGAGAAGCGGCGGGAGCCGGGGCTGTAAGTAGGGCTGTGCTCGCTGCGGCGGGGGCTCGGGGCCGGCGAGGAGCTGGGGCGGTGGGTGACAAGGACACCTGCCTGCGAGTGCAGCCAGGGGCTCTCCTCCTGCTCACGGCCGCGCCACGAGGCAGGGGTTTGTTCGGAGAGACGGTGAACTTTTACCCAACCGGCTGCGAACGGCGAGGGTTTTGCTGCCGGCAAACCGTGGGCTAAAAAAGCAGAGCTGCATCCCAGTTTTTCTGCCGTTGGGAGAGAGAAGCCGCTCGCAGGCTGATGGCAGGGAGGTGGCTGCTGTTCCGCTCGGGAAATAACGCGGTTCAGCGCTCGCCGCGAAGGGGTAGCAGGGAGAGCAGGCTCAGAGGATAGAAATCACAGAGGACCGTGGATCAGTGACCCCCGTGGGGATTTCTGGCCTCGTTTCCAACATGTGTCCGTTTAATCTGAGCGATTTGCCGGAGGGAATCCCTTACAGCATGGGGGTTGCTCTGTGCTCGCACGGGAATGGGACACGCACCCGGCGGTCTGTCAGTGCAGGGCTGTGGTGGGAATCCATCCCTCGGGATGTCAGGAGCCCTAGGGCTGCCCGGGACTCCCCTCGGAACTGCGGGCACGAGCAGAGCTTTCGGAGCGTGGCAGCAGAAGCAGGCTCGGAGACTTGCTGGCATCTGGCTTTCCAAGCAAATGTTTGAAAAGGCAAAGACTCGGGATAAAAAAAGAACTGCTGTGTGGTGGTATTCTCAGGAGGCTTTGCAAATTCCTCCACCTCGAAGCTGTGTGTCTTTCCTCTCTCTGGATTCCCCTAAGCAGCTGGTAGCGAGCTGTGGTGGGGAGCTTTCACGTGCATGTAATGCCTTGGCCCCAAAGGCGTCTTGGGGAAATTTCCCTTTGCTTGGAAAGGGTAAATGGTTCTGCAGATCGAGAGCCAAGTATAGCTGTGAACCCAGAGGCAATGCCCTGGGTGGCTGTGCTGGTGACTCAAACCAGGAGAAGGACGGGCTGGGGTCAATGAGCACGAGGCAGCTGCAGCTGGGATGCTGCTGCAGTGCGAGGGTGAAGGGGGATTTGTGGGGTGGGTATGGCTTGATTGGGTGGCTGAGACTCTCAGATGGTGACAGCCCCTCGAGCCCTGGGCTGTTTGCTCGGCGTGCGTGGCTTGGTTCCTGTGGGGCAGCACTTGGCTTCAGAGACTCTTGGCTGGAAAGAGCCACCGTGCTAATGTGTGGCCATCCAGGTAAGAAATTGCCACCTTTCAGCTCTTGTGAGAGATGGTGTTTAGGAAAGAAGGATGCACGAAGAGATCCTCCATGGCTGTATTTGTTTATAGTGCAGCTGTAGGTTAAATGGCCATTTATAAACATGGATACACCGACAGAGCTTAACATGCCTCGGGCACAGAACACAGCATTGAGTCCTTCAGACGGAGTTCCACATGGATGTGAGCAGCCTGTGCTGTCGTTTTGGGGGACACCTCCCACAGAGCGTAGACTCAGCTGCCTCAGAGAACTGGAGACCATTAACTATGGTGCACAGGCAGCTTGGTCACGAAGAGATGGAACCCAGGAATGTTCACAGCTGCGCATCTCCCAACCACCTGGCACTTCTGTGCCCAGTGGCTGACTCTGAGGGGTGTGCAGGCACATGATGAGCTAAGATGGGGAGTTTTGCTTTTTCCTCTCATTCCAAAGAAAAATCAATGGACTTTTGATCCCACTCAGAGGAATACCCACAGGCATAAAACCTTGCCACCCAAAATAACTACGGAAAACGTTTTCCAAGCTGCTAACATTTCCTGATCTCCCACATTTCAGAGCCAGTTCCTGCAGCATGCTGCTGTGCGTTGATGCCTCCAGCCTGTCTGGGCACCCAAGCACCAGCATCATTCCTATTTTACATGGGACTCTCACAAAGCAGATGATTTCCCTGGGCTCACACAGGTCTGTGGCAGAATGGGGGACGAATCTACAAATCCATAAAGAACAGCAGAAGCTTCAATCTGGCTTTTTATTTGCCTGTGTCACCCTGTTCTGATCTCTCCCGTTTTCACATTCCAGTTGGTTCTCCACACCCTTAGGGGTTTCTTTAACGTCACCAAAGCTGTTTATATGGACTGATCCAGGAAATAAATTTTCCATCACAACACCCATTTTAGAGAGGATGAGAGGGGAAAAAAGCCCACTGCTTCTAGTTGTCTTTTGCTCATGACTAGAAGAAGACAAGTCATAAGGGAAGCTGCTCCCCAGGCTTGCCAGCACCAGCCAGGCAGAAGGGAAGGTTCAGGTCTTCCATGGGCCTTGTCCCAAGCTCCTCATGATGGCAGTTGGAGAGGCTAAGATCGCTCCAGGCCTCGGCTGGCACCTGCAGCACAAAGCAGGAAGGGCAGCAGTTGGACTATGAACTACCTGGGCCCCACTTCAAAACTCCCACTCTCTTCGAGCCTAAGGGAATATGTACTTTACACCGCTCATTTCTGGTTTCCACAGCGAGTTCCCCAGCACTTCCCTTCCCAGGAGAGCCCAGAGAGGCCAGGTGCTCTTTGCACAGCTCCTCTGTGCAGGCACAGTGCCGGTCACAAGCCGCTGCCTGGGGAACTCCCCGTCGGGCGCCGAAATGCACCTTCTGTTGATATTTGCAGTGATGTAATAAGCCAAACATATCCCCACCAGAGCGTCACCAGCTTTACTGGAGTTACTGTTTCCACAAAGTGTAATTAGTCTGTGGTGCTCATTGCCGTGAGATATCGGTGGAACAAAGAGCTCTGAAGGCATTTTAATGGATATCGGGTAGTTATCTTGGTAACAAAACAATCCTGGGTATGATTAAGAGGATATTGCATTGTAAGGATTGTAACACCTCCTGGTTCGGAGTCATTAGTGACTTATGAAAAGCATTCCATTACAATTAGAGGTTTTCTTGTTCCTCTGAAGCCGAGGATGCCAGCTGCTGCTGGAGACAGGGCACTAAATGAGGCAGTCTGGCTGCTCTGGGAGGACCAGGCTGCTGTCCTGATCAGCCATGCGTGGAGCCTGTTGTTTACCCAGCAGCCAAGAGACACAAGAACAACCTTCTCTCGGCTGCCATCACCTTGCTTGAAACCAGGAAGGATTTCCTCTCTGGATCAAAGCAGCACCATAACAGCTGTTGTGTAGAATAGTCTTGAATTCTGCCAAAAAAACATTCTGGGGTGTGTTTTTTTGGAACATACATTCATTTTGAAGCAATGTGGAGAGGACTAAGGTTGTTTCATCTGCTTGCTCCTTTTGGGTAACAGCTGGTCACCACGGAGGGAATCTGAACCTCAAACATGTGCAGTCGTGCACATTAGAGGACAAGAGAAAATGGTCTTTAGTTGCACCAGGGAAGGTTTAGGTTGAATATTAGGAAAAATTCCTTCACCAAAAGGGTTATGAAACATTGAAACAGGCTGCCCAGGGAACTGGTGGAGTCACTATCCCTGGGATAGTAAAAAAATGTGTGGATGTGGCACTTGGGGACATGGCTCAGGGATGGACTTGATGACCTTAAAGATCTTTTTCAATCTAAATGATTCTATAGCTCTATGCTGATGCCCTTGTAATTCATTCCTGATGGGGTATGGATGTTTATCTAGCCAATGAACATTCTGCTGGGGTCCCAAAATAATCCATCCTACCTTGATGTGTTACAGGACTAGACAACAAAACAAAGTGTTCTTTAACAAGTTAGTGTAGCCCATCCTTAGGTGGGCCATTCCATGTGCCACCATTAAAGTTCCAAAGAGCCTGGCCTTTGTGCTGAGGGGCCTCTGGAGCTCTGCCCATCACCCTGGGAGCAGCAAGACCAGGTGAGCCAGAAGAGGATAAGCCTTTGTGAATGGAGCAAGAGGAGCAGCTTCAAATGTGCAGACTCCAGATGCCCAAGCAAGGGCTGTGGGGAGAAACACCTAGCCAGAGCCAGGCCTGCAGGGTTAGAAAGCCAATACCAGCTGCTAAAGAGTTTTTGTCTCCAAAATCAGCTTTTTTTGAGAGAGAAAAGGGAGGTTTCCCATCATGTCCCATCACAAACAAGGCTGCTCAGTGATAACTTCTACTTCAGAGCATCATTGCTCCAGTTAACTTTAAGCCTCTCTTGGCAGAGGCCCACGTGTTTTGAGATATTTTGCAACACTGCCGAAGTGCTGGAAGTTTAACTGTTTGGGCAGTGTAACACGCAAGCCAGGGCAGGAAGGCAAAGGAGGAAAATAAAGACTTGTGGATTTCCAAAGCTGGGTTTCTTCCTTCCTGCTTTTGTTTGCCTGCTTGGTGCCCAAAAAGGGCAATGCATATTCCCAGAGTTGTGGGAATACTGTTTCTTTTCCGGTCCAGTGTTTCCAGTAAGCACCTTGCTATAAATGGGGTTAAGACTAACAAAAGTTTATTGTTAAATCCCTGTGTCTTTGTTTAGCTCCTGTCATGATCATAATTAGCATTTTCCACTTCTGCAAGCCTGTCATCTGCAGAGCTGAAAGTGCTTTAAAATATTTGAAGCATCTAACAGGGGGAGGGAGTATTAATAGCTCCATTTAACAGATGGGCAAACTGACACATAAAAGCAGCAAGTGCCCTGTCCTTGAAGCAGGGCCAGAGCCAGCAAGTAGTCGGCTTCAACTACGAAGTTTTGAAAGTGGGTCAAAAAAATAAAGAGGAAGGCTGTAGCTCTGTCCCAGTTTGGAAAATGATGGGAAATAATTCCAGTCTCAGTGGTACTCAACCCAGACGGACCAGACAGATGAATTGCTGGATGAGCTACTGCTTATATGGTTAAGTGGCTCATCTCTTGATTTCTGTTCTGCTAGCATTTGTCCCTGGGACAAAGGGAAAAACACAGTCCATGATGTTCCAAAATAGTCAGAAAGCTGAAACAGCTGCTAAAATAAGCAAGTGTCCTGTTGGCCGGGCTCTGCAGGTCAGGGAATTGCAAAGCACCCACAGATGTTGAGGCCACAGAGGAAATGTCTTTGAGCAGGGCTTGGGGACAGCGGGAGGAGGCTCAGCTGTGCACAAACAGCACAGACCCAAGGAGCTGGACACAGACCCAGCAAAGCAACCAGAATTAGATTAAATTTCCCCTTTCACCTCAGAGAAGCTGATATGGGAGTTTCACTTCTTTAAAGGGCAGCAGAGCTGCAAACCAGTATTCATTTATACTCTGGAGGCAGCTGCTGGTCCCTGCAGTGCAGGTCAGGACATGAGTTGCCTCAGTTCTCCCAGCACCTGTGGGAGGGCAAAGAAAGAAGCAAAACCAAAGAGGACTTCACTGTGCAGCCCAGCTGGACCTTCCGTGTGCTTTAACACAACAGTCCAAGTCTGTTAGCGCAAACCCTCCTGAGGAGGTGCCGTATGGACACACCATCCCACAGCCCCTGCGCTGGTGCCTCCACCAAGCCAGGCTCCATCTGAGTCCGCTGGGCAGAGCCCTGCCAGCCCTCTGCTGTGCTGGTCACAGACAGTGGGAAGAGCAGCTGAGCTTTACCCGTCCCAAAACAAGCATAGATAATGTTTTCTTTTTTTTTTTCCCCTTCTTTTTGTTCTTCTTTCCCAGAAGCTGTTGTCCTGCTGTGCATGAAGCGTGTTTGAAGTCATGTCCAGAAGGAAAGTCCTCTAAATCAGGTAGGGACTCACACTGTGGCTGATAAAGCTTTTATTCACAGGGAAATATTACAAACAGAAATGGGTTTTTTCCTTCCTGTAGCATTGAGTCACTTGACCTCCCTCCCTGTTCTGAGTTACTAGATGCTAGAAAGCTGCTAAGAGGAAAAAAAATGCCAACAATTCCATCGTAATGACCTTCCTGCTGTATTATCCACACCTCACAGCCACGTCCTTGTACCAAGCCATGTTCCAGCTCTGACTCCAAGGCAGCCCCCAGCGCCAGTTGTGCTCCACAGCCTCTCCCTGCCAGCGATGGGGATGTGCTGTGCAAATCCTGCTGAAGGCTGCCCACACGCTTTGCACGGGAACGTTGTTTGCCTGTACATAACGATGTAAGCGAGTTCTGTTCCGCGTGGAGTCAGCCAAGCAAGATCCAGGGAACCCCCAAAGCTTAACCTTTCATGGCTCCTGCACGAATGGCAAGTCCTCTCTGTGCTTCCACTCCTGTGGCTGCTGCACTCGGAGCATCCCCTCTGTCCTCAGATCACGTCGCTGCTTTCCCTTGTTCCTGCACTGAGCTTTCCCTTGCACAGAGCTGCCAGGGTCGGTTTGTGTGAGATCTGCAGTACAGGATCTCAGGACTCCTTGGTGCACACAGACATCCCTCCTCTTGCAGGTCTCTCAGAGCAGTTCATCTCAAACCCAGCATCTTCCCAAGTATGCTGGAGACACCCCGTGTCCTTCTATGCCCCGGCTGTGCTTCAGCCCATCATAAAATACTTGGCAATTGATTTTATTAGGAGCTTTCCCTTTCCTGAGATTATAGCTGGCAACCATCACTGAGCATCCCCAGGGCAGCGTTACAGGCATGTCTCGAGCTCCTTTTCAGCTCAAGTTTAGGTGTCACATCCCTGGGGACTTAGGCAGAGAGACTTACCCTGCCTTCAGGAAGGATCAGGAGCTGCTGTCACCTGACACAGCTACAAGGAAATGTTGCATCCGTCACAGAAATCTTCAGCAAAGGAGGTGTGCAGGCCTGCAGAACTTTCCCTGCCCAGGTGGGCGTCCCAGCAGGGTAGCACAGCCAAAGGGGCTCCTGATTCCACTGGGTAGCAGAAGCCATGGAGCCACCTGGAGCCTCAGCCGCCCCTCGCTGCCAGCCTGTCCTGAACCCCAACACTCTCCTTTTCTGTTGCGTGGCAAACTCCAATAGCACCATCCCAGCCAAACACAGATCTCCCCCACCCTCCTTCTGCAGCAAGCACTGCCCCTGCCCCAGGGTGGGGGTCCCAGTGGTGGCTTTCTTGGCAGTGGAGCAGACACAGGGCAGCCAGCTCCAGGGAGCAGAGCTAAGCCTGGTTTTGCTAATCAGTTCCATTCTGTACCGACACTGTTAAAAGGTGCCCTGGTTATTTTTAGGCTCCACTGGGAGCTGCCAGGGCTCTTGCACCTCAGGAGGCATCACAGGCTTTCGCTCAGCCCTTACACTGCTCTGAGTCAGGAGGACTCTTTGGATGCTGGATGCAAATTCCTGTGGGATTGTGCAAGCCTCAGTGAGGCAGAGCCAAGGCAGGTGAGATGGCTCTCAGCTTCCTGCACCCTGTGCTGAGCAGAGCTTCCCCAAGCAAAGCCTCCTCAAGCAGCAGCAGCCAAACCTGCCCAGTTACAGCCCTCACAACTCCTCTTTCAAGCTCCGCTCCCCTTCCCAGCCATGCAAGCACTGCTTTCCACAGCAGCAGAGCTCAGCTCCTCAGATGACAAAGGAGAGCTGGACTAAATAGCTCTGTCTCCTTCTAGGCCTAAGAATAAGGACTCATCCTTGCTTACCTCTGTCCTTGTAGAGAGGTCTCCCTCAACCCAGCTACGCCATCAAGGGCTGCTGTGGCTTCACCCTCCTCTTATATCTGACAAGGGCAGCTGTGCTGGAAAATAGCCCCAGCTGCACCTCCTCAGCACTTGTTTGACTTCTCCTTACCCGGGGAAGCCTCCAAAGTATTGGGGAGCTTGTGCTGGGGTCGAGCATCCCTGGGCCAGGAATTCAGGCAGGGTTTTAGAGGTGATGTTCACTCGGAGGTCTGTGCCTCGGTGTGATCAGAAGAGCTGTGGGGCTACTGGGGGGTTTCCAGCTTTCGAGGTGGAATCCATTGGGACTTTTCTTCATGAACAGTCTGGGGGAAGGCAGGGAACCCGAGCACGAAGGGGATCCCCATTGCACAGGAATTCACCCCGTGGCCCGGGTGTGGTAGGGTGACTGCATGTCGCAAGCGGGGAGAATACCTGGGACATGCCTGCCACAGCAGCTGTGGGACTTCTGTAGCTGAAGGGTCACTGCTCTGTGGTGTGTCTGCTTTGCAAGTTCAGGCACTAGCAGATCTTCCACACAGCTGTTGGTGTAAAAATATGTTGACATATAAAGGCAAAAAAGTAAGAAGCTGTGAGAAAATAAAAGTAATAGAGAAGGGACTCATGGGCCCAGAGTCCTTACAGCTTTGAAAGGGAACAGAGGGTCCTGTGGGTGCTCATGGCTGCTCTGGGAGAACACAAGAGATTTGGCTCCCTTCTCTCTGCTGTGCAAAAGCCACAGCGCTGTGTCCATAAAGGGCGAGCCTGGCTTGAGGGGGTGAAAAATGGGCAGGGAGAAAGGTGCCAGCCTGCCATGTCCTAAGGCCTGCCGGGGCTGAGCGTGCCTTATCCCCGCTGTCACCCATCCCTCAGAGGGACATGTGTCTTTCGGAGGCGGGGGCAAACCAGAGTGCCCTGATTCATTGGCACCTTGAAGCCGAGAGATGTGAAAAACAAGCTCGACCTGGGAACAAAACAAAAATACAACTGCTGTCACGGCAACTGTCTCCAGATGCACAAAGAGACCAATTATTTCCATTAATCAATTTAGTGAGAAGCTGCAGAAGAGGCTTAGGCTGCATCGAGGCTTGGTAGTGAGGGGAGGGAGGAGCAGAGGGGCTCCATCAGTGATTCTTCCCGTGGTGGAGGATTTTTGGAACAGATTCTCAGCACCCATGCCTTGTGGGGACTGACAGAGGGGTGCTGCCTGCTCCAGGCATGGGGATGCAGGCTGGCAGCACTGTGTGGCCAGAGCTGAGCACTGGGTGCCCTTATGGCAGATGGATGGATGGATGGATGGATGGATGGATGGATGGATGGATGGATGGATGGATGGATGGACGGACGGACGGACAGGCAGCTCCCTCCCACCATCACCCACACATCCTGATGCTAACAGGATGCCACTGGGGCTGAGCAATGCCCTCCTGCCTCCCTCAAGCTCCCCCTCTCTCCTGGGGATGAGAGCAGAGCACACAAGGACTCGCCCTACTCCGATGCCGAGGGTCGGCCGAGATTTTGAAATCCGGCTGGACTATTTCTTACGTCGGCGGGAAGCCAGGCAGTGGCTGTGAGGATGTGGGACAGCAGGAGGTGCCTCAGGACAGTGAGGACTCTGCAGTGGGGGGGCCGTGGGGATGTGCGGAAGGCCAGGAGGGAGCGGAAGGAGTTTGAGGAGCTTGGCAGAGCTAAGTACAAGGTTTGTGAAGTCATAGAGGAGTCAGTCTAAGCCTTGTGTTAAACATGGGGCTAAGCAATTAGGTATCAGTTCTACAGGCATGAAATGATCTTTATACTGTAAAACCAGGCCAAATGAAAAGAAGGGATCTATTTGTGGACACTGAACCTCAGCTGTATCGACTCTCCTCCTAAAGGAATTAAATTTTCCAGCAAGTCCTAGAGAATGCTGGAAGCTCTGTTCCTGCAAAGCCACTGCAGTGGCTGGAGCAGCTGTGATGTCTGTCCTGGCCGAATTTATCATATTTAGTGTCAGAGCCAGAGGGTGCAGAGTTATTACAAGGAATCCCACAGCAGAAACCTTTCGTAAATGCCAGTGCGCCATACCCAACTTGGTAACTCTTCATCACTTGAAGTCTGGTGAGGCTTTTCCGTGCTATTCTCGCCTGGAAAGAAGCTGCTCAGCACATGAGATAGACACACGTGCCCTGGTTGGAGATCAGGCTGCTGGCCTGCTCCTGCCTGTTTTCTCACCAAGCCGGGAAACTCAGCGCTCAGCAGTTTGGAGCACATCCATGCTGGCCAGTAGGACCCACCACCACCACGCTGTGGAGAACACAGAGCCAAGAGGAAAGAAGGGGAGCTCTGTGTCTGGTGCAGACCCTGTCACCAGCCTTACACAGCTTGTTGCAGCCGGACTGGGCTCCCAACAGGAGCATCCTCATCTTCAGCTGCACCTTCAGCTCGGTTTCTGGCCATGGATCTGAGCTTTAGTGCATGGGGGTCATGAGACATAACGAGGCCTTTACGGCACAGTCGCAGGTCTAAAAATACCCCAATAACACCATTACAGGGCCCTTCTCGTTTGATGTACAGCCCCTCACGCATGTTCCCAGACAAGACCCAGTGGAAAATTTGCTGAAATTCCAGCTGGAGGTTGTCAGACTGTTGGTGGAAACCCCCTGACCTCAAGTGCTGGCTTCAGCCCTACGGGATATTTTTTTCTCCTCACTGGATGCGACTGTCCCAGCAGGAAACCTCACAGCAAACCCACAGGGAGCACAGAAATCCCGGTGCTTCCGTCTCTGTGCTCTACCAGGCCCCCCTCTTTAGTAAACCATCCTACACTGTAAATATTTTAAAAGCCCAGCAGGGCTGTTGAGTATGTTTTGCTGTTGTTATGGATCCGGCCCCAGCAGGAGAGGTCTAATAATAGTCCCTGTACCCTGGAATGAAAGGGCAAGGGGCACTGCACAATATGGAGAGCTCCAAGGCGACTGCACCACTGCATGCCTTGCTGGTGGGATGTGATGCTTGAGCAGAAAAAGGGGTCACATCGCTGTTCCCAAGCAGAACTTCGGACTTTCAGCCCAGAAACAAGGCAGGGTTTCGTTCAGCTTCGGGGCTTTACAACTCCAGAAGTTTGGAGTTGACACCAAGCAGCAGGGAGAGCGTGTCCTGGGCTGGGCTGTGGGATGAGGGATCCGTCTCCAACCGAAACCTGCAGCTGTTGGTCCCAACTGCCGCTGGCAATGGACAGCGTGAGGCCAAAGCTGGGCTGCAGCACCTCCAAACGGGACTCTGCCAAGGCTCCTGACGCCAAGAACGGCCTGCAGCAGGCACAGGAAAGGCTGAGGTACAGGGCTCCCTGCCTCGGGTGTCCCAGGGACAGCACGGAGGGCAGGGCTGTGCTGGCCGCCTGAAGGGACAAGGGTGTCCGAGCAGGGGCCTAAGCTGCCTCATGCCTCACGGATCTGTGCAGAGAACAGGGCCTTAGGAGGGGAGGGGAACACTGAGAAAGGCGAAAGGTTAAGGGGCAGAGCAGGAGGCACAAAGCAGGCAGGGGGGAAAAGGCTGAGTTCAGCCCAGCCTGCTGATAGCCAGCACCAGCACCCAAAAATAACCCTTCCTAGCCATAAAATGTTTAACCTAGACGAGGGACAGATGCAGTATCGTGTGAAGGGTTTCCTTGAAACTGGAGTCAGGGCTGGGGGTGACTGTAGCATCCACCCGATGCCAGGGAGCAGCCCTGGACACTGGCTGGGATCGCAGAGCCCTGTGCTGAGGGTGACCTGCCAGGTGTGCCCAGGTCACTTCTCTGCCACTCCTCCGTTGTTTGCAGTACCTGTTTGCTGTAGTCCCTGGGATCCCTGCTCTGAAGCAGGCAGGAGGGACACAGGAATTAAATGCAGCCTTGTCAGTGGGACCGAATGGAGCATGGAGCTGACCCAAAAGAAATGCCTCAGTTTATTCTACCAAAAGGCAGGGGAAACATTTAACGCTTTAATTTCTTAGCACCCATCTCCTAAATGGGCAAAACTCAGCCCCAGAATGAGTAGGGCTGGTTTAGCTGCAGCCCCCAGAGCAGAGCCAGCTGCTCTGTCAGCTGCTGGGTGATTTCCCTGGAAAATGCCGGCAAGCCCAGTTGCAATCCGACAGCAAAACCGCTCTGGAAGCCAAGTCCCCACCAGCAAAGCCAAGACTATTACAGCTCAGATTTTTTAGTATTCACAAGACGCTACAGAAAAGTAAGTCCAAACGAAACAGCAGGCTTGGCAGATCCAGGGACAGGAGCAGAGGCAGCTCTGGGGACATACCTGGTGTCAGTGGCAGCTTGTGAGGGGCTTCTTCACTTGTGGCCAGCTGCCCCGGGACAGGCAGCATCACTTCCCCATGGCAGAGGGGACACAGCCTCCCTCCAAGCAGCAAACTTTTGAGGAACGTGCAAGAGGCAGCAGATCCCAGCTTCCCTGCCCCATCCCTGCGGGCTGGCACGCTGTGCTGAGGGCACAGGGACTGCTTCTGTTACCATCAGCAGCAGGGAGGAAAGGGAAGGCAGGAAAGGACCCTCTGGGGACAAGCTGAATCACCTCTTTGAAGCGCCCTGGAAACCTTTGCACGTTGTATGTGTGTGCTGTGGGATTATTCCTGCAACGCCTGGCAAGAGCAGGCCCATCATCCTGTCAGTCCACGGGAGAATGAAAAACCAAAGGTGGGGAGCCAGCAGGTGATGCACCTCTCTCTGCACCCCCTGCCACCCCGAAGTGACTCTCCACGGTGACAGTTTCAGGTTCAACTACATGGGCAAGAGGGAACGTGGTTCCTTTGCAGTCCCTGAAAGACGTTAAAAGCAGTTACTGAGTAAAAACCCACAGAACTGTGGGTTCTGTGCCTGGAAGTATGGAAATGCTCTTTGAAAAATCAGGTTTTTCTGTCAAAATTGAGGCAACTGCTCCCATCACCCTCTCAGCCCAACAACCTCCCGGAGGCAGAGGCTGGAGTCTCTCTGCCAGCGGGGAGGGATCTGCCTGCAAGGTTTTTGAGAGGCACCCACCTTGAAAATCCCGGAGGAATTGCACACGTATGAAGGCTGTGCTGTTAAATGTGCCTGTCTCCAGCTCTTTGCATGGAGAGCCGAAGGCAGGAACCCTCCCAGCCACGGAAATAAATAAATCACATGCGCCATCTCCCGGCCACCGAGCCGGGACCCAGAGCTGCACACTTGGTGCCTCCTATTTTTAATCAGGGTCCGTCCCATCCTTTTTATCATGTGAGGGGAAACTTAATCCTTTGGCACAGCTCTGCCACTAGCATTGGCAGCTACATCAAGGGACACCGGGAAAATGCTGCATCCCAGGGGCTGGCTCCTGCTCCCCAGTTTGGGGAGTCCATCCTAGGAACCAGACAGTCCTGCCCCTGGTACAAGGGCCGCAGGGCTCTGGAGCATATCAGCTCTGGAATAGCCTCACTGATTGGAGATGGACCCGGGCTTGTTTGGATTGCTCCTGGGGAAACCTCCCAAGTCCATATGACATCTCTCTGGCAGCTGTAGAAGGTCAGCAGTGTGTGGGCTCCGGTGACTTGTGAGGACTTGTCTGGGAATGATGGATGCTTGTCCTGTCCTGGGGAAAAGGCACTTTGCTTGCTGAGCTCATCCAGCCTGCTGCATCCAGAGTAGGTGCCTTATCCCAGGAAGGGCACGCCAGGGATGGAAGGAGGGAAGATGACAAAAAAAAGCTGGGATCTCTTCCTGCCACAAAAGATGCAGCTTTTCCCAGGGCTTGTTTAACAGGAGCCGGATGGATGCCAAGTCTGCAGAGGAGGCAGGTGTTCGCAGGAATTGTTAACTTTGGGGAAACAGGATCTCCTGCAAGATCTGGGTGGGCCAAGCCCCACATTCCACCAGTGAGCTGGTGCCAGCACTAGGAGAGGAGTCCCTGGGGCTACCAAAACATGCTGGGTTTCTGTGGGTTTGTGGTTACTGCACCCTGCTCAGCTCAGGAACTGAGAGAATCTAACTTCTTTTACTCCAGTTATTACATCTTCACCTGCATCTCCTTTCTACTACCATAACATCAGGGATTAGAAGGAGAAGTGTGATTCCTGTTCAGGCTGGTGGTTTGCCAACAGATTTCCCTGGCCGGGAAATCAATATCAAGCAAGATTTGTAAAGGAAGCTGAGCAAACTCCTCTGTGGGTCATTAACTCCAAGGCACAAAAGCGAGTGAATGTGCATTAAATGTGCATGAATTTGTTTTCACTGCACACAAGCGTTTCTAATCGGGACTTGCTCCAAGCACTGACAGCATCCGCAGGGCTAGAGGCACATTTTACAGTGATCAGAATCGCAGATAAGACAGCAATTAATCTCTTAATTCCGTGCAGAAAAACAAACTAAGTGCCAAACAGAGTGTACAGGAGCAGGAACTGAGAGCTCCAGGTTTCCCATGCAGAAGCAGCGTGTGCTTGCCAGCTCTGTGCCCAGGAGCCAGGATGCCCACACCACCATCCCCGGGTCCCTGCACTCCGTGTGCTGTGCAAGTGCTGGCAAGGGAAACCAGCAGCCAGAATGAAAACCCAGCAACTTGAGGATTCATCAGCTGAACTCAGAGCTGGCTCGCAGCGGAGCTCGCATGTGACAAGTGGCCGCTCCGGGCCTTTCTTCGTGCTGTGTGCTTGGCACTGGCACAAGTCTGGAGTGAAGGGATCCAAATGTCTCACAGAAGGGCTCATTTTCACATGGTGAAGTGTTTATCTCCCAGCAGTCCAGCCCAGCGCTTCTTCAGTGACATCCAACAGCCAGCGGAGGCCAGTACTGCTCCAAGCCCTGTACCTATAAAATACTCCCTGTTCCCCCAACTTTCCAGTGGGTACCCATCATTTCTCATTACAAATTCAGGTTGGGTCACCACCCCATCCCCCAAGCAGTGAGCCAAATTTGGCCTGTGTTCAAAGCTGCCGTGGCATTTTGAGGAGGAAGCAGGGCTTTCTCTGTAATGCTTTTTCTGTAGGGAAAAGCTGCTATGAGCGACCTTGTGCGCCTGAAGGAGAAGGCTGGAAACTCAAAGAAGACACAAATGCCATGTCTGCCTTTGCAGTGGGAAGGTGGAACAGGTCAGGCAGCTGGGATGGATCCTTCCAGCCTACATGCCCTCACCTGGCACAGTGGGTCACCCGGCACAGTCTCCTCACGCATCACCCCTCATGAGGGAGGTGATGTGTGACATTTCAGTAGCTGCTGTCAGAGAACTGGAGCAGAGTTACAGGGACTATTTTCTCAGGCTGTAATGTTACCCCACAGAGTAACCTAACCTGGAGGGAGCCATGACTTGAGAGCCATGCTGAGCATGCTGGGCCTCACAGCTGTGTTTTCTCTGCAGCGTTTTGCAAGTGAATAGAGATGCAATGGAGGTAGAGTCCAGCACCTACACCGACTTCATTTCCTGCGACCGGGCCGGCCGGAGGAACGCTGTCCATGACATCCAGCGAGAGGCAACCACCATCAGCATGCGCAAGCTGACCGAGGACATGGGTGACCTCGCTGTTGAGGGAGCAGGTGAGCTGCCACACGCACACGCACCGGTAAACCCAGCAGCTCCTGGCACAGGCTGGAAGGGCAGGCACGAAGTGGCAGCACAAATGACCAGTGCTGTCCCCAGGAGCATCACACTGAGGCTCAGGAGGAACATCCCGTTCCTCACTGCGTCAGTCAGTGCCTTTGTGCTCGTGGATGCTCAGGTAGTGGGAGACTCTCCAGATCAAGGGGTGCTTTCAGTGAGCAGAATGATCCCTGGTTCCTGGCACAGGAGCACAGCATGCTCCAGCCCAGGCCCTTTGCTCACTGGTGCTTAAACAAGGCATGCACTGACCGAGACCCTTCCCAGAGCAAATTACACACCAGATATGCCTTAGGCTTTATAAAAAGCAAGTATTGGGCAGGTTGTGGTTTGTCTTTTTCTTTTTTGGTTGGTTATAAAAAAGTCAACCTTTGAATAGTTCTGCAGTATATCAAATAACAACAGAAATAACTTTACACCAGCAGCCATCTCCGAATCCTCCCCTTCAGCCCAAATGTGGCAGCAGTGTCACCCTGCTCAGTATCTGCTGGCCAGCTGGCTGTGAGGAGCTTGAACCCTCTGTCCAAACCTGCCACTCTCATTTCTCTAATAAGCAACACAACAGAAACTATCATTGCAGAGGGGAAACTCAGTTTTTCCCCATGCTGTCTTAATCCTCTAGCCTACAACCTGTAACTATAAAACCACTTTAAAATACATTACGCCAACTGTACCTCTTTCAGCCTGACCATACCAGCGTGTGTCCATCCACCTGTCCATTGTAAGCACAAATGGGAGCTGTTCTACCAGAGAGCAACTCAGGCAGCTGCCAGGCTGTCAGGCAGACAGTTCTGGAGCACTTGAAAGTTGGGTGATGAGAACACATCCCTGCACTGAGGTTCCCTCCCAGCACTGCCAGACGTGTTGAGGAGTGTTTGTACTCCAGGAATGTGGAGGGAGAACCCAATACTCTTAATCACAGAATCATAGAAAATGGCTTGGTTTGGAAGGGATTTTAAAGACCACCTGCCATGGGCAGGAACACCTTCCACTAGACCTCTCAGTCCAATCCAGCCTGGCCTTGAACACTCTAATGGATGGGGCCCGGTACCTGGTCACAGGAGGGGAGCGATAGATCTTCAGGTGGAGCTCTTTCATCTTTCTGGATGAAATCAGCTATAGCAATTAGTGATGGCTTGTGTCCTCAGCAGGGTGTAACTGTGCTTTCTTCCCAATCCTCCCTTCTGCAGAAAGCCAAAGAGATGCCAGTTCTTCTGACAACGACCCTGGAGCAAGACCAAAGGGGCAAGAAAGCAACCCCTCCCCATGAGAGCAAAAAGGGGGTGGGTTGGGCAAGAGGAGGGCCTTGCTGTGAACATTAAACAAGCATTTGTTGAATCTGTGGACGAAAGCCAACCTGGAACAGCAAGTTGTCTGTCAAATGCCTCTGCTGGAACCGTGCTTGTGTAGAGAGACACAAGACACTTGGAAGGACTGGCACCTCCAAAAGACTTCTGCCCTCATCCCTAAAGATTTAGAGCAACACTGCCGTGGTTGTAGTGATATGAGCCATTCTCGAGATGCCTTAGCTGCGATTTTCTCTTAGGGGAAAAACAGTTTCAGTAATAATAGACACACCAGATTTTCCTGTCCAAGGTACCTTCCTCCCTTGCAGATTTAGACTATTATTTATTCTGTTTCCATAGATTAGAAATTTAGATTATTGGTTTTTCTAAGCCTCACCCTCATCTGCATCTTAGACCTGGCCTCTGGATCGTCCACATGGCCCCTCGTCAGGGTGGGCAGTGGGGAAAGGACCCCACCTGTCCTGTTGCCCTCATGTCAACACCTCTCACCTGTGCTGCTGCTGCTGCTTAGCATCAGGAAAGGACCAAAGCACAGCTCTGTGGGGATGAGCCCCACCTGGAGACCCAGCAGCACCAGCCACAGGCATCTTTTTCTTTGGGTTTTAACACTTCAAGATGTTGTTAAGGGGAGGGGAGAAACATTTTGCTGGTTTGACTGTTGACATTCAGGCTTAACTTTGCAAGCTGTTAGCTGAGATGATCTCTGGTAGGATCTCACACCCTTCTCTCTTTGAGGAGACATGTTATGTGTTAAAGATGGTTTGATAAAACTACATAAACTGTTGGAATAAATGACACAGCCTTCAAGTACTGAAGGTGGTTTTTTTCTGCCTGGATGTTTCTTCTTCCTTTGTTTTGCCTTTAGCTGCAGGGTGGTTTCACAGGGAGACACGGAGCTGTGCTAGAAGAGTCCCCTGAGTCTGGGCCTGTGAAACCCCATGGGTTTGCAGCACCCAGGTGGAGGCAGATGTAGTTGGGCACAGATTATAAAAGTCTGCCCCCACTTTCCAAGGTTGACTGCCCGGGAACCAGCAGAACTGGTGCCAGTGGGAAGAGGTGTTTTCCCTCTGCAGCACAGAACTACAGGAACATTGCTGGTCTTTCACTGATCCCAGTGGAGCAGCCTGGCTGGGACTGACAGCCAACACAGGGACAAGGCAGAGCTGGCATGGGAAACTCTCCGCTGGTGACACAAGGGCAAGCATCACCCTGACAGCCTGGGGAAGAACTGAATGTTACAAGCTTGAGATTTATCAGCGAAAACAAGGCCATAAATCAGCAGAGAAGCGGCTGCCAGACAGAGGGAGAATTGTCTGTGAGAAGTGATGGCCATGGGGCAAGCACAGAGATGTCCACAGCTCCAGCCCCCACAGGAAATGAGGATTTGGCAGCCAGGCAGTGGCCGTGGCTGCTGCTTTGGCAAAGGGCTCCCGGAGTGGCTGGGTGCCATTGCAGAGCCATGCCCAGGCAGCAGCCAAGAGCCTGCTCCCACTTCCCGTGCCCGGGGGCAAACCAGCAGGTAGCTCCTGGACCTGGCTGACTGCACAGTTTTGTCTTTAAGCCCCATTTCCAGCTCTCCTTACCACAGAACAGTAATTTTGGCTCATGCTGACACGCACACAGAGCTGAAAGGCAGTGCAGAAGGACTGAGCACCACACAAGTCCTCCAGCAGTCAAATGTGGGCTAATCTTAGCTCTCCATGGTCAGAAAATATCTGTTTCAGAATTATATTTAGGCAGAGGAGTAGGGACCTGTTGGCCAGCTACTCCCAGGGGACAGGCGAGAGGCATCAGGTTCCCCCTGCAAGTGACAGCCAGCTCAGCCACTGTCACTGACTGTGCTGAAAGACCAAGGGCACTGCCTAAATCCAGCCACATCCTGATCTGCAGAGCTGCCGAGCACAGGGATGCTCCGAGCCCTTCTTTTCAGCTGAGCACGGGCTTGCCAGACCTGTCAAAGTCTAACCAAGCACTAAATCACCCAAAAACCTTTGGGCAAACACTCCCCTGTCTGCACTGACTGTGCAGCCCAGCAGCCCAGACCGCCCCTCTTCTGGCTCTGAGCATCAACCAACTGTGCAAAACCCAGGAGACAGGGAAAAAAAAGTGACTATTTTTGACACACACCTGGAAAAGTGAGAGTACACGGTGACGGCACTGCTGCTCAGCAGTGGTACGAACCCCTGTGATTACTGAAGGGAAAAGGGCAGGGGAGGTTGGAACAAGCTGCAGCCATAAATCCAACTCGGCTGTCTGGCAAGGGAGCAGGCTTCCCCCTGGCTAGCAAAGTGCTCCAACCTGGCAACAGGAGATGCAGGAATCAAGCTACCAAAGCCCCCATCACACCTATCAGTGAACCCCTATGGTCTAGCAGGGGTTGAAGAGCACAGGCCACAGTCCCAGCAGTCACCCTGGAACAGAAAGGCACAAGGATTTATCTTTTAATATAAATTTGTTATTTTATTAAACAGGATTAACAATCAACTGTCCAGAATCCAAACAAGCAACTCTTCTTCAGAAAAAAATTTTGGAGAGAAATGACCCAAAAAAGGCCTGTTTCTTACCGCAATCATGTCCCTAAAAGTGGTACTTCATCTTTTGCTTTATAAAAGTAAGAAAATCACTCTCTTGTCTTCATTTATCTATCTATGTGTATATATGCACCACGTACTTCAGAGATGAGTATTTTACTCTGAAGACCAATATGGAAGCCCAGAAAGAATGGAAATACTCCCAGCACTCCATCACTGCTGGCTGAGACTGGACCAGTCCAGGGTCTGTCCGTGGCAACAGTGACCACGGCCCCTTGTCAAAGGCAACTTTTTGGTACAGTATCTTTGGAGTAAGCATCTTGGCAGACCCCTGGGATGCTAAAACACACCACACACTCAGGTAAGAAAACAATGGTCTCTTCTCTGGATGCACAGCTCTATTGCTTATTGAGTAAAAACACTATAATGCACCAAAATCACTAAGGAATTTTTGGTGAGTTTCCCTGCATAAATTCTCCACCAAACTGAAGATCTGACTTCTAGCCAGTGCCATAATTGAGTGAGAGAAGTAATCAGATGGGACCTGAGTCAACGTGTGACACTGGGTCCTAGTTAATTTACTTATTCAGCCTTAAGAGTGCCTAATTATTGTGTCAAATCAGAAAGAGGGCAGAATTGTTAAACCAGGCAATCAATCATGTTTTTTCCAAGTCCTAAACAAAGGTAAGAGGAAGATCAAACTGCAGTTCACAGGAGTTCTCCAAGATGAGTACAAAACTGGGAAAAATCCCAGAAGGCAGATTTTGGCCCAAAGTGGTAAAATTATGTTCCAACTTCCTATGCGTGTGCAGGCATGGTCATGGCCAGCTGTGAGCACAGCTGAGGCCTGAGCCCAAGGTGTGCACTCCTGCAGCAGTGACACTGGGAGGCCCGATACATGGGAGTTCTTGTCCAAGAAAGGACGCCAAAAAATTTGTATTTTGTTTTAAATGCCCTTCGGACCTGTGCACAGGCAGGAGCACCAGCTTGCAGCTTGTTCTTGTTCCAGTCTTGTTAGTACAAGACTAACCCTGGGTAAATATAGCTGTGACCAAACCTTCCTACCCACAGGAGAAGAATAAAGCCTCTGTGTCTGAAAGGGCTGCTCGCTCCCTGCCAGCACTAGCACACCTCTTCCCTGGAAAGGTGAAGATTAACCCAGGCCACAGAGTTGAAAGTGGTTATTTCAGCACTGCAGGCGAGGGCCAGGCAGGTCAGTGGGACAGGACAGGTAAAACAGGGAAAGAGGGAAAAAAATATGCAGGAGAGGTTCTTCTGTTTGCATTTGCAGTACAGAAACACTGGCAGATGGAGAAGGGAGTCAGGCCAGCAGGCAGATCCAGTCTGCTTGCACAACAGCAGGGTAGGAAGCTGGATATCCATTCAGGAGAGAGTTTGTGGGGTACGAGTAGGTGTATGTGATAGTCTGATTCTGATGAGCGCTGTAAGGGTTAACACAGGGCTGCCAGGGACAGAGACCGACTCTGGGCACCTCCTCCCAGTGCTCCCACTGGCAGAGGAGAGTCAGGCCCTGGTGAAGAAGGGCCCTGCTCCACGCTGGCTCCCAGGGATGGGTCACGATGCGTTGGGGACCATCCCGTAGGCTTCGTACAGCTTGTTGAGCAGCTCCTGCTTCTCCTTCTCAGGTAAGAAGCTGGACTGGGCTGCGTTGATGTTCTGAGGAGGCAGAGGAGGAACACAGAGACACTAAGACACATCAGACATGAACACGTAGTTGTGCACATCCCAGCACCTGGCTCTGCACAGCAACAGGTGAGGGAGAGTGTCAAGTTTCCACTCTCAGATTCATCTCCATGGCCTTGTTTTATGACAACTGCTCTGGCCCATCACTAGCAGCAGTCCCAGGAGAAATGAGAGCAGCACAAAGCAAAGGTCTTTAAATACTCTGGAATTTTTGGGATATGCGCTTTGAGCCTGGTCCTACGTTCCTGCTTACAAGGCCAGAGCAGAACTTTCTGATTCCCGTTAAAAACTCTGCAGCTTATAAAGAAAAACCAGCAGGTTGTTCTGGGCTGCACCAGGACACCAGCAGAGCACCCAGCCAAGGCCGACTTACAACTCTCTTGAACTCCTCTTCGGTGAATCCCATGTGTTCCTTCACAATGCCATAATCCTTGTCAATGGTGGAGTTAAAGATGAGGGGGTCATCTGTGTTCAGAGAATAGTTGGCGCGATCCTTCTTAAATCTGTAAGGAAATCAGGTTGAACTGATGGGCAGAACACTGGGTGTGACACTGTGCAGTTCTCAGGCTGAAATGCAGCAAAAGCAAAGCCCTCGGGGCTGTCCCTGCAGCTGGCACTGCTGGAGACAACCACAGGGCTCGGCTCGTCCCTCCATAGCTCTGCACCGACCTGCCAGTAGTGGGTAGTGCAGCTCAGAGCAGGGCACGAGGGACAGGACAGCCTCCCCCAAGGGATCCCCACTCCCCTCCAGCTGCACCAGGCTCCCCCGTGCCAAAGGACACGGATGTGCCACATCGTCCTACATAATTAGCTGTGCCTTAGCTTTGTAAAGCAATAAAGCAGCTGTAAGCAACCCAAATCCTGGTTATTTGAGATGTCACATAATTAGAAGAAGTCTTACTGTATTACGGGGTGTTTGCTGAAGTCCGGAGAACATGCTCCAGTGAGATAACTGGACCAAGGGCAGACCTGTTTGGGGGAGTTAAGCATGAAAACCAGAATCAACCACACGGATCTGAACCCCAGCTGTGGACACAGATAGCTCAGCACACTGCTAAAACCAGATTAGAGCTTTGCTCACAGCTGCCCCTCAGCGCTGCTCTGACGGGACACAGATGTCCCATGTCCCAGGACACAGATGCAAAGAGCCCAGAACCCACATGACAGTGGCAGGGGCCAGTGGGATGTCTCCCATGGCCAGTCAGTCACCAGCCCTGTGTCAATCACAGTTACAAAACCACTTGCATTAGATTCATACTCCTTCTGTTGGTTGGATATGTCCATTCTGGGGAAAAGCGAAGTAAATCCACACACGCACTGTAACTCCCAGGCATTTCCACCCTCTAACCAGGCTTGCTCTGGTACAGCAGCCTGATTTGTTGAAGTTCAAGCCTTCAGGCTTGAGGTGTATAAATCAGTGAATAAGCCCTCCAGAATTTATCCCTGGCCACACAAGGATCCATTCTTTCTGCTATGTGCCTCCCACAAGCTGCTGTGCACACCAGTGCTCCCTGCAGCACATCCCAGCAAACAGCCAGGTTTGTCCCCAGAACTTTTCCTGTGGAGCTTTGGGCATCTGAGTTCAACACAACATCACTGTACATGTGGTTAGCACTTGGGTGTCAGCTCCTGTCCCTGGCTGTAGCACAGCCCAGGTGAGGGCTGGTTTTCCACTCAGACAGCAGCCACCTGGCTGTCACACTCCCACCACACGTCCTCACCTCAAAATGCATCTTTATTTTCAGCAGCTCCTTGTAGAGCTCAGGGTCCTCCAGGACATGGTATCCGTGGCCAACGCGCTCGGCCTTCAGGACATAAACTGCCTACAGAGCACAGGGAAACCGCTCAGAGCCTCCAAGCACAGCTCAGCCCCTGCCTGCCCCGAGACCCCCAACCCACTGCAGGTACAGCCCGCACCACTGAGCTGGCCCCTGCAATGTCCTTTTCCAGCCATCAGGCCAGATCTCTGCCCACGTCCCCAGTGTTCACTTTGCTATGGATATGGAGAGGACTTGGATGCCTCTCTCCCTGGTGCAGGGCACGTCACACCCCTGTCCCTCTCTGACCTGAGTCAGGAACTCCTCATACCTCCTTGACCATGGCAGCCGGGCCGGCCTCCCCAGCATGGACAGTGCGATGAATCCCACATCTCTCAGCTTCCTGCAAAACAAGGGAGAGAGAACACATTCCTGTCCCATCACCTGCAGCAAGGTCAGCAAGCTCTGGGGCTGGCACTGCTCTCGGGGGCACAGCAAGGCTCCTGTGCCAAGAGCCCACAGATCACGAGCCTTGCACTCCAAAGGCTCAGTAACCCACTCTCAAAAGAGACTTAAAAATCCTGGTTATCTTCCACTGGAGCCCAGCCAGGCTCTTCACGGGCTTTTAACACTGGGTGAGTTCACCGCTGCCTCCTCTCCAGACAGCAGCAAGCTCTGAGCTCCTCTTCCTCCACCCACTTGCCTTTCTGCATGAACCTTGCAGCAGTTCCACTCTCTGGAACTTCTACATTTTTGGCCCGCTGCAGCCACGTGGGAGAGTCTAGAAGCACCCCAGGGCAGAGATGAAGAAATGCTCTGACACTGAGCACCTCCCTCCTGTAAGGGGCTGGGGGTGGAGGCAGCCCAGCCGTAAGGACCCTGTGAGTGCAGCTTTGGGTGCAGCACCATGACCATCCTAAAAATTCCTTTGCCAGGGGCCACAGGTCACCTGGGCTTTGGGAAGCCACGGAGCCTGGAGGAGAGCCTGGAGGGAAGCCTTGCTGGAGAAGGACCACCCAGCTGGCAGCAGCAGGCAGGCTGCAAGCCCCATCTTGCAGCAGATGTTCTTCACAGACAGTCCTTCTGGGCTTTGCACTCAGGAGTTTTTCAGTTCCCTAATACGGATGGGAGGAGGGTTTGCTTCAGCATCTCAGAGCCTGAGCGAGCCCCTGGCACAGAGACAAGATGCATCCTTCAGACAGAAGAGGCTGGACCTGGGTACTGCTGGCCCCCAGGGCAGGATGAGACTGCCTGCCCATCAGTTAATAAACCCCTGTGCCCGTGTCCTGGTTTATAATCTCCCTGTTCACCCAGCACAGCAGTGCAGGCCGACCTTGTATCAGCTCCCACTGATGGGGTAAGGATCCCAAGGAAGCCCCATGTGGTTTCAGACCCGAGCACTGCTTGCAAACCACCACCCTTTCTGCCAGTGATGGTGCACGACCTCCTCCCCCACTGATGGAGGGGACTAACAGCCCCAAATTTCCACCAGCAAAGAGGAGCGAGGCTTTCCCTTCCGTTCGAGCCACTGCAGAGGCTGAGGTTTAGTGAGAGCCTGGGATCAGCCTCCTGAAGCCATTCCAGTGTTTGCATTTGAGATGATCAGATAAAAGCCCTGCAAATGTGCAGCTTCTCCTCTGCTCCTCGGGTGATTTCTGCCAGACTGGAAAGGCCAGTCTCTTCCACCCTCGGCTGTGGTTTCACCAAGCCCCAGGAGCCAACAGCAGTGGGATGGGAGTTGATTCAGGCTCCATGTCGCTCATGTCACACTCAGTGCTACAGGGTAGCGTGCCAAGCCCCAGCTCTAAGGCCATGTTTTAGCAATGATGCCTGCCATTAATCATTGAGGAAATATAAACAAATACTTTTGCTATTTAACTGAATGTTTTTAATAGCTGCAATGAATTTTTAAGCTGTCCCAGCTGTTTGCGGTTTGAAAAGCGTCCCTTCAAACGCATCCCCTCAATATATATTTTTCTTGTAATTTCTTTTTAAAAACTTATTCCACAAACCTCATAAGCCTTCTTATGCTCAGAGTAATTCTCCACCTTCAAGGACTCATCTCCAGCCAGGTCGACAGCCACCACAGAGTCGTTTCGATACTTCTTGCAGAGCTCCACCACCTCTGGAGACCAGCCTGGAAGAGGCAGCACCAGGATTCAGGAGGAAGCATTCATAAGGGGCACACCTTCAGCATTTTTCTAAACAAATCCTGGTCCTATAACTAGCAGGCTAGAGCTATTTTCTTTAGTCTTTCCTAAAACCTGATGCTCAAAAAAAACCACTAGCAAACTCCTAGAAAGGTCTATCATCTTTGTCATCTTCAGGCAAATAAAAGCTGTCAACTGATCAGTCTGTTGTCAGTGAAAGGGAAATCAAATGCATTCACCGGCTATAAAACTGCTCTCATCATGTTCTTCTGCTCAGTTCAAGCAGGGGAAAAAATTAATTAAAAAACTTCCAAGCAGTGGTGACTGCTGCAGTGGGCTCGAGGTAAGATGAACTGCACCGCCCTGGGGCTGTAACACGGTGTGTTGGAGAAATCCCTCAACTCCTGAGCTTTCACCCCTTCCCTGCTGGACAAGATGAGGGTAAAGGCAAGAACTGTCCCATGGGATGTGTTGTGTCATGGAGGAGATTGGGCTGGGAGGGATCTCTGGGGGGCCCTGTACCGCAGCCATCCCTGCCCTGCTGTAGGGAATCCTTGACTCCCCTGAGGATTCTGCTCCTGGTGGGAAGGAGCTGAAGTTTTATCTACTTGCCATCGGTGAGAAAGAGAGTAACAAGTGGCCAACAACTGCTTCAGAGCTCTCCCTGATCAGGATAGATAACCTCTGAGAAAGGAACTGCATCTACCAGCTCACACAGCACTTAACCTTAGCAGAAAGGCCAAGAAACAGAGATAAACAGTAGCGTTAATAATTAACGGGCACCTGCTGTGTACAGACAATCCCCAAATCATACGAACACACCAGGATGATGTGTGCAACTTCATCATCTTTTTTTCCCCACCATTTTCCAACTCGCTGGATTAGAGCCACTCTTTCATTAACAAGTTTAATATGAGTTAGTTCTGGCTGGTTATCTCTGCCTTTCTCTCAACAGTTCATTAATTACAGGGTGGCTTCTCACCGTGCAGCACATCCTGAATGTACTGCTACAGACTCTTTATCAAGCACATCACTGGCTCTGGGCACCAGCTGGTGCCCTGGGACACAGGTATGAGAATGCCACCTGCGCTGTTTGCACAAGCAATCCCTCCTGCAGGGAAGTGCAGGCTGCACAAGCCCTTGGATGCTCCTGCCACCTCCTGCCTTTACCACTTGTGCACTGGCAGGGACTGTAACTGCAGATCAGTGTGACTGTGCCTTGCAGCTCTCCAGTTTCTACAAAGAAAAGCATTTTCTTTCCCCTAGAAACCAGAAATGTAAGGGTCAAGTTTTCAAAGTATTGTTTAGTGTTGACTATGCAGGCAGGAAAAAAAAAAACCCACTCTCAAATTCACATTTCTAGACACAAATTAATCATGTACCCACTAGGAAAAATCTTTCCACCATCTACCCCACTAAGCCTACATAAAACTGGTGTGAGATTTGAAGATACTCAGAATAAAATCTTCACATAAAACAGCTCCTGTCACACAGCCTCTCTCTGGCTGCATCCTGTCCTAGAGGAAGGTGCTTGCAAAACTCAGCAGCCCATTGAAATGCTGGAAATTGGGTTTCCTTCCTATTCTGGGTCACAGCACCTGTTACCAACAAAGTTTTTCATCAGAGCTGCTGATTTTATAAAAAACATTTTATATACGTGCCTTAAGTGTATTTGACTTGTGTTTTCAGCTTAAGCCAGCAGAGACTGGCTGCTGCCAGTGGATTCTCTGGCTGCCCCATGACCCAGGATAAGGAAGGAGCATCCTGCTGTAGGACCATGAGCAGGGAAGCGTGAGATGTCATGCCTGGTCCTCCTTCCATGACCATTCATGCTCAGACCTCCAGTCAGTCATGGCAGATGCAACTGCTCACTGTGCCGATGGCCTTTACTGGCCCAAGGTGAGCTCTGGCCTTTGGGCAGGGAGCAGAGATCACAGCTCCCCCAGGAGAGGACAGAAGAGCCCCTTTTGTCCCTCTAGCAAGACCTTTCAGAAACTGGTCGTACCCACAGACCCCCACTCCTGCATCCAGCAGACCTTTGCCCTACAGTGAAAGGGGCAGAGGACCCCCACCAAGGCAACAATCTCCTCAGCACTGTCTGGTCCCACATCAGACCCAGGACCGGGGCTCTCCCCACGCTCCTGCAGGGCCCCAGACCCAGGGGACGTCCCCCCCACCACGCGTCAGGGAAGGGGAGCAGAGCAGCAGGGGAGCTGCAATACATTACTTGGCATATGGCGCATGCAGCATAGAATAGACCTGGCTTTGATGTGGAAATCCCTCTCTCCATCCTGCAGTCCCTGATTTACGAGCTGAACGACTTCGTCTGGAGTGAGGTCTCCCCTGCAGGGAAGAAAAGCCATCAGCAAGAGGCCACACGTGCCAGGGAGGCAGGCAGGAGCCACAGGTCCAGCCCAGCATCCCCGTGGGAGGACAGGCTGCCCCAGGTTCCACTCGCCTCAACATCCAGAGACGCCCAGTGAGACCACCCAGAGCCTGAGGGCACCCTTTACACCCCTGCCATGGCCACATTTACCAGGTACCAGGCACTGAAGCAGGCACAGGGGATACTAAGATTTAGAACTGGGTGCCCATCCTGCCTGAGCAGAGGGACCCCCTTTTTGCCAGAGCATCTCACGAGGGCACACAACTCTCTACAGCCAGGCAGGGGAAAACCCAGGGCTCAGTACCCACCACAGCACGCTTCGGAGGGGCCCCAGAGCCCAGCACTGATTTAATGAGAGGCACGTGTCAGGGGATAACGTGAAAGGAAGGGATCGGATCACCGGCCCCCTCCAACACCACCCACCATCTCTGCCAGCTCAAATTCCTGTTTTGTGGTCAGGTGGGCCGTATCTGGACGTGTCTTTCCCTCTCACAGAGAATGGTTTCAGCCAGAAGGTTGAGCACAGCTGCTCTGCACACACAGAACTCAGTGCCCAGAGCAAGGGACATTAAAACACTGCAGCACACAGAGGTATTTAAGATGAAAAACCCTATCGATGGGAGAGGGGGGTGGAAGCACGCTGGCTCTCGCTGCATGGGAGGAGAAAGGTTTGTTACAGCAGCCTTTGAACACACAGTGGCCGACTGGCATGGGCCATGCCTTCCCCATGCCCAACCAGTCACCCACCAGCCCCCCAGCACGGCAGGATCACTCACTCAGCTTGTCCCCAGGGGATGGGATCCACACCAGAGTTGGCCAGGAGGTGAGGGCTGTATCGGACCTCCACATAGGTGATCCCTTCCTTTGCTTTCGTTTCCACAAACTCGTAGGCAATTCTCCTCACCGCCTCACGGTCACCCCTGCAGGGACGGCAGTGGGACCTGTGACCCTCAGGGCCCACAGGGCACCTCCAAGGCTGAGCCCAGGGATCCTGCCAAGAGTTGAGGGGGAAGAAGCAAAAAGCAGGGTACTTACGCAATGGCAGGCATGTAGTAATTAAATTTCTCTAGAAACTGGGGAAGTGTCAGTGGTGTGTCATAGCTGATATACTTCATGAGCTCCTCAACAGTATTCCCAGGGAGAGGGATGCCTCTTTTCCTGGAAATGAAGTCACATGTCACTGACAGGGAAGGTTATCACATTTTTAATCAGTCCACTTCATACACCAATTGCATCCAAAGCTGGCGGCATCAACCACCCTTTCTCCACAGGAAAGATACAGCACACGCTGTCCTTCCAAAATCTCCTCACGGATGGAGCCCTGAATCTCAGTGGGGAGGAAAGCGATCCAAAACACAGGCAAAGCACAAACAAACCGAAGTACAAGCCCAGGCTGACCCGGCAGGAACACAGCCAGGGCGCATTTTAAGCTTAAGAAGGAGTTCATCTAAAGGGGCTCTGGATTATTTCTTGGCACCTCCTAGACCTAGCAGCAGAATTGCCAAAATTCTTTAGAAAAGTTAATTTCCACTTATGCAGGCTCAAAGGATTGAAAAATCAAGGAGATGCTCCAAGGCCTGGGGTCGCACAGGCAGACGTGTCGTGGCTCATGGGTTTGGTGCCAGCAGCTCCTGCGAGCGAGCCTGTTCCTGAGCCCGGCATCCTGGTGGCATCTTCTGTGACAGGAACACCTCCCTCCCAGGAACAAATGGCCACAACTGCTCTCACCGAAGGGACAGGCATGCTAATGCCCACATAAATGCTTCCAAGAGGGAAGAGCAGCTGGAATACCGAGTGGGTGAAGGTATTCCCGGTGTGGCAACAGCCGGGATCGAGGGGGCTGCCAGCCAAGGGTGCTGCAGCTTCCTGGGCAGGCTTTGCCACCCCCGCACCCTCTGGTACCCTGCACAAGCCAACACAAATTTGGAATAATAACTAGACATTTGTTTTTAACCCTCTTTCCTGCCACAAGGAATTACAGCTGATTGATGGAAGAGCTCTGCTAATAGAGACAAAACACCACAGACAGTTCAGTGCTGCGATGCCAGCAGCCATCCCAGTGAGCCATGCAGGGACACAGTCCAAAGGACCCTGCTCCCGGGCTTGGTAAACATTGCTCCTTCCCCACTCAGCCAGGAAGGAAACCAGCCCCACGCTCAGACCTCACATGCAATCTGCACAGATTAAGTTGCTGGCACTCAGCAGGGAACACTCATCGCTGCCAAGGCATCGGTTTTCCTCCCCGCCTTGCCCTTTCCATGGCACTGACACATCAGTCTCTGCTCCAGGAACCGACTTGCACCTTCCTTCACCTGCCCTGGGAAAGTTTCCTACAGCAAAGCCACTTCCCTGACCTCTTTCATGTGCTTCCTGAAGAAGTGCCTTCATGCAGGCATCGGTGGCAGTGCTTTGGGATGATCCACACTGGAATCACGCCTCTGGATGAGGAGGTCTGGTGGATCACGCCAGCGTGGCTTTTGGAGCTGTTGCTGCCCCATCCAACCCTCCTTGTAGGTGGGATTCTTCTTGAAGCACAGTGGCCAGAGGGGAACATGTTTGTCCTCACTGCCACCTTGGTGTCCTGCCCAGAGCTCCCTCCAGCTATGGGCAGCACCGTGCACACCATCCCACCATGGAAAGGGAACCTCTCCTGGGGACACCCAGTCCCCATGAGGGGTCTGCCACAGCTCTGAGCCCTTTGGCTGAGCAGGGAAGATGCAAAGACTGACCCAGACCTGCCAGAATTGGAGACAAAGTTTCTAAAAACAGCTGAGTTCAGCAGTGCACTGCCCAAGGGGGCTTGTGCATCCCAGCACCTTGGGGTTATGTGTACACGGCCAGACACCACCTGGAAAATTTATTTCCAGCTCTTTACCTGTAAAAATAGACCGCAAGCAGCTTTCTGTGCCCGGGGTGAGGTTATTAAGGCAGTCAGTTCCCTACAGCCTTCTGCACTGCCCCACTGTTTTTATTGTGTGTGAGTGCAAGTTTTAGAGCCCACGAACAGCACAGCCTTGCTCCACCCGAGGGCTGGCAGCTCAGGGGGATGCCAGGGCTGTTTAAAAGTAAGAGGGAACTCAGCACACACTCAGGCAATGAAGGTTTCTGCCCTAAGCAAGGATCCTGGCACAGGATCCCCAGACAGCCAGTGACTCCTGGGTTTCAGGGCTCCTACAATTCTCCTAGAGGACTACACTGGCATTTTCCTTTTGTAGGCAGAGGGATCCAGCAGAGCCCCAGGGAGTCAGCACCAGCTCTTCTGTTCATTTGGAGCTGTATTCCAGCCCTGCAGCCCACCAGCAGGAACTCTGACTCAGTTCGCCATGCCAGCATCCAGCAAAAAGTCGGGTGGACAGCCCTGACCCACCCTCCTCTCTGACTACACAGCAAAAAGTATGGCCAGGCCCTGCAGAAAAAGCTACTCCAGAAAGAATATTTCCCCCTAGGACTGCACTGCCTTGGAATCTGCTGGGCTCACAGAATGCCAGAACCACTTCCCATCCTCCTCAGAATTGACTTCCTCCCCGAAATACCAGAGCTGTGCCTAAGAGCTGTTTCTCAACATCCTTACCCGTGCCACCTTCTTGGTCTGAGGGTATCAGTGACAGCTGGAAGAAATCTTGTTTGTTTTGCTAACAAATGTGGAGCCAGGCCCTCGCACAGGTTAATCATTCACCCCATGCTTCCCACACAATCTACACTGAAGGGAGATGCACGTGGGCTCTGTCAAGGAAACAACCTCTCTCTAAGTCACTGCCAAGTGCTTCCCTGGGTCACCTCCACACGAGCGTGACTCCTTGACCGCTGACACCAGGCAGACAGCCCGGGATTCAAATCCACATGGCAGCAGGGCAGGCAAGGGCACCCAAGCTGGTTTTCCCTCCCAAACCGTGGAACAGCACCACCACCGAGACAATGCTCACAGCCTGCTGTCATTCCACTTGCTTTTGTGATTAGGAACGTGGAAAAAGACATGAGAATACAGCGCCTCTGCTGTGTCCTGGGTACACTTCAAGGCAGGCAGTTCTCTATGAGACATCCCCTGGACTTTTCTCATGGTGGTTCCTCTCAGCGTGCCCAGCTCACAAACCCACGACCACCTCAGTCACATTCCTGCTACCTGTGAAGCCCCACTGTCTTTTGGGGTGTGCTCAGTGTCCTCACACTGTGCAGTCAGGTCCGGGCAGAGAGAGAACCAGCACCAGCCAGGTTTGCTGCCTGCAGGAGCTCCTCTGTCACAGATCTGGAGAAGCAGAAGAGATGATGCCTTTGAACTGCAGCTCCCAGAGCTTCCTTCCCCCCACAACTCACTTGCCGAAGTACAAGATGGTCTCTGGTCTAATGGCTCCATCCAGGTGGACATGAAGCTCTACCTGCAATAAGAGAAATGGGTCAGGTGCTCTTAGAGCTGCAACAATTGTTCAGAGAGAAGTAGCTGGTGCTCACATGGGTATAAATGCAGCCAGTACAGGGACAAAGTCATGACAAGGAGGCACATAAACATTTTTAAAATACAATCATTATAAAGTTTATTTTTCAGTATCTAAGTATTGTCTAAATATTTTGTTCTGGCTGCTGCAGCTCACACATTTAATGAATCTTTAGAAACTTACTCTGTTTCCAGTAATTTTCAGGAACTGCCCTATCCTTATTTAGAGTTTGGGAAGAGTGAAAAAAGCAGACCCCAAACACCTTCACTTTCCAGCTTGCTTCCTCCTTGAAATCACAGGCAGCCAAACAGCAATTAATTTGCTAAGAGTCATTAGGCAAAAACTTTGACTTCACTTCCAAGAATGAGCTCCTGATGGGTTGTTAATTACGTGGTATTACCAGGGCTTACAGGCTCTCTAATCCTACACAAGGGGTCAGTCCCACGGCACAAAGGTGCTGTAAAAATTAATAATAACAAGTTGAGCCATAGAGCTAACAAGGTTTCAAAATAAAACACTTAAATTTTTACTCATTAAAAACGGGACAGTAACTCAGGGCTCTTAACTCTGAAGCCCTGTTTCCCCATTATTGCTGAAACATTGGATTTTGGAGAAAGAGACCCAGAAAAGCAAAAGCAAGCTTTTTCCATTAGCCAGCTTTTGGAGGGCTTTTGGAGGAACATGACAAATGTAATTTGGAAGTCGAACTGGGAAGGAAAATATTAGCTGTAAAATGTTTCAGCTAGATATTCATCTTTCCAGAGCTGTTTTCTTTAAAGTAACGGAATAGCCTAGAAATACATATTTAATTTTATTGTCTTTTTTAATGAAACTGTAGATTAGAAACTTAATATACGAGGTTCTTCTTAGTTATAACATCGTGGACATTTTCCTGCATAGATCATAGCTGCAGAGTGCCAAGGGTAAGAACGGAGCCAAGGATTCAGAAGAGGACTGGATATTTGCATGGATAACTAAACTGCCCAGGGTTACTAATTAAAACCCACAAACCCTCTGGCGTCAGGGTACGTATCAAACAGTAACTACGAGGAGCTGGGAGAAAACTGAGTAAGCGGTGCCTGCAAGTGTCCAAGAGCAGGTGACGTGAGCTCCTGGCACAGGGCTGGCAGTGCCCATCTCCGGGGCGTGCGCTGATGCCCATGAGCTCACTCCCAACCCCACACACAGCCCTGCAGGCAGAGACACCCGACTCACAGCCAGGGCTGCCACTGGCCACTTCTGCTGCAAAAGGCAGGGCAGGGACACTGCTGGGGTTCAGGCCATCTCCACAGCATGGCCACGAAGCTGCCACTGAAGCACTGGTGGGATGCCAAATGCAGGTGGGCAGGCTCGGGATAGATCAAACTGCTGGTGGCAATCAGCTGGCCCAGGGATCACGAATACGCCCACAGACACCACTGTTAGCAGATTGATATCCCTGCCACTTCTCCTACCCTTAAGATACGATCTGTATCTACAGAGAGGAAGATTTAAAAAGGGCAAAACCTGATCTTTCCCCCCTCCTTGAGTTACACAATTCTGCTTATGAGGACTAAATGTCCTGCAAAGCAGCAGATAAAATAACAGGCTACAGACAGCCCACTGCCAGATGTGGACGCCTGGCACGTTTTCCACTCTTGAGCTCCAATCCTTATTTCAAAACCATGCAAGATCCACTCCTTGAGGTATTCAACAGCCCTTACGACTTTCTGATGGAGTTACAGGCTTGAAATTTGCTCACACTGGATTTAAAAACAAAGCAACTTGAACCTATTGAGGTCATCTCCCTCAAACACTTTTCAAGTGTTTCCTGCAAGAACATCTCAACATGACATTTCCATCAATGAGAAAGCAGATTCGTGGCATCCTTCATCTATGTAAGTCACCTCCTTCTGCCACTCCTGCAGGCAAGATACTTGTAAAGCAGCAAAGTTCCTCTCCAGTATCAGCAACAGGCTCTTTCTCACCTGCCAGATTTTTTTGGGGTCTGGAGACACCTAAACCAAGTGCTAAGAAACCCTTGTGCAATGCTGTTCAACCCAAAAGTTTTGGGTTTCCTCAAGACCAGTGCTTCAGAGCACTGTTTTCTGCAGCTGTGAACTAATCTCTGCTATTTAGATGGCCAAAGGACATCCAGGAGAAGATGCAAAGGTGTGCCTTACAGGGCTGCTGATAAGGATGCAATCAGCAGAGGCACAACCCAGCAGCTCATCTGCCACGGGCACCTTGCTCGCAAACCCTGAGGGCTTCCAGGTCTGTGGGAGGCTGCTCACTGCAGATTACATTTCAGCTCTCTTCCTGCGTGTTTGCTTTGGGTAAACAAAGCACAAGTCTTTTCCAGATACAAATGGGTGACACAACCTTGTCTCAAGCCAAGGAAAGTACCCAGATAAGGATGAAAGAGTTTTCTCCGAACTGTGGCTCCAGGGGATGACGCCTGAGCAAGCAGAAATTAGGTGAATGCAGGAGCTCAGTGCTTCTTCCAGAGCTCTCTGCTCCTTAGTACACAGCTCCATGTGGTCTCCCACCCCAAACCCTCCGATTTATCTGGAGGGAAAGCATGTGCACACATATTAAACTGGGATCTCAACACTTGGTGAAGGATCTGAACAGCACCACAGGCTGCACCAGCACTGGAGAGGAGCCTTCAACCATTCCAGGACCACTGATCACAGAATCACAGAAAGGTTTCGGTTGGAAAGGAACTTGAAGGTCCAATTTAGTTCAAACCCTCTCTGCCACGGGCAGGGATGCCACCCACTAGACCAGACTGATAACTTCCCTTCTCACAGCCCAGCTGGATGTGGTATCACCTGTCCTGATGAAGAACAAGAAAGCAGAACTCTCCAACGCTTTCCTGAAGCAGGAGCTTTGTTCTTCTCCCACGTACAGTGAGGACCCTCAGGACCAGCTTTGTGCAGCCACCCCTCAGCCCTCCTGCACCTCCACTGACCTCCCACCATCAAAATCCCAGAGTGTAACGCAATAAAACTTTCAGTTTCATTCTAGACTTGTTGCAAGCCAGAGGGATGGGTTCAAAGAACGTTCAAAAGGCTGTAAATTGTGCGTCCTCAGCACAGACAGCCCCCAGTAAGGCCATCAGAGCAAACCCAGCGCTTTCCATTTTTATGCAAAAAAAGTTTTAGCTCAACCATGGCACGTGAATCATTACTGCAGATATCAGCAAGTTGGTTCAGACTTTCAAAAAGGAGAAGTTTTAAGGGCTCTGGCTCGACTTCTCTGAAAACATTTTAATGTTTTCTTTGAGACGTAATAAGCTTCAAAAATAAATTCAAACACAAGATGAAGGTACTCAAACAAGTACGTTCCATTTCAAGATCAAGTCTGATTATTTTCAATTCAGTGAAATTAAGGGGGAAAAGTTAACCAAACATTCAAAGTATTTTCAGCCACAGTCAACTCAACACAATTTCTCTATTATGGTTTGATCAGTGGACCATGGCAGAGCAGTTACCTGCTCAGCTTGCCCATTATATGGCATAAAAAGAGCCATTCAAGCTAAGGCACTTGAAGGATTTTCTGTATTAGGTGGTTTTAGGGTCTTTTTAAAAATATATACAATTACCAAAGTCAGTCTGCCCATTTTATTTTGAGGTTTCCAGCCGATGTTAATAGATAATCAGGCAGCTGATAAAGTTGCATCATTTTAAAACCCTTAACAGTGACTTTGCCCAGGATTATTTATCAGCCTCTTAAAAGGTGATAATTTAGGTTCATTCTATTTATCCAAATAGCTGAAAACCAGGGTAGTTACAGCTGTAATTTGTCAATTATTACGTAAGTGTCGCAAATCACTGCAAAAACTAATGAACTATGTTCCCCAAAGACTGGTTTTATGGAAGTGTGCTGTCAGGAACAAAGTGATCCTCATCCTAAACTCACCTCAAACACTCATTTAGAAGCAAGAGGTGAGAGTGGCTCAAGAAGGTTGTGAAGTGGAAGTGGCACAGTATTATCCTCACACCTGAGGACACCACAAATGCATTTGGGTATCTGTCACATGCTTTAAGGCATGAGCCTTTAAAAGAGAAACATGGGAGACTACAAGACCCACACTGCTCCACTGCAGGAAATATTTGTGCTTTCTAGGCAACTGCACAGTGATTCATGGGTCTGGTGGCTGAGGAAGAGGAGGATGCTCCCGTGCTGAGCAGCCTTTAGTACCACCCTCCTGGCACCAACTACTCAACCTCCACTGACCTCAGTACGAGACTTCTGGTGACATTAGCAGGTGGTGGTGGCTGTGTGTCATCACAGGTGACTGTTCCCATGGGGTGGCAGGAGCACGTGCCCCCCAACCCATCACAGACCTCGCACCCACACCTGGTGCTCGCTGGAGCAAGGCATCACTTCAGAGCAACAAACAGAGTCCTGACACTTTGTGCAGCACCAAGCCAACCTCTTACTGCCACCATGTTTGACAAGTGGATCCGGGAAGGTTTTCCAAGAGCATCCCTGTACCCCATTATCAAAGAATTGAGCACACGAGGTACCACGGTGTAAGGTATGGCTTGAGCTCAGTGCAGCCTCAGCAGCACCAGGCTCTGAGCCATGCCAAGTCAGGGGTCAGGCTGTGCACAGTAAGTGGACAAGACAAATCCAACATCATCCTTGACACATCATCGTGCACTCGCAGTCCCCACAACAGGCAGGGAGAGTCTGCAGTGCTGCAGGGAATGGGGCAGGATGTCCACCCAAATCCCCTGGGTACAGCCAGCGCAGGCACCTTTGGTGCCACCCGGGTTGGGTCAGCAGCCACTCCTCTCTGAGAGGCTGACACACACAGTGTGCCTGGCAGGAACACCTGCCCCATGTGACCTGATGCTTATTTTGCAAACCAGCTACACCAGCTGCTGGGAGGGAGCGGGCCTGACCCCAGAAACTTCCACTATCCTTCTGTTCTCCACAACACAGCTCAAGGCACATGGGAGCTGCAGGAGAAGACAGCCCCGTGTCCTGAAGCCCCCAAGCTGGGACTGGCCTATAAGAAGAGGAGCCTGCAGCGAGCAAGGACAAGGTCTCTCCTCTGGTTGTGGAACAGAAAGGGTGATGGTTGACGTCAAAGGAACACCAGCCTTTTCTGCTCTTTTACAGCCTACGATAAGCAGGGTTCAAAGTTGTCCTCCCACAGCTCCCTGATCATCACTGCAGTCCCTGGGAGTCAGCGAGTTCCTGAAAAAAGCAGAGGCAGCCCCGGCCCCACATTCAGCCAGGGCTGAAGCTGCTCCAGTTACCAGAAACATCTCTAAAACACAAAACTGATGGTTCCCAATGGCAGAGGATCCAGAGGAATGAATAGGGCTCATTAACTGACTTCAGGCCCATTTTTTTCCCCCAGGCCTGACTTAGCAGGTTCACAGGACTGAAAAGGACTGCCTGAGTCAGGAAAACCAGTCTCGTTATTGCCAATAGCCAAACAACAGAAGTCTGATCTTAGCAGTCAAACCCTGCAGTTTTTCCTAGGTCTTTCTCTTCAGTATCCCACTCTCCCACACACTGGAAAAGTGGAAGCACAAATGAAGAAGAACTTAAGTTGCTTCTCTCGGCCAAAAGTTTAAAAACACTGGAGTGACCCAACAGTCTTTGTTCTTAGTGGAGCTGATGAAACGCCACCGCCTCCCAAAACTGAAGTGGACTTAAAAAGGCTTTAACCATTAGCAGCTGCCAGCGCTCCGGGGATTTTGGTATCAAGGTGTGCCTGCGATTGCATGGATCAGCTTCCTAGAAAGGGAACCATAGTGATGGAATGAAACATGAATCAGACCTGTGCACACTGCCCTTTCCAAGTATGTGAGACCTTCCTGGTGCAAACTCAGACTGAGAGATAAACAGTTTGGGAGTGGGAGAGGATGCAAACAGCAGCAAAATCCCCCAATCCTTTCACGGTTTTGGAGACAATCTTCTTCTTTGGAAAAGCCACAAGCAGTTGCCACCACTCATGTTCTCCCAGAGTGGGAACACTACAAATCTCACATCACTTTTCTTGGTCTCCTCTGCCTCTTGCCCTCCTACTTCTCCCCAAGAGCTCAACCTGGCAGACCTGCTCCCTGTACAGCAGCTTACCCAGACCACAGCCTGAGAGATAAGCCATCCTGTAGCACAGGCAGTGTTCTGCCATCAGATACAGGACTATTGCTAACCACAGCTGTTTCATCTTCTTCTTCCTCAGCTATTTTGCAATCTGAATAATAAACACATTACCGTATGATCCTACTAGAGATGTAGTATACAGGACATGGAGAGAGTGAAAGACTGGAGCACACTCTGACAGCAGCCACCAAGGTGGTGTCACGGGTATCTGAGGAATAACTGAACTAAATGTGTAAGAGAAAAAAACCCCAACGAAACCACAAAAAACCTCAACCAAAAGCACCCACAAACCAACAAAATCAATCCCCAAAACAAAATAAAAAACACAAGAGGAAACATTTGTTTTAGTAGACTACGATAGCGGCTGGGATGCAGGGCCCTTCAGGGCTGGCCCCTTCCCCAGCCAGGCCACCCAGCGCATCCCCAGCCCAGCGGAGCCGTGTCCCCGGCCGGGCGCCGGGATGAGCCTGGACCCGCACAGCAGCGGCGGCGGGATGTGCGGGACGCCGGACACCCGGGACAGCCCCTGCCTGTGCCCGCGGGGAGCACCGGGCCAGGGCTGCGCAGCGCCCGGCTGGGACCGCGGGGTGACAGCGCCCACCGAGCACTGTCCCGGAGAGCACCTCCCCAGCGAGCGGCCCGGCCGTGCCCCGGTTCCCAGCCGGCTGCAGCCCCGGGGTGCGGAGAGCAGGTGCTGCCGCTCGGCTCCGGGGCACGACCGGAGAGCGGCACCTCCGCACCGGGCACGGCACCTCAGGGCCGGGGCACGGCACCTCCGCACCGAGCGCGGCACCTCAGGGCCGGGGCACGGCACCTCCGCACCGNNCCCCCGCCGGCCCCGCCCCGCCCCGCCCCGCGCACGCCGGGCCCGGGGCAGGCACCCAGCGGCAGAGCGCTTCGGCTGTGGAGGGACGCTCCTGTCCGTGCCGTTCCTCCCTCCTGCCGCGGGCAGGGACACCTTCCACTATCCCAGGTTGCTCCAAGCCCCGTCCAGCCCGGCCTTGGACACTTGCAGGGATGGGGCAGCCACAGCTTCTCTGGGCAACCTGTGCCACTCTCGCTGTTCTCACGGGGCAGAATTTCTCCCTCAAATTTAATCTAAACCCACCCTTCCTGAAATCCCACTCGTGTTTCCTTCAGAAGCTGAGGGCCCGGGTGGACCTGCTCCTCCAACGATAACACTGACAGAAAATAGAACAGGAAAAAATGTCAGCTCAGCCTGTAGAACAGGAAAGCAATGTCCAGCTTTGATTGCAGTCTTAAGCCAATTCAACAACGTTTGTTTTAACCTTTCCTGCTCTCAAACCTGCTGCTCAGTGACTCACTTGTTTTGTCTGATGGCTTTCGGTCCACCATACACCTACTTGCAGCTCCTGCAAACTCACACTCAGCTTTTCATTTCTTATTTTCAGTGACCTGGCCATGTTTTATGCTGCTCCTCTGCCTCCTGCTTTCCTCTCCCGTGGGTGATGCACATGGCCGCCCACATCTTTGAAGACAGTGAGGCAGAAAGCCACAGAATCACAGAATGACTGGGAACCTCTGGACATCATTTAGCCCAGCCCATCTGCTAATACAGTTTCACCTAGAGCAGGTTGCACAGGGTCGTGTCCAGGTTGGTTTCGAGTATCTCCAGAAAAAGAGACTTTCCGAGAAGTTCTGCCTGCTCCTTCCCGTCAAGCCTGGCTTCTCTGATACTGGAGAGAGCAGAGTTTCAGTCACTCCAGACCTAGTGTCCCCATCTAGCTAAAGGCAAATCTGCCAGATTGAACCACCCCCTAGAGTGACCCTTGGGGAGCATCCCTGGGGCCCATATGCAGCCCTGGGTGAGATGAGACCCAAGCTTCCCGGAAGGCACTGACTGGGCAGGTGGTATTTCCAAAATCCCTGCAGAGACAAGGACCACAGTTTAGTTCTGCGTGACAGGAGTTCACCTGCCCAGGTGAGGCCGTTCCCGGACCACAGGCCGGGTCTGCAGGGAGCCTTGGAGACAAAAATCACTGTATCAATGAAAAACACTATTGTTACTTGCTCTGGTGCGTAAGCAGAGAGAGCGCTTGGGGCTGTAGTTGTGAACACTACCACAAATGGTTGCAAAATAAAGTTTTCTCATCTCCTTCCCCAGCTGTGTTTACTCCAGATGGACACTGTTTGTGGAAGCTGGCAGCAGGGGATTAGCTACGCAGAGCTCTGCTTGTGGGGATGGGGAAGGCTGGGTGCTCCTCCAGCCCTGTGCTGTCACAGCCAGGTGACAACGAGCAGCCCAGGGGAGCGAGCAGCCCTGAAAGCAGGGCCTGCGAGCTGGTGCTGGCACTGCTTTGTGAGTGCAGGACGTGCTACAGGCTCACTGCTCCACAGGGAAATGTCACCGGCCTCCCTTGTCACTCCTCCCCAGCTTTGCCATGAGAGCACTGATGGAATTTCTGCCCCAAAGCCAAGCAGGCAATGAGAAAACAGCAGTTTTTCAGCTCAGATGCCAAGGTCATTTGGGTACGTGCACTGCAGTGGAGCCCGTGGGAATAGCCCAGGGCTTGGCTGGGATGGAAGGTTCACCAACATGTTCTCTTTTATTAAGTACCACCTTTCAGGGATGCCCTGACTGCATCCAAGCTGTACAGACAAAGCACATTAGCCACAGCTAACTGGCAAAAATATTCTTTACAAAATATTGACTGGCAGGGGAAAGTAATCACTAGCTGCCAAGTACAGGCCTGGCACCACTCAGGGCTTCCAGGAGCCTGTGAGATGGAGCAGTGCTAACCAGGCTTATGGAAACCCAGCAGGAATAAACAGCATATATTTTAGAAATTGTGATTTCTGGGGTCACCAAAAGGTGACATAGTTTCAAGCTCCCAAAGCTTTGAAAGTGCTGAATTTGGGAAACACACCCCTCCCCTCCTTGAGTGTGCACAGATGGTCTGGGCACAAATAAAATGATCCAGGCAGGGTACAGATTAGCCACTGGGTGTGAAACTGCCTCTGGGCAAGGTGAGCTCTGGCTGACATGGACCATTTCACCTGCATATCGTGGGGTTTTTTTAGCAGCCACCCAAAAAGCATCTATTTTGCCTAGATAACGACTCACAGCATCACATATTTGAGGTCTGACTTCTGCTTCAAAGCAATTACAAGGTAAATGGCCCCAGTGTGAATAGACAGTGCTTTCTAAGGTGTGTCATGTACACTGGGAGGACAGAGGTCAATTAGAGCATTTTTTAGAGATTAGAGGAAATTACAAGGTGAAAAAAAATAGCCTGCGGGTAATTTTCTGCTGGGAGGAGAGTTGATAGCAAAGGTCAGAAAGAGGCAAACGGAGCTGAACTGGCCCCATCGACTGGGAATGGTGCAGTAAGGGGTTTTTGATGGTTTTTTTCTGCTTAGCAAATACACGTGTGCTGCAGACTCAGCTCTTTCCAGGAGTGTCAGCATAGTGCATTCATTGGACACAAGTGTGTTGCAGAGCCTTAGAAACACGGCTTGGGCTGATTTTAATTGACCTGACCCTGATCCACTTTATCCATCTTTACCACTGGCTTAATTGGATGGTTGCAGTAGCTGCTGTGCTGTTGGTATTAAATCTGTGTTTCCCTCTGCGGACACCACACCTCTCTGCAGCCAGAAGGCTCAAGAAGAACAAATCTGTCTTCTAATGGTGAATTCCCACTTGGGAAACCAGAGGGGCACAAACAGGGCCCTGTCTGGACAAGCACAAGGATGCTCTGGGGCCGTCCTGGAGGAAAGCAACTGCTCCTCTGCACGTGTCTGGTCCCTGAGGTTGACTGTTTGTCTTTTTTATTTTTAGGGAAAATTCCAGGCAGCAAAGTAGGGGTAAAACTGATCTTGGAAGCTATTCCAATGCTTGTTTCCCAGGAGCTATATTTAAACCTGTTCCCTTTCTCTCACTCCCAGAAGTTAATACCAGCTGTGTGTCAGGCTTGCTGACACCTGCAAACATCTTTCCAAAAATAATAAGAAGTGTGTTTATGCTGGGCTTAGATCTTAAAAAAGGCACTTTTCTACTCTGGTTTGGGGTTTTTTTTTGGTTTGTTAGGGGTTTTTTACCAGATACCAGGATCACACCACAGCCCATTCTAAGCGGCTAATGGAGGAAAATATGTTTAGATTCATTAATTCTACCAGTATAAATGCCACCATCGTGTATAAATGTGACATAATGCTGTACAGGTCGACTTTGCCAGATGAGACATTCTCAGCCCAAACATCCACTGCTTCTGCAAAATTTTTGTTTTTGAGACAAAGCCTTATCTCAGCAATTCCCATTTAATTTCTGCAGCTTCCCTGCAGGGCAGGGAAAACCTCTGCCCCCGGGTGAGCCATCACTGGAGTCACTGGTGGGAACTCAGCTGTGTCCCATTTGGCTCCTGCTGGGGATCATGGGACTCTGTGGTCAATGGGAAGGGCAAAAACCCTGCTGAGGATCCACCCTGCTCCCCAAAGGGACTTCATTTCCCCTCTGCTCTTAAAGGAGCTGGAAGCAGACCCAACACTGGCCTCCAAAAGCAGAAGCAGATCCTGCATCACCCCCTGGTCCCAGGCAGACTTTATCCCAGCTCTCCATCAGCAGGGAGTGGGTGCTGGGCTTTTGCTAAGGATATTCAGGCAACTGCAGGGCCAAGAGCATCAGGACAAACAGAGAGGGCCACCGAGCAGCTCCTCGGAGGGCTGACGACACCCGAAGGGGCACCACTGGGCAGACCCCTCTGAGGGGCTCCTGTCTGGCACTGCTCACAAGGAAACCACAACCAGCCTGAAAATAGAAACAACCTCTGCAGCAGAAACCTCCTGAGACACACCCCAGGGAACAGATGAGGCCACCCTGTAAACAGGTTGCATTTTCCCATTTTGGGGCATATTTGAGCAGCACAGAAATGCACACCCAGCTGATGACATGCCCAGCATGGCACGTCCCAGGATGCAGCCAGTGGCAGAGCCACGTGGGCTGCTGCAAGCCTGCTGCACTGATCCCCTAACCAGATTAGGGCTGTAACACAGAGGGCCGATTTGCACCCCGCATCATGTATTTCAACCTATTCTGAACATCTCCTGGACAATAAAGCTGCCTGAAGTGAGCTAAGGGGGAATTGGACTGCTCCAGACCCCACAGGACAAGTATACCACCCCCCAAGACTGGCATATTTTCAAAGCACAGCTTTGAAAGTGATAAAGCAGAGAGAAGGCAAAGAAACACAGTCAGTGCTTTGGGCTGTGGGAAAGAGCAGTGGTCTGAGTCTGGCAGTGTTTCAGGCTTGGAAATGCCTCCAAGGCCCACCCTGGGAGCTGTGGGATGTCTAAGGATAAAAGCAGCCCCACTCTCACACAGCAGTTTGAGTCACAGGGTGCAGACAGACCCTCCCAGGTGAGAGGAGCACACAGTTCCTGCAGCACAGAGCAGCTTCACCTCAGCAGGGGCACCACCCTGCCCTCCGCCCTACCTGCTTTGTCAGCCTGTTTCACTGTTAAAATCCAGCATTGAAGTTCAAGAACAAGGGCATTATCACCACAAACGGAAGCAGGGTTCACCTTGCCAGATAGCTCAGCTCCCCCTGGGACTGTGGGCTCTGGCTGCCCTTGGATTTCTCTTGTGGGTGAGGACAAGGAGCCAACTCCACCCTATGGAAAGATGTGGCCCTGTCCCTCTTGGGCCAGTGCTGTCAAGAGGAGCTGAGAGAAACCTGAACCAGCCACAGCAACTAAGACAAAAACTTCACCAGGATGTGTGTGACCTCTGCCCAGGACAGACCAACATCATTTTATGCCAGGATCATCCTGAGGAGACCAGGAGATAAGGAGGTGGGTGGGTACAAGGCTTCCCTGGCCAAGTGCACCCACCACCTTCACCACAATGGATGATGCCTCAGGCACTGGGAAAGGGCTTTGTTGCTAGGGAATTACTGAACCTGCTGCTGCTTGCAAGATTGGAACCACCTTACCGATGGTGGGATAAGAGGTTCCCCCTCTTGCCTGGATCAGTGCCCAGAGACTCCCACCAGGCAGGACAGGGGACCCTTCTGGTGCCTGCACAGCGGGGAACTCCAGCCCAAGTGCACACCAGTCCCTCCCTGTCCTGACCCAAATTTTCACAAAGAGAAGCCCAGAGATGGGAGCAACACATGAGCCAGGCATGTTCCAGCATATCCCAGTGGGTTCCCACACCATGCTGGGAAGGTCTAAGTGCAGCTCAGTCTGATTTCCAGCAATCAAGAGGTGGAGACACGTTCCTCTTATGTGTTCCTTAAAAGAATGAACACATCCCTGATCGTGGCTGGGGGTAGCAGAGCCGTGACTCAGCAACGCAGCTCTGCCACCCTGTTTGCCGAGGTTGCCGCCCTCCTTGAAAACACCACACAACGACAGAGTTCGCACCGAGATTCACCCCAGTCTGGCACAACAACCTCCTCCGAAGGGTTTTTAGCACCGTCTCAAAAGGTTCAGCTCACCTGCAAATCAAAACCTCCACAGGAACAGCACTGCTGGGTCCAGGCTGTGGCTGGAACATGACCCCAGTGCCCCGCTCTGACCTTCCTGCCCACTTCCACAGAGCTGGAATAGCCCTTCTGGGCCTGGCCCTGAGCACCCCGAGCCCACAGCACAGCCTATTGCTCTGGGGCCTGTTAGGGAGGAGTGGAGGGAAGCGTTCCAGGCCCCATCCAGAGCACATTGCCCATCCAGAGCACATTCCCCCCCACACCCCTTCCTGCAGCACGTCTCTCAAGGGAATTCCACTGGGAGCAGGATGCCCTGCTCCAGCAAAGGGTCATCGAACAGGGCAATACAGATGCAGCTCCCAGGCTGAGCACAAGCCCAGCTGTGGCCAGCTAGCACATGTCTCTATTCAAGGCCACTTTTTGAATGAGAACCAAGAGACACACAGGCTGACACCTCTGATTTTATCTCTGCAAGGCAGGGCCCAGGGAGCCAAGGCTTTGTGCAGTTTTTCACGTATGCAAAGCTCCACAGCCCCAAACCCACAGTGCCCCCCAGCTCTTCCCCCCATTATCCAGAGCGGTACGAGGAGCGGGTCTCCATCCTCACAGGCAACTCACAGCTACATCCAGCGAAGGAGCTAAATCAGATGTCACACCATGTTCCATGGCCAAGTGCTGCCCAGAAGTCACAGAGTCACTGGGCAGGGTGACAGGGGTCCCAAAGGAAACCTCTGGCCAGGGTGCTGTCTGCACACCCCGCAGCTGTGACCAGCAGGAACAAGCTTCTCTGGCCGCAGCACAGATTCTGCATGCCCGGGGTTTAACAGCACATGTCGCACTGTGGAAGGCTGAGCTGTTCTCCAGCCCTCAGGGTAAGCAGGTAATTAGATTATCAGCACACGGCCAGACACTGCCACCCGGGCCACTAAAGGACAGAGAGGAGCTGAGGACAGCGTTTCTCAGGAGTGTGGTGCCACAGGTCAGCACCACGCATCCCATCCTCACTGGAATGGCACAAAGAAAAAGAAAGGGAAAATGCTTTTGCCAAATCTGACCTTCTTAGAGATAGTTTGGATGGGATGGAGCAGCAGGAAACAGAAATGATCAGCATAATATTGCCCCCCTCAGACTCTTTGTAATATCACAGCCTCAGCCTATGCTGCTGCCACAGCAGGAAGCCCCAAATCTCCCCAGCTAAAAGCATAGCACATTCCCTGCCCAGGGGAATTTGGGAGCTTCCAGCTGAACCAAATGCCACTTCTCACCTCGCCACAGGGTGCCCAGACAACACCTCCTGGAGCCTGGCTTGTTGGGTTTTGGATTCCCACACAGCCCAGGGATCCACAGGATCAGTGCTGTGCTTCCTTGGGGTTTTTAGCTGAGCTCTCAGACCATCATCACACCCTCCTTTTGGGTGGGATTAGGAGAAGAGGGGTGGGAGCAGGGCTGGTCAGCTGCTGCCAGGATGCAGGAGACACAGCTCACATATGGGGAGATGCTCTCTGTGAAGTCCCTCAGTACTGGTGGGAGGCAGACATTTCATCCGCTCAAAACCCCACCACAGCAGGGATTTAATGCTGGGTTATTCCACTGATAGAGGCTCTGACCAAGCCGTCCTGCTCAGGCTGTAACACAGCAGTGCCAGAGCTGAAGGGGTCCCTGGTCTTCTCAGCAGCACTCACAGGCCAGGGCTAAAGAGTCCATCATTGCCCCACAGCTTCATCTCCACGCCAGGCCAGGCCAGATCTTTGTGTCTGTGCCCAAACCCAGGTGCTGGGCCAGAAAAGGGAGCAGCACGGACCCAGAGGTGGCAGCCAGGTCCAGCCAAGAGCACAGATAATGAGGCAACATCACAGTGATGGGGCAGGTCCCAGGCCAAGCCAGGAAGTCAGTCTGACCATCAGGGCTAGGATCGGGCCCGGGAGCACCAGCAGGCCCATAGCAATGGTGCAGGGCTGACACCAAGCCTGGAAAACAGTCAAGAGGTGGAAGTCAGGATGGAAGGACCCATGGCCAGGCACCACTGTGGCTGTACTGGAGCCCACCATTCCCCCAGCATAGCCAGGAAGAGTCTGAGGCCCTGGGCTGAGCTTAAATACAGCTCCTGGGCCCAGAGGCAGGGGGCAGGTGAGGCTGGTCAGTGTTTTCAGGGCTCGGACACTTGCAGGTGACATCCTGCAAAGCAAAGCTGGGGGTTTGTCCCCACTCTTCTGCCACCCTGACCCTGTAGAGCCCTTAAACCTGGCAGACAGCAGGGTTTGGTCCCGGCATTGGTCCCTCCCTGGTACTGCTCCACCCTGCCCGTAGGTGGTTTTGGTATAGGAGCTGTTTTCATGCCCATATTTAGGATCTGAAGAGCAGAGCAGTAGCTTAAATTGTCCTCCCTGATCTCAACTCAAAGATGCCATCCCAGGATGACCAGATCACTCATCCTGAAATGCCAGTGAGGGTCTGGCTGATCTCAAGCTGAGGATCCCAAACTGAGCACTCACGTGAGATGTTCACTCCTCAAACAGGGCTTGCTGAGCACCGGCAGAAATATCAACACCATGAGCTACTGCAGGTAGAGAGAGAAAGGCAGGTGAAGGGGAGAAGAAGCAGAGGGAGAAGGGGAATAATCAGGTGTTCCCACATATCTCCCCAGTGCTGGCTCCTGGCAGGACTGGTACTACTGGGCTATACTGGGGCGCTGCCTGGCTGCTGTCATGGCAAAGGTGGCTGCAGGCCCCAGGGCCAACTGGTCACGGCCTCTGCTTCAGCAAAAAAATGTTTGAGGGGCAACCAGTCCTCACTGTTTTGAGCTGGAATTTTCCGAAGCATCTGGAGATGTTTTAATTTATCTAATCCAGGGCCCTGACCCAATTAATATTCTATAGGATCTCCTGGAGCTCTTGTTTTGTTCAGTTCTTGGCTTCAAGGGCAGCAGAAGAAATTGAAAACAGATTATTGGGAATAAAACAGCTTCAACTCTTAGGCAGCTGTTTATAGCGAGGTTGGCTTCGTTTCCAACCAGGCGTGATGCAAGGCTGCCTGTAAAGAGTTTTCCCCCAGGGGCAGCAGAAAGGCTTTGCTTAAAAGCAGGAGGTGATGTCCAGGAGCGGTTCTGGCCCCTCTCACACCTCCAGCACCCGCCGGCTCCGGCTGGGATGAACCCGCGTGTGCGCCCAGCGAGGGGCACGGGGCGGCACCACGGGGTGCGGGGGCAGCCGGGGAGCCCAGGGCAAGGCGTGAAGCCCCGCAGCTCCCGGCCAGCCCGAGCACAGCGGCCACGAGAGGGAGGCAGAGCCCGTGCGCTGCCGCGGGGCCGGGACCGAGGGATGGGGCTGAGGGACTGGGGATGTGGGACTGAGGCTGAGGAATTGGGGATGCGGGACCAGGGCTGAGGGACCGGGGCTGAGGGATTGGGGCTGCGGGATTGGGGCCGAGGGACCGGGGCTGAGGGACTGAGGCTGAGGAATTGGGCTGAGGAACTGGGGATGCAGGACCGAGGCTGAGGGATTGGGGATGCGGGACCGGCGCTGCGGGGCCGGGGCTGCGGGACGGGACTGAGGGACTGGGGATGCAGGACTGGGGATGCGGAACCGGGCCTGAGGGACTGGGGCTGCGGGACCGGGGCTGAGGGATTGAGGATGCGGGACTGGGGATGCGGGAGCGGGGCTGAGGGATTGCGGACGCGGGACGGGGACTGAGGGATTGGGGCTGCGGGGCAGCCACGGCCAGCCCCGCCCCGGCCAGACCACGGGTCCAGCCCCCTGCCCTCCGCCCCGGGAACCCTCTTTTGTCTGCTCGGCCTGGCCAGGTAAAGAGGCCGAGCACCCGAACACACAGGTTATGGCTGAAGTCCTTCCCAGAGCTGTTTTCTTCTCCTCGGATGCCAAGGCTTTGTCTCATTCCCAGCTCACACCACAACATGGGTTGTGGGTGGGGTATCTTGCAGGCCAGCAGCAGGACAAGGCAGAGGGGAACACCTGGGAAATCCCTGTGGTTGAGCTCCCATCTATAAATCCAGGGCCATCACCCCACTGTGCATTACAGAGGGACTGTCAGACAGACAGTCTGCAATAAGCAGGGCAGGAGCTCATGGGCATGGGCTGTCAGTCCCCATTGTCCACCCTCTGTCAATAGTTCTGGCTCAGCCCTGGTTAACACCACAACAGGTTGCACCAGGTGAGGTCAGAATCTCATTCCTACCAAGGTTTGGTGCCCAAATGAGCCCCAAAAGCACAGTCAGGAAGCCCCCAGTGAAGCCCATCGTTGTCACACTCTGTGAATCAATGGTCCCTTTGGATACTGCTGACACACCACCGCTGAAAAACCACAGCACTCGCTGATGGCACAGACTGGGCACTGGCAGCACCAGACATGCCTGGTCGGGAAGAGGCAGCTGAAAAGGTGTGGGCTACCAGGAGCCAGAACTATTCCAGGGCCAGGAAAGCAGCTCGTGGAGGGGAGGGAAGCATGGGGAAGCTTCTTGTTGTTTTTAAAATCACATCATGCCAGGTTCAAGCACAGACTTTACAGTGACACACAGGAGAACTGGCTCTTTGGCACAAAAGTAGCCCAGACAGTGACTCACGATAGTCCAGTGGCATTTTAAACAGCTGATTTCCAGCTAACTAAGAACAACCTGAGGTCAACCCTGTCAGTTGCCACATTATGAAAAAAACACTCCTTGCAAAAGTCAGTCTTTTGAGGGCTGTTGCACAGGGGGTGGACATAGTGGAGCCAGTCCTCTGGCACTGTCAGCATGCTCATGTGGCCAGGACAGTGCCAGCAACACTCCAGGCCAGCGCTTGGCTGCCTCGTGGATTTCCAAGACAGACAAAAAGCCCAACGCTGCCCACCCTCCCCATTCACCAGCTCAAGAAAGAAACTGGGGATGGCAGAGGAATGTAAACCAGGCCAGAGGACTCATTCATCCTCCCGCTCCCGGCTTCGGTGCATTCCAGGCAGTCTTACTACAACGCAGCATTTTGTGCGCTGCAATCCATCTGCACACACGCCTGCCTCTCATCCTCTGCCAGGGCTTACTCTCCTGAGGCACCTCGAGCTGAGTCTGTAATAAATCAGGCAGCAGCCTCCATCCAAGACACGCATTCCCTGGGTTGCTCCGCTGAAAAATGAGTGCTGAGCTTTTCATCTGAACACCTGCAGCAACCAGGCAGCTGTGCTGACCCGGGGTGCGGTATCGCCTCCCGAATTAAAGGCACGTTGCTGTTCAGACACTGTGTCCCCGGCCAGCTTGCTGTGCTCAGGACTGGGGTTTGGCTCCCACACCTGATCCTTCAGGTTCTGGGAACCCTGGTCTGGCTCGAAGCTGCCAAAGTGAATTTGAACCCATCAGCCTCTGAATTCAGTGATGGCCATTGCTCTGTAACGAGCTGGTGAGAGATTGGCAGCAAAATCCTCCCAATGGAAGGAGGCTGGGAGGGAGACCTGGGAATGGGTACACGCTGGGCGTGCTGGAGGGATGTGTCACAGGCATCTGGAGAAATATCTCCAGCAGAAGAGGTGCAAGCAGGGAGATTTTGCCCAGGGTTTCTGTGGTAGCACCCTGGCAGATCCAGCCTGGGGCAGGAGCACAGCTCTGTCAGCCGTGGGAGGAAGAGCAGCAGTGCTGCTCGGAGCCCACTTGTAGCACTAATCCACTTGGGAAAGTCAGGAGAGTGACCAGAGCCCGGACACAGGGTGCAGGAGGGTGGCCACGCTCCCACTGAGCGGCCAGTTCTGCAGCAGCGGGGTCAGTGCCGGTCCCACCACATCCGGACGGAGCCTGCAGGGACAGTGGCTGGAGGTGGGGAGTGCACAGCCTGAAGCTCCTTGTGCTCCACAGAGGAGCATGGCCCCACTTGGGGAAGCTGGAGCCAAGGCAAAACTCATCTGGCTTTGCTTTGCACACTGCTGAGATCTTTCTTGGGTTTATTTTCATGCAGAGCCCCAGAATGCAGAGACAGGCGGGAAAGTGAGAGCTGAAAGCAAACAGGAAAAAGGCAGGTTCTCTTCATTTCTATTTTTAACACTGCCAACAACATTAGTGTCATTATATTTAGAAAAAAAAATATTCAGAGCGTTTCCTGCCTCCCCTTTCAATACCTTCAGCTATTTCCTTGCAGATGTTTCCAGGGGCCAGGGCTCAGAGGCAGGAGGAGCAAGGCTGGGCTTTCACCCTGCAGACAAGCCCCGGGAGAGGAAAGTTGGCTCAAAGCAGGTGCCCGTGGTCCTGCATGGGGGCAAGGAGGACAATCAGGCTGTGGAAGATGTGTCCAGGTCCAAGCAGGAGCTGTGTGACAATGCAGGACCTTCGAGCTGCCTCTCCATGGGTTGTAGCACCTTTGGTGCCATCACAGGAGGCACAAGGTAAGTGTAACGCAGGGGAAGGCACAGCAGCACTGTCAGGTCAGGTTTAGGGAGGGAGGCTGCAGCAGCCAAGGCTGGAGGCACAGCTCTGCCTCGCTGCAGGGAGCCTGGGCTGAGCAGAGCGTGCTGGCCAAGGGACTGGTCTGCAGCAGAAGCTGCACCACGAGTCTGGGAACTGTGGCAGCAGCAAAGTGAGACCTCAAAGCTGGGGCTGCACGTAGAGGGTGGCTGGCGTCCCTTGGAGTCAGAGCCTCTGCATTTGCCCCTTGTCCACTCCCACGTGCCAGGCTGGCTTGGCTTCTTCTGCACGGCTCGGAGGATCTTCCCTTTGCTCCGACAGCCCTCGGCTCGTTGCCTCACGCTCGAGGACTGCGGTTTGCAAAGTGTTTGTGTTTAATCCTCATGCAGATGATCCAGAGCAGGATTTCTGGGTGGCAGGCCAGCGGGATGGCAGACCACAGCTCAGCAGGACCACGGGATGCAAAGAAAACTGGGATTTGAATGCGGTCAGCTTCTGGCAGCAGAGAGTGCAGCCAAATGCCGGGGAAACGGCTCTCCCAACCCCAACCACGCTGTGCTACATGTGGCTTCCAGCAAAATCACAGACCAGCTTTTCTCCATGTGGCTTGGGGAGCTCTCTGGCCCTGGAAGAACATGGAGATAATGTCAGAAAAGTATCATGGACAGTGTGCACGGCAGCCAAATCACCTCAGAATATCGTCTGCAGTCTGGGCCGGTAGGGAGGGCAGAGGAGCAGCCTGGCTGCCCCATGCACTCACTGCTCTCTGCACTTCAATTGCTGCCCCGGTGACATGGGTTCCAGGATGCACTTTCCTTCCTGGGGTTTGGTTCATGAGAAGAGCTGCCTTGTAAGATGCTCCTCTGGGGGTCTGGCTGACTCCAAACTCTGGGAGCAGCTCCTGAGACAATAGCCAGGCTGCCATCACCAGCCCTGGGTGACCAGGTGCAGACAGCCACCTGAGTCAAACACTCCCTTTCTCTATTTCCCTCCCCAAAGCCCTGCAGCAGGTGGAAACCCACCTCAAAGTACAGGAGGGATGCTTTACAATTCCCAGCCCAGCCCATCCCGGTTCCCGGCGTGGCTGAGGCAGTGCTGCTGCAGCTCCACCACAAGCTTCCAGGCTTTTCCCAGCTTGGAGGCAGTGGATGCAGATGGGAGCCCTGCCCTGGTGACCCCTGATAGAAGCTCCTGATATTTTCCACCTGGGGACACAGGGATCTGGACTGTTTTCACATCACTGCACTACTCCCCTCCACGATGTCTCTGCAGATGGCCCTGGAGGTCTGTGGCCAGCTTGGTGGGGCAGCAATGCTCTGTGAGGCTCAGAGGCCTCCTCTCACCCTGGATTGTCTGAGCTCTCGAAAGGAGATCACCAGTGGGTGATCATTCCTGCTGATGTGGTCAGAGCCAGGGAGGTGCCGATCTCTCTGCCAGAAGCAGAACTGGATCAGTTGTGCAAGCAGAAGAGGCAATCCACAGTGGCAGGGACCAGCTCAGGATGAGCAGATTCTAATCCAGAGCCTGACACATCCCGGTGAGTCACGAGTCACAGGCTTTTCTTGCCTTTTTTTTTTTTTTTTTAACCCATTTTTTAAGAAAATCATAAACACTGTACTCAGAAAATGAAAAACTTCCTGAACAGTGTCCCTCCCACGGCCAGGAGGGCTGTAGGTGCAGGGACCTCACACAGGCAGGGCTTGCATGGCTGAAAGCCAACAGGCTCCCATTCAAAAAGAACCAGGGAGTTTTCCAGCAGTTACTAATCAAGTGTCCTGTGGGAGAGAGGCAGCGATAGCAGCATCAGGTGGTGGCTGTAACTTGCAGCCTCACTGCCAGGTAAAGATGGAGCTGTCACCACCAAAGATAGGGACTTCAGCTCGTTTGATGGGCAGTGGCAGCTCGGAGGCTGCAGAGCAGCTCAAGTGGGAGGGTGAAGCCCTCACCACCCCATCTCCTCCAGCCCTGTGGTGCCAGGGCACTGACAGCTCCTGGCCCAGGAGAACTTATTTCCTGTTTCTGCCTCTGTCCCTGCTTTTGGGGACACTGTCCTGAGAAGAAGCCTGGATGGTGGGAGACATTCACAGTGGGGTTCTTCAGTTTCCCTGTGGAACAGCAGGACAAAAATGACTCTGGAACAGTCCTTCTTCCCTTTCCTCACCATGTCAGAGAAACCAGCAGTTCATGGGAGACCCCCATGGCCCAGGGCACCTTTCCCCCAGCCCCAGATTGCTTTCACAGGGGGAAATTCCCACCACCTTCATATGGCCACAGGCATCATTCATGGGGACCTGCTGCAGGGGATCTTAGAACCACAGGACGGCTTGAGATGAAAGGGATCTTCATGATCATCTAGTTCCCAATCACCTGCCACGGGCAGGGACACCTTTCACCTGACAAAGTTTCTTGAAGCCCCATCCAACCCGGCCTTCATCTCCAGGGATCTCCCAGGCCTTGATCTCCAGGGATCTCCCAGGCTCCTCCTCCTGATCTGCCTCTGTGGGTGCTGTTCCCCAAGACACAGCCCTGCCCCTGAGGAGGAAGCACCTCTCCCGTGCAGACTGACACCACGCTTGGCACAGCTCAGGCTCAGGCACTAGGAGGTCTGAGGACACTGTCCTCTCCAGCTGTGTCCCCATGCTCCTGCAGTTCTCCACTGCCCCCTCAGTGCCCACACAGAGCCCCTGCCTGGGCTGTGCTGGGTGCCAGCCCACCAGAACCTCCCCACAACATGGGGGCCACCATAAGCCTGCAAAAGGCCAATCTTGGCTCTTGCTTTGTGGTCAGAGCACAGAAGAAACCCAGCCAAGCAGGCTGGTTGCTTTTATTTAGGCTCAGGACCAGCATGAGGCAGTCCCCTCTGTGTTCCTTTGGGGGGATTCTCATTTGGGGGCCACCAGTTTGCAACTAGCAAATCACTGCTCTCCCACCTCCCACGGCACCAGGTCACCCTGCCCTGGGCAGCCCAACAGCCAGGGGAGAGTACACCCAGCCAAACACCTTTTACAAATCATTCTGCATAGTTCACATTCTCGGCCGGTTTATGAGCGTTTTAGCTCCTCATATTGATCAGGGCTGGAGCCGGAGCAATTACATTAATCAGAAATAATTTCCCGTGATTTTGAGTCATATTTGAGCTGGTGCCTGGCTGCTCTGCTCGCCCCTCTGCTCTCTGCTCCCTGGTACATACTTTCCAGGCGACATCGCTGCTTTCATAACCATCGTGAGACCCAGAGGTTTGTTTTTCTCAGCTGGATCCCACACACACTCTAAAGGTTTCAGTCGTGTCTTTATTGATTTGGCTGGGGAAGGGGACGAGAGGAGGTGGTTTATGTGAAGTTCATGCTTGGGAAATGTCTCCAGATATCTCTGGCATTAGGAGGGGGCATAGGGAAGGGCTAGGGGCCTGGGACTTCTTTGCACATGGAGGCATCCCTTGCTTCAGCTTTTCCAGTCTCGCTCAGGAGATGGAGAGCAAGCCCAGCCACTGCTTTGTTCCCTGGGGTGGAGGTGGGAAGTGGGACTCACCTGCAAAGCCTTTGGCATGAGCCCTGGGGAGAAGCAGCGGGTCCCCTTGCCAGCTGCTTTGGGTGGTGACCAGTCATTTGTGGTTTTTCAGTGCTGGGTGTGAAGGGTGAACTGGCAGCTCTTCAGTCCCCCCCAACCCAGCTTCCCAGTGTGCCCAAGGTCCGTGCTGAAAGCTCCTGCAGGAGCCAGGCTCCTTCCAGTCATCAGCAATCCTGAGGAATGCCCACTTCGCTGCCTTTGGGAAGGTACCAGCCACAGCCAGGGGTTTGCAGAGCGTCCACTGGAGCTATGCCAGCTGAAGAGGGCTGTCCAGGTCCCTGTCCCCTCCCCAGCACTGTCCTGCCCCAGCATCCTGGGTCCACCAGCACCCTGAGCTGCTCCTGCTGATGGCGAGCCAAGAGCAACCCTGGGGATGTGAAGGGCTGTGACATTTGGGAACAGACACGGCCTGTGTCACCCAAACCTCTTCCAGCAGCACACACTTCCCAGGCACAACACCAGCTGCCCCATGTGTGCAGCACTTGCATCCTCGAAAGCCTTGCCAGAGTCACAGAAAGCAGGGCTGGAAGGGAACACAGCCACCACCAAACCGTTCTCTAAAGCAGAGCTGGCACAATTGCAAGGTGAGTTTGGAGCATCGCTGGCTGCACGTCAGTGAGTGCCTCCATTTGCAGCCTCTTTGATGCTGCAGGGGACACGGCAGCTGTGTGAGAACACACAGCACCCTCGAGCAAGGCAAGAACTGAAGGAAGAACACTGTCTATTTTAGCCTGCAACCATGAGAAAAATAGAGATAGTCAAAAAGAATGAGCAATTTGATCAGGAAACATGAGTGAGCCATCCAGCTCCACGGAAAATACGAAGGGTCTGTCAGTAACCACACAAGGTCAGGATCTGGGCATTATGTCTTGTCTGAAAGATAAAACTTCTAGTGATATCTTTAAAAGAGTTTTGTGTTTGATGATGTTTGATACCAAAAATAAACTCCCAGAGGATCACAGTGTTGAATACGTGATGATTTCTGACACTGTTTTCCAAATAATAATGGAAAACCTCATCTGGCCGAAGTTTCCAAGCTTTGTTTTACAAAAGTCTCGTTCTTTGAGTTATCTGAATGTTTAACTTAAGGGGACAATTACGAATTGTTCTTGTCTGGACTGCGGGAAAAAAAAAAATCATACAGAAGTATTGCCCAGGGTTTGATGGGTTTGGTATGTCTCTGTTGTCCTTTCACAACAGCTGATACAAGGCTGTGCTAATGAGAAGCCCCTCGGTCTGAAGGATGAGCTCTTGCTGTAGTTTTGGCTAAGCCAAGCCTTTTCTTGGTTATGATAGTCCATTTGCTCCTCATGTCATCGCTCGGCTCCTTCCTCTTGGCAATGTCAGACCTTGAGAGCAGAACCAGCCCCAAGCCCCATTTATCAGTGCTTCTTTCTAGTCAAACCTACCTAAAAATGTCTGGGAAATGGTCAAGGATCAAGTGTCCCCAGCACCAGGCATCGTTCCTCTCTCTCCTTTGGCAGGGGCCATGCCCAGCCGCTGCCTTGCTGGCCTCGCCACTGTGGCTGGGAGCTTGGAGGGGGCAGCTGGTCCCAGATGTAGCCAAGGTTCCTGAAGCAGTTGCCTGACCATCAGAAACTGGACGGCAGCCCTGAATTCTTTTCTCACAAGTCACTTGGCCAGGCACCAGCTGGTAAATACTTTCAGTCCCTGCATGCCGGCTCTGGGGTGGAAGCAGTGACCTCAAGGTAAAAGACTGCCTGGCTCATCCCTTGTCCCTCGGGGTGGCTGGTCCTCTCAGCCTGGCTCTGCTGTCCAGTTAAGGTGTGAGAACCAGAGGGAATAAAAATGGCCAGACAGGGATGGAAATAGCCGTCACCACCTCTCTCGGCTCTTGCTGTTTGAAACCGGAGCCAGATTCATTCTGGGTAGGAAACAAGTCTCCCATCCTGCCAAAAGCAGAGATATTTCAAAATTTCCCAAAGCCATGGTGTTTTCCAGAAGTCTCATGAAAAATATCCAGCAGCCACCCCAAAGAGTCCAACAGCTGAGGGAGACCTGAGGCATCTCCATTTCAGCTCAGGGCTCTTGGTTTTTCCAAGCTGGAGGTTTGTCCAGCTTTCCCACCAGTGCTGTCCACCCTCCATGGGCAGCCCTGCTCTTCTGGGGAGGATTTGAGTAGGGATTTGAGCCAGGAGTGCCCAGGAGCAGTGGGAATATTCTCCCCACTAAGCCATGGAGCTGGGCTCACCCTAGACCCATGCTTTCACAGCCAGGACCCAGGACAGCCTCAGTGCTCCCTGCCAGAGATGGACATCCAGACCCCACTGACTTCCCCCAGCTCTAGGGAGGGTGTTTAACACACGATGTAGAGTAAAGAAGGGGAGTCTCCAGCAAAGGAAAGGCATGAAGGGAGAATATGCTCAATATCCATCCCAGATGGATGCAATTTCAGCTGAGCAGGGTGTGCAAATGAGAGCTTTTCTGTGTTATTCACGATGGCACGTTAGAACAGCAAACACATGAAAAACTCAGTGCTCTAAAATGTGAATTCACTGGGGCAGTTCCTTCATTTCTATAGAAACAGCAGCGCTTGCCAGCGGCTAACTCAAAGGAGATGTACTCAGATCCCTGTATCAACTATTTTCTTGCACAACTGACCACAAAAAAAAAAAAAAAATTACAACCCCCCAAAAAACCTGACAATAATACCATGGAAACTGCGGAACGAGACATATGGACTTAATTACCAGCTCTGAAATCACACGTATGGTACAGAACATATATGGGGTACGTGCTCCAGAGGGGAAGGGCTATAACTGAGTATTTATAAAATGAACTGCTGATGTGCTGTTCTGGTGCAGCTTTGCACATCAAAACCAGTGCAGGAGCTGATTCCCTGCGCCAGGCTCTGCCTGCAGCCCCTGCAGCACCGGCACAGCGACCTGGGCAGGCACATGGGACCTGGAGACACAGGAGAAGGGAAGCTCAAGCCCATGTCATCCACGGACAATCCTCTTTGGGAAAGCAGATCATGAGAGATTTTGTGGCTACCCCTCCAGCTGGCTCCACTGGGCACTTCCAAAACCCAGCAAGGTACCACTGAGGATTGCCAATGCCATCAGAAGTGTGGGCAGCTTGCCAGGCATGGGATGCTGGGTTTGGCCCCATCTGACTGCTTGACTCTAGGGTGTTGACTTGACTCAGGCTTGACTCGGGCCCTCTGTCACTGCCTGAGCTCTGACAGCTTCCTGGTGATGTCAAACCATTGCTGTGATGTCACCTTCCTGCATCTAAATCTCAGTGACAGCAGGTGTGGGGGGAAGCAAGGTCCCCTCTTGTTCAGAGCTGAGGAGAGGGTAAAGAAGGGATCTGACCCTGTACCCAGGACACATCAGGTGACAGGGGTGTAATGTCCAGTGGGCTCCCCTGGGCAGCCCTGAGCCTCAGCCTCCCCTAGGGGTGCTCTGCCGCCCCCTGAGACCTCACACACGGGTCTGTTGGCTGCTCCAAGGGCCATTCATTGTGGGAAAGGAGAGGTTTTTATTTCTGTTACCAGCACTGTCACCTGATTTCTAAGTGGGAAATGAACTCATGGCCATTAATCAGGAGTCCCTAATAAACACAAGCCTGGAGTAATTAATTTAACTGTCCCCCTGTGGCAAGGCTGGATCAGCACTTTGGCTCTCCCAAGACATTCCCAGGATGTTTGGCTGAGCTGTAGCCAGTGGGGGGCACTGGCTCCGGAGCAGAAAGTGGAGCATGAGAGGTGTCTCCAGCCTTAGGTATCAAACCCTCGGGCTTGTGAGCACCTGTCAGTAGGTCCTGAACCCCCCTGCCAGCAAGTTCAGAGCAATGTGCCATCCTCAGGCCTCCTCTGCCACAGGCAGGGCTGCCAGAGCAGATCCCTGGACCTCCAGGCACGGCTTGGGTGATGCACGGAGCTGGGGCTCCAACATGCAGAGCAGAGGCTCCGGCACTGGGGTAAGTGACAGCAGCCTTTGGAAAGTGGCCTGGTATTCCCACAAGCTGCCATGACCTCGTTAACAGCCTGATTGCAGCTAATGAAGCAAAGCCAAAGCGGAGATTTGGGGTGGTAATGTGAGAGATCAGCCTGTGCTCCTCCCTGCTGGGCTGTGCCTGCCCTGCTCCATGCCCTGGCTTCCAGGCTCTGGCAAGCTGGAGCTGAGGTCGGGATTGCTGCTCAGGTGACTGAGAACCTGTTTCACAAAGGCAAAACAGAGGGAATAAATGCTGGAGGGAGAGAGGGGGCACGACTCTTGGTTGCACGGTTCTGGTGATCTGCTCATAGCACCCAGCACCTCCTGTGTGTTTGCCAACACACACCTGATATCCAGCAGCAGTTCTCAGCATGCCTGGGTGATACGGAGAGTCTGTGCACAGCCACCAGGACCCATCCCTTGGGCCAGCACAGGAGCAGTAGCCCTGGCCCCCAGAACACAAGGAAGGGGCAGGAGTGCAGGAGAGGAGCCAGGGAGAGCTGCGGGCCTTCCTGCATCCTTATGCTCAGGCCTTTCCTTTGAGCTCTGGGCTCACAAAGTCTCCTCTCACATCTTGTGACAAGACCTGGGGAATGGGAATATGGAGAAGTGGCTCTGTCTAGTGTAGGTCTTGAGGTGCTGAGGTTTGTCTTTCCTAAGAGCCAGCCTCACATCCTCGGTCACGGGGGACAAGAGAAAAGCTTGCACAGGGCAGACTGAGAAAGCACTGGGAGGCAGCTGCTGAGCACCTGCTTCTCTTCCCCGAAATTGGATTTATAATTCTCACAATTGATTAAGATGGCCATAATACTTCAGGGGCTGAATTTGCATTTACAAGGCTTAAAATCAGCAGGGTCAGACTGCAGCCTTCTCTGCATTAAGTACCCGTGAAATGCAACACGGTGTGCATCCAACCACCCCACCCCAGCAGCCTCCCCAGGTGGCCACAGTCCCTCTCAGGATGGCGTTGATGTGGCAGCACCACCACCACAGCAAATCCATTTCCAGCTCCTTTGGGTGACTTACCCCTCTTCCACAGCCTGCCATGCCCTGGGTGCAGCATTAAATATATGGGTGGGTGCCCTGTTCCTGCCTGGTCGTGGCATTGTCCCACAGCAGCAGGGACAGTCCTGTCAATCCCTTCAAATCCCAGGAGGAAGATACCAGCTCTGCCCGGATAGACCTTGATCAGCAGGATGGTGCATGAACCTTCCCTCCCAGGCTAGGAGAAGGGAGCTGGATCACCCCACCAGCCTGGTTCCCCAGCCTCTCTCCCCTGCTCCCCAGGGACAGCACAGCATCCCTTCCCTGCCCTCCTTGTCTCGGCGGACAGCATATTCTCACCTTGAGGAGAGTGGGAATGGCAGCTGGAATGTGGGCTGGAAAAAAAAAAGAAAGGAAAAAAAAAGGAAATCTTGAGGCTTGTCCAAACCTACTCGTGTTTATATTGGAGCCTGTGAGTGACATCAGAGCAGGGAGAGTATAAACACCAGCAGGACCTACTCTGGGCTTTAAAACCTGCGAACACACCACTGCCTCCAAACTGCCTGGGGGGCGATGTGCTGAAGCGGCAGAGGGGAGAGCACCATGAGGCTCCAGCTGGAGAAGCAGCTCCTCTTCCTCTCCCTCCTCTGCGTTCTCTCCAAGGTAAGGGAGATGGGGCACTGGATCAGCTTTAGCCACGGAGCACCCGGTTCTGGCAAAATGAGGTGCAGGGGGGACTGGGGTGTCACCACGAGCCTGGTGGTTCTCTCCGGCCGGCAGCCAGGCTGTGTTGATGCAGGGGGCAGAGCTAGGCTTGGGAGAGGTGTTTGAGATGAAGCAGCAGGGTCTGAGCGTTCTTGGGCCCAGGGCTTCGCTGTGCGAGTCCCTGGGGCACACAGGAATGCCAGCAACGCGCTGTTTGCTCGCCGTCCCTGCAGCTCTCCGGGCTGGGCTTCGTTCGGTCCCTGCGAGCCAGCGAGCAGCAGCTGGGCGGTAGCGGCTCCTCCAGGCTCCTCCATCCCCGCCCAGGCTCCCGAGGCAGGGGCCAAGCCACGAGCACCAGCCCTGGCATTACTCAGCTCTCCCCACTTCTCGGAACGCTAACGCTCACGCCTCTGATGGGATTTGGGTTGTTGTAGGGATTTTATTTTTTTTTTTTCCTCTTGGACTCTGTATGAAAATATTTGCCTGTGCAAAGGACAGGAATGTTGAAAAGTTTGGGGCATCTCAGCTCCAAGCTCTAATTGCTGCTTGAATCCCCAGGCAGGGATGTCGTGGCAATGTGGTGCCTGTTTGACTCTCTTCCCAGAAAGTTCAGGTCTCTGACAGGAGCCACATTGTCATCTAAAGACAAGTAAATTACAAGGAGCAGGGGGAAATGGATTTATGGCTTGGCTAATCTTTCTAAAACATCGATTTGTAATAGCAACCTCCTGAAAGATGAAAAATGCCCTTGGCTGCCTCGGTAAGCTGTAACAGAGCAATGATTCTTGCCCCAGGTGCTCACAAGTGCCTGGAGAATCACCAAGGACCATCGTGCTGCCAGCCCAAACCTGGCCACCACAGCCAGTCCCTCAGTCCTTGCCACAAGTCTCTCTCTGGTTTCTGTCACATTAATAATGCTGCTCACTGACAGAACTAGAACAAGACCCAGATCACCCAATCCGTTCTGGATATATTTTAACTCCAGTAACTGACACTGACACTTCTACAGCCCCATGAAAAGCATCTGAACTGCTGCAAGTGGGGAACAAATAGGGCACCAGTAGCTACCCTCTCTGTCTGACTCATCATGTCAGACCTGATGCCACTGGGAGAAACCGAAAGAAAAAGGAAAACGGTATCTAAAACCTACATGGCCCGGCTGAACCCGTCACTCTCCTGGCAGACTCAGCAGTCACACCAGTACCTGGACCACGACAGGGACCAATGTTTCGGTTGCACGTTTGCTGTGCTGCCCGCGCTGGCCCTGCGTCCAGCAGCAGGTGCACGGTGCTGAGCAGCAGGGCTGCCAGGGGGCTCACACGCACTGTCGGGCCGGTACCGGCAAAGGATTCACTTCCAAACTGCAGAGCCAACTCTCGTGGCTTCAGACTCTATATGCAACAGCTCTGTCACACACGACATGATGGGAGCTCGAGTGCCGCCTATAAAAGCTGTTGGTGCCAGGGTGGTTGTGCAAGCAGGATGAGCCAAGGGTACAAATATTCACCTGCCCAGGTGAAGTCCTGTGGGCACAGCCCTGGCAGGCAACTGGCTGAGCAGGCAAAGCACTGCAGGCAAAGCCCTGCCAAAGTGATTGCTCAGTCTAGCCACGAGGGAAAACAGCTCCCAGTCCTTGAAATCGTGCCTGTCTCCGGCCTCCTCGCCCAGTGGGCCAGGCCAGGTGAGGATACTGCAGCCAGGGACAAGCCGAGGATGCAGCTGGACCAGTGAGGAATGCAGTGAGGTCTGCCTGGCTTCAGATCCCCACTGCTGATGCAACGTCCTGTTTCTTGGCGTGAATGAGACTGTTGAGACTGTTAGGAGTGAGGTGCTGTGCACTCACCACGTGAATTCAGTCCCTGCAAAGGCACCTCTCCAGCTGTGCACAGCCTGCTGCCTTGGGGGCAGGCATGGGGGTGGGCTGTTTTGCCTCCCTCCCCTCCTCCCTCCCACTGGGCTGCTTGGGGCTGCTGACCTCATTAAATAACCACCACTGCACGGGATGCTCACCTTGTAGCTCCAGCCTCCTCCTGTGTGTTCAGAGCAGTGGTACATTAAAATCTGCATCTTGCAGAGTGCTGAGCATCTGAGCATCCTTGATTCTCCGTGGTTTTCCACAGGTGACCCTCAAAGGGGACCGTAGTTTTCCAGCCTGTTTTGAGATACTGTCATGGATTTGCAGAGCCTCCCTCCACCAAAAATCTGCCCCCGTGATTGAGACAAAATTACTTGGCTGTCCCAGTGACAAAGCAGCTGCTAGCCAAAAACCACCTGTCTGGATTCAGCTTTGCCTCCACAGGTTTGTGCCCAGCTGTGCCGGAGACCGTGCTACTGCCCCTGGGTGCCACCCCGCTGCCCCCGCGGGTCCCCCCTGGTTCTGGATGGCTGTGGCTGCTGCAAGATCTGTGCCCGGCGCCTGGGAGAGCCCTGCGACTTCCTGCACGTCTGTGACCAGAGCCAGGGCCTCGTCTGTGACTACAGCTCAGCATCTGCAGGGACAGGAGCCACTTGCAACTGTGAGCACAGGGGTGCCCGTTCTCCCCATGGGATACGCCCACACTCCAGCCCAGCACACAGCCCAGCGCCAGTCATCACCTCACATGGCTGCAGGAATCCCACAGCACTACCAGGGGAGAGGTTAAGGCTAGGAAAGCAGCTTTCCTGAGGATGATGCATGCAGCTTGGCCATGCGGCTGTGCCCCATCTCCTGCCAGCTCTTGTGCTGCTTTCTGACAGAGGATTCAGGGTGGCTTCAGTGAGAACCCACAGGGGGGTCCCTGGGATGCTGCAGCCACCCAGTCCAGGGCTGGAGCCTAGGGGTTCTGCAGAGAAATCTCAGAGAAACTTTTCCTAGCCTGGAAAGCCTGAAGGCCGGGTCAGAGCCAAAGGGCAGGGGGGTCCTCACAGCTTGTGAGCTGTTGCTTTGAAAAACCAGAGAGATGGGGAGAGAAGGCAGGGAAGGGGAGCAGGCTGGGTGATGAACACGCTGCTGCACACCCATGTCTGCCCTGCATGCCACTCAGTCACCTCTGTGGCCTGCCCACTTCAGTCCCTTTGTGCCAGCCCCACAGCCACCCCCAGCAGTGCCCGCTGCCGTCCCCATCTCTCTGTCACTCTGTCCCTAACGGGCGCCCCGGCTGTCACTTGCAGTTGAAGACGATGAGGAGGGCTGCGAGGTGAACGGCCGGGTCTATCGAGACGGGGAGATTTTCCAGCCCAGCTGCAAAATCCAGTGCCGATGCTTGGACGGGGGCTTCAACTGCATCCCGCTCTGCCAGGAGGATGTCCGGCTGCCCACCCCGGACTGCCCCTACCCGCGCCGCGTGGAGATCCCAGGGAAGTGCTGCCCTGAGTGGATCTGTGAAGCCCAGGACCAGCACCTCCTCCGGGATGCCAGGGCAGGTAAGGTGCGGGGCAGCTCCAGGGAGGGGATGGCCGCGCAGGTCTCTGGGGGCGGCCCCTTCACCCCAGGCTGTGAAACATCAGCAGGAGACACCTCACGTTTCTCTGCCACGCAGGGCTATGCCTGCAGCACCACAGGGCATCTGCGCAGCACCTGCCTCCAACCACCCTTTCCCCCCCTCATCTCCTTTCTTGCAGCCCCCGGGGCAGTGTCCCCACTGCCGCGATTCCCCTGCCAGGAGTGGGGCACGGAGTGGAGCGCCTGCTCGGCCACCTGCGGCGTGGGCTTTGCCACCCGCGTGTCCAACCAGAACCGCTACTGCCGGCTGGAGACCCAGAGGCGGCTCTGCATGGTCAGACCCTGCCCGGCCCTGCCGGCAGCGTTCCCAGCGGTGAGTGAGGGCTGGGTGGAGCTGCTGCCTCTGGGCAACGAGTTTGACTGACAAAGGGAAGTGCCAGCCAACACGAGCCACGGGGTCCCCACTTACCTGTGCACACCCCATCAGCCCTCCTCAGCCGTGAGCTGACCGTGCCTCAGGGACGCACAAACCATCTCCTGAAACTTTGCTTGGAAAACAGCCGATGGCAGGTGCAGACCTGAATTTTGGGGTGTCTGGATGTCTGAATCCAGGAGCACTGTGGATCCCACACAGGTGAGCTCGGCCTGCCCCTATGGCCAGAGATGGATTTGCAGCTCCTGCCTGGCTCCCTGGGCACACCCGGGAGGTGGTTCTGCCACCCCTTCATTAGCCTGACACAGCCCCGGTGGGGGTACAGTGCAAATCTGCCTTGCTGGCATGCAGGTGGCACTTTCTGCCCACTTCTTTCCCCCTGCACTGGCACTGCCACGTGCCCCTGCTCCCCAGCTGCCTGGGACACGCCACCACCCCTCTCCATCTCCCCATCGATCTCCATTCTGCCTTTCCAGAGGGGAAGAGGAGGTCGTTTGTAGCTGTGCCCACCCCGGATTCACCCTGGAGCCAACGCCTCATCCCGGCAAAGAGTCTGGCACGAACCCATGGCACTGTGGTTATGGTGAAGATGGAGGATGTTTCCACTGGGAAAAGAGAGAAGAAATGATGAACTTTGGCTGCAAAGGAGGCTGGAAACAGAGAACAAGATCCCCGTGTCACCCATCACCTGCCTCCTCTGTGCACCCCGCTGCCCCAGGTGGGGTTACTGGGCAGCACCCCTGAGTTTCTTAGGCTGAATGAAATGGGAAATGGGGAAATCCTGCTCCAAGCATAAACCCACCCAAGAAACCAGGAATTGGTCCTTTCCTGGATCAGTGGGGCTTCTGAAGAGGTGATGCTGCTTCTCCACCACATCATGCAGCTCTGCTTTGCAGGGACTTCAAGAGAGACCATCTCCAGCACCTGGAAGCCAAAATCCCTGGAGGGAACCCTCATGCCCTGGCCCCCCAGGGAGGGAGCAGGTCATCAAGCTGCACCCCACAAGTCACTGCCACACCAGTGGCACCCACGGTACCCACCCCTCAACCCAGCAGCCGCCTCCCGGGGCATGGGCAGGGTCCTCCTGATGGCAGCTCTAATTCACCTTCCCCTCATCCCTCCAGAATAAACACGAGCTTTCCCGCTCTGCCTGGCCTCCTCCTCTCCCAAGCACTGGTGGTTTGGCAGGGCTTCGGCCAGCGAGGAGCTCAGACACCGGAGACTCCGCTCCGCAGCAGCAGACATACCATACCGCCTGCCATCCAAGCACATTCCCTGCGAGCCGGGGCCACGGGAAAAGCAGGAAAAACGGAAAACAAATCGCAAAGATGAATCGGGGCCGTCTCCCGACGGGCTGGAGCTGCTCCAGTCATGCAGGAGTCGGCGCAGGAGAGCTGCTCGGCTGCTCTGGCTGTACTTTCTCCCAGTGAAAGTCCTGGGTGGCGGAAAGTGAAATCCAAATGCCCTCTAATGGCCTCGCACAGATGTGCGGAGGCAACGCGCGTCCCACCACAGGAAGGGCAGCTGGAAGGAGCAGCGGTTTGGGTGACGCGTCCAGGTGAGAAATGGACTTTTTAGATGCGTATTTCTGAAACTAAAAATAAAGATGTGCCCATCCAGGTGTGGAGCCTGTCTGTGCAGGGTGAGCCTAGCCTTGCTGCTCAGGGCCAGCTCGGTGGGTGCAGGAAAGTCCTGGCACAGGGCAGGGCAGCTTGGAGGCACCTCAGTTCAGGCTGCTTAGAGTAAGAGAAGGAAAAACAGAAAAAACAAGTGAATCAAAGCACTGAACACATTATTACAGTTTATTATATCCTGGGTTAAACCCTTCACTTTTACCCAGCCATAAGCTCTGCTGATGGCACCAGCCCTGGCCATAGCAGTGCCCACGTCTCCAGTGCAGGGATGTGCAGGGCAGGGCACGGCAATGGCTGCGCTGCTGCTGGGTCTGCAGCCACAGGCACGCCTCTTCTCAGCCTCCCAAAAAATCAATGCCCAAACCCCCCTGTAACTCATCCCTCCTCCTGCCAGGCCCACACTTCCTCCAGTTCTCCTGGACTGGCATTTCCCCAGCATGATGCAACTGTTGTCACCAGCTGACTGTGCTCCTGACCCAGGGCAGGGCACACGTGGGGGTGAAGGAGCAAAAGGCTGAATGGCAGAGGGAGCTCCTCTCTGCAGCCCAAGGAAAAGCCTCCCCAGCAGCAAAGGCAGCAGGGCCAAGGCAGCTCACCCACTCCCTCAGGCCCTGCAAGAACTGAAAATAAAACTAAAGTCAAGGATGCTGTTCAGTCCCCTGTTGGGGGTAAAAAAAAAAAAGAAAGAAAAAAACCCCAGCTCACTGCTCTTGCAGTAAAACACTGCCTACAAAGAGAATTATTTACTGCAATCATCTGGTGCTTGGCCTGAACACAAATTATTAATTCTGTTTGATATAGGGCACATGGTGGACCTCCAGCAGGCAGCAAATCACAGAATGAACAGCTTTGGCTGACTTTTTTAGTTCTCTGGTGGCCATGCCAAACAAGTGGTGACCTAAAGCTCATCTAGACTTCAAAACCACCACGTTTCTCAACTGACATGGATAAAACATGTTGTGGGTACTGAAAATCCTGGTTTTAAGCCAGTTCTTGTTCAAGCATGTTGGGACTCAGCCACCAGGGCCGGGTGAGCTGCCAGCGCTGTCACACACTCCCAGATCCTGCCTAGCCACCTCTGGGTGATGGTAAAAATCACAAGGTAACTTTTTAGGCAGCAACCTGCAATTCTCATCTCAAACAAATGACTCAACACACCTCTGCTATAATTATCTTTTTTTTTCCCCCTGCAGAATGTCTCTCTGATTCACTAAGCAGCAAGCATCTAAATAATGAATTAATGATTCCAAATAAATCAGAGTTATTTTTCCCTATGAATACATGGAAATCAACTCTTGCAATTTGATTGCCAGTCTCACAATATTTGCCGTTCCCTCTAAAGCCCTGCTACCCTGGAAACGTGGTTATTTGAGGCTCTGACGCAGGGTCCTGGCTTTGCCTGCTTGTGTGGGGCAACAGAGAAATATTCCACCCCATCCACAGGGAATGTGCAAAGATAAAAATCCCCAAACCAAGAGAAAATTCACTCCTCTCCTCAAGGCACGAGGCCACATCTGCACACAGCCTGGGGTCTGCCAACCACACTCCTGAGCCAGTGATGAGTAGCAGATCATGGCTCATTTCTGTGCAAGCACACGCAGCAGCTGAAGGAAAACTGTCCTACTGCATGAGCAAACAGCATGCATCAGAATTTCTTTTCCAAGCCATTCTCATGATTGATGATTTTTAAATGCATGGAGTTGGGTGAGAGAGGGCTGCATGAGCCCCTTATTAAAGCGAAACATTTTCAGACACTGAGCACAGGAATGCAGTGCTCAATTGAAACAAAAATAAAGTAGATCGAATGGGTTTTTTATTTTTCCTGGAAACACATGATTCGAGTTATGTGTTTGCAGGAGCTATCTTGGCCCTGCGTGCTCATCCTGACATCAGCACTGCTGTTCCCTGCCAGAGCCAGGAGCCAGAGGGGAGCGTCCTCACGCAGGATGTTTGGGCAGAGCCGGCAGTAGCACCTGTACTGCGAGTGAAACCATGGGTCATGTGAACACCTAAAACACACAGGAGGCAGGCACAAGAGAAAAGCTCCGTGCTTGTGCCCCCAACGGGTCCAGGGAGCAGGAGATGTGGAGGGCGTGGGGCTGCAGCCATTCACGGGCAGTGCTCCCCATGCCCTGCCCTGCTGCTCTCTTCCCACAGCAGGAGGCACCAGCTCCAAGCTTTCATTCTGGGGACAGGGAAAGCTTTGCCTTCACTGCTGAGAGCAGCTCATGACCATTCCCACGATCACAGAAGTCCTCCCAGCCAGCTGCTGTCTCTGCCTCAGTTTCCCCAAAGGCTGATGCTCTGGGTCAAAGGGAACTGCTCCCAGTCTGTTCCTTTCCTCTTGCTGCCCTTCCACATCTCCATAAAGTTGCTCTGCAAGTGCCACCCCAAGCCTTGGCTGCAGGAGCAGCTTAAGTGCAACAGAGGAGCAGGGCAGGATGGAGAATCACCTCCCTGAGGGGTGCACCCCCATGGACCCCCTCCTCTGCTGCTGTCACTCCAGGAGCACAGACCCACCAGAGCCTCTGCAAACCTCAGAAAAGCCATACCCTCACCACATGGAAACACCTACACTGCACCCCTCCGGCACACTCATAGCGGTGAGATTTTATTACACAGGCAGGAAATAACACACAATGTTTCCCGCCGCTTATCTGCTCTAGCAAGCACTTTCTGAAGTTAACAAACACACCGGTACTCTCAACATGCAGCTACCGCCGCTCCATTTGCATCCTGGGCTTCCCCACCGTGCCCCCCCGAGCTGCCGTGCCGGAGCGCGGTCCAGCGGAGATGTTCAGCTGCTCCCAAGGAGGGATGTGCAGTCGGGATGGCCGGGCAGGACTCACCCTCCCTCCTCCTGCCCCTCTCCACTGGCTGCTGAGATTATCAGCCTCCTTCCACGCCTTGCCCGGATTCAATTCCCGGAAAGCAGGCGGCCGTAGCCCTTCCAGAGCCTTACCCTTCACCTCAAGTCGTTTTCCCAAGTCGTTTTCCTATGGCTTATCAGGGTAAACCTCCCTGCTGATTGCTTCCCTGTTAACTCCCGTACCTGCAGATGAAAGTGATTTCTGGCCCCGTTTATGCTGCAGCAGCTGCTCAGCAATGCAATCGGGGCTGCCCTTGCTCGGGGTCTGCTTTGGGGTCGCTAGTTTTAGCTTTTGCCCCAATTTCACAGTATCTGGGTGTCTTCTGCCTCATGGTCCCTGCGATAGGGAAGGAAGGGCACAGCCCATCTCACGTCCTCCCTGCACGGGTCTGAACCGCTCGAAGGAGGAAGGGGGCGAGGGTTTCTGTGCTTGGGGAGGGAGAGAGAAGCAGGCAGCAGCAGCAGCTGTAAGGAGGGGGCAGCTCTTGAGCAGGGCTCACTCTGCCTGTGCCGGGGGCAGGCAGCCTGGCACATCTCTGCCTGCTGGCACTGCCTGCGGCACCGGGGATGGCAGCACGAGCCCCATGGCAGCGTGAGCCCTGTGGAACACTGCCAGTCTCCTCCTTACCTCTGCTCCCCGTATTTCTGAGCGTTGGAGCCAGGAGAAGGGCTGTCAGGAGCGGCAGCGAGGGCGGCTCATGTGGTGCCGGCTTCCAGGTCTGGAAAACCGGGGGGTTTCTCCTCACCGCGACTGGGACAGAACCGAAACAGGCTGAAAGTTGGCTCCCCTCCTCAGACATCTCCCGGCCGCTCCGCGGCAGAGCCCCTCTGCCCCTCCCTGCTGCCCCCCGGCACCCCCAGCACCCAAAACAGCCCGAGGGGCTGCGCGTCCCCGGCGCCCGGCTCGGGGTGTCCCAAGTGGGCTGGGAGGAGGCGCCGAGGGAGTGGCGGAAGCCGCCCCGCCGAGGCTGCCGTCGGCACATCCTCCCCGTGGCCCGGGCAGAGTGCGGCGCCCCGCAGTCCCAGGCCGGGCTCAGCAGGAGCGGAGAGGTGAGGGGAGCCGCGCTCCGTGCCGGAGGACACGGTGCTGCCGCGGGCGCCGGCGCCTCCGAGCGCTGCCACCCTCTGCCAGCCCGGGCAGGGCTGCCGGGGCCCCGCATGGCTGCGGAGGCCCTCTCCACGTGGCCCGGCAATGGCAGTGGGGCTCCTTGCCCCGTGGATTCCGCCTTCGCCCAGCGCTTCCTGCCCGCCGTGTACCTGACCGTGATCCCCCTGGGGCTGCTGGGCAACGGGCTGGGGCTGTGGCACCTCTGCACAGGGCCCCGGGAGAGTGCCCGCCAGCCCCTCAGCCTGCTGGTGGGCAACCTGGGGCTGGCTGACCTGCTCTACGTCAGCACACTGCCCTTCCTCGTCAGCTACTACCTGCGAGGCAGAGTGTGGCTCTTCGGGCGGGCCTGGTGCCGCCTCACCCGCAGCCTCTTCCACGTCAACCTCTACGCCAGCATCGGCTTCCTCACCTGCATCAGCATCCACCGCTACCTGGGCATCGTGCACCCGCTGAAGGCACGGGGCAGGTGCCATAGTGCAGCCTCTTCAGTGTGGCTCAGAGTGGCGGTCTGGGTGTGGGTCATCGCACAGATAGCTCCTGACCTTGCCTTCAGCAAGATGGATGGCATGGGGACGCAGTGCCATGACACGACGGGACACAAGCACCTGGGCGTTTACCTGCCCTACACGTTTGCTGTCACCGTGACTGGGTTCGTCATCCCGTTCCTCATCATCATCGGGTGCTACTGCCACGTGGTGTTCGTGCTCTGCAGGAATGACAGCGTGGACCCCAGCCTCAGGAGGAGAAGCATCGGACTGGTGATTCTCGTGATGGTTCTCTTTTCCATCTGCTTCCTCCCCTACCACATCTTCCGAAACCTCAACTTGTTGTTTCGTCGCTGGCAACTGCACGGGTCCTGCACACAGGCTTTGAAGAACGTCTACATTTCCTACCAGGTGACTCGGGGCCTGGCCAGCCTCAACAGTGCCCTCAACCCCCTGCTCTATGTGATTACCAGCAAAGACTGGAGGTCACGAATGAGGACCATCCACCAAAGCGCCAGACAGTGTCTGAGGCCGCCCTTCCAGAGCAAAACCTCTTGCCAGGCAGCTGAGAAGAAGAGGAGCACCATTCTTTGTAAGGGGGAGGCTTCTAATGAGCTCTGAGGTACCCGGCACCCCTGCTTCTGCCGTGTCAGCTTGTGCTTGGCCCCTCCCTGGGTGCAGCCCCCTGCCTTGACACCTGCTTTGCAGAGATGGTGGCAGCAGCATCACGGGCTCCATCCACACAAGGGTTAGACAGGACTGTCAGCATCAGAGGGAAAGCTGGGACCAGATTTTAAGAGCAAAGCTACTCAACCCAAACCGTTTTACCTACAGTACGCCTGGAGATGCAAAGAGACGAACATCAGGTTTACTCCAGTCCAAAGTATTTCCCTCCGGCCTCTCATGCAGCAGTTGGAGCTGATTAACATCCCCTTGCTTCCCAGCTATTACTGAGGGATGGGAGGGAATGACACCTTGTCCCTCCACTGCATCCTCTCTACCCTACTGTACATGGGTTTGAGACAGGATTCCCTCTTTCACCTAAGGAGAGGTCCTGCACTGCAGGACAGCTGAGAAGGCGAATTTTTGCAGGGGATGGGAAGTGTTTTGGAAGTGGAAATATTCATTAAAAAATCAGGTTTTAAGTACATGTCTAAGCTGTGCCAGTTCCCAGGTGACTGAGCTGTTTCAGGATCTGTGGGATCCTCTACTGCCCACCTCCTCTGCAGAAGAAAAAGACATTTTTGGCATTACTCCCTCTCTTTTGGAAGAGCACATAGCAGAACTAACAAATGGGCATTTTAAAGTTTTTGGAGGCTGTTGGTTGGGGTTTTATTTTGGAAGGTGAAGGACTGCAGTAACCTGAACTCTTGCTTTCAGGGGACAAATGCCAGGAGAGTTTGCAAATCTTCAGGTGGGTGCTTACATCTTGCATCCAGCCTTGTGAGGGCGTTAGATATGACTTGTAAAAACTAGATGTGCAAAAAAAAAAGAGAAGCAGCACTGGCTTGAATGCTCGTGCAGTCGGGATACGATGGTGAGGGCAGCTGTCTGTCATCACCAGGGGTCACAGATCTTTGCTTGGGGTGAGCAGAGGCTCCCCAAGCAGTATTTTGGTTTTTGGTCTTGGTGTTATCCACTACAAACAGCTTGAACGTTTCAATTAATGTGATTTGCAGCAACAGCAGCTTTTGCAGCCCAGCTGAAGGAAGTGCACTGTGAGTTAAAATCAGCCCTTTCTGGGAAAGCACTGGCCCAGGGACAGACACTGTGCTCTTTTCCTTTCATTTATCTCTGGCAGCTGTTCCTCACACGGACTCACCTTTGCTGGGCAGCGGAGGGAGCACAGCTGGCTTTCAGTGCAGTTAATATGTCTGCAGTGCAAATAAACGCCTCGTGCTTTCAGTTGTGAGTCGTCTGCCTTCTTTTAAAGCTTTATGGGAACCTGGGAGCCAGCTGGCCTGCGGGTTAGAGCAGGGGCCTGCCTGCTCAGGGATTGGTGATGATCTTCCCAGTGCTCTGCAGACAGGGAACTGCTGGGAGACTGCAGGCAGCCGGTGAAGAGTGATCTGTGACAGGCACACACTGAGGAGTCTGCTCAGCACCAGTCAGGGGTCCAGCAACATCCAGCTCCCACCTCAGCCAGAGAAAACCCAAAGATAAAGCTTAAATTCACCGATGAGATCTTCTCTTTCTGTAGTAGGAAGGTTGAGACATTAGGATCACATCTGGTCCCTGCTCCTTGCACACACGCTCCAGATCTGGGCTTCTCCAGAGCTCTGAACTCTTCTCCTCCTTTCCTCAAAAAACACCCACGCCTCTGAAAGCTGTCCAGCTCTTTCATCTTCACACATGGATCCTATCTAAGATGCTACAGCTCCCCACAGAACGAGCTTTGGCTCCCACAGCCCATGGGAGCTGTGACACCCTGTCACTGCACCCACTTTGGGCACGATTGATTGAAGTGAAGCATCACCACATGCTGGGGAGCAAGCGCTGCATAGGAGGTGCCAGCAAACTCTGCTCTCACCCCCTGCATCTTTGTGCCCAGATACATCTTCTTGTCTTCTCCAGTGCCCCCTCCCATCACTGTTAACAATGATTTAAAGATCTGTGTCCTGAGAAGCATCTCTGAGCCCCAGGGACACTTGCAGACATAAATCTGCACGTTTTTCTGTGTCCTGTGTCTGTCAAATCAGCAAAAGCCAGTAAGGATCTGTGTGTTGGGCTGATGTCTCAGATATTTGGGGTGGGATTTTTAATTCTTTTTTTAATCCATAGCTTTGCAGTCCCCGCGATTCTCAGACAGCACTGCGTCCCACTGTGAACTGGGGAGAATGAGCTCTTTCCCTTTATTAGGTGTGTGTGTAATTAAGGTTCAACCACTGGCACGTGAGGCTCTTCATAGCTGGTGATGGGGCAACAAAACAGCCCTCCTTCCTCCAGCCTTCCCTCCTCCATCCCTCCTTCCTGCCCTCACTGCCAGGGAGGTTTCTTCCCTCCCAGTGAGCAACTGCTGCTCTCTGCAGGACATGGAGGTGTGTGGTCACTGCAGGGATCCTGCTCCAAATGTGTGGCCACTGCTCACCCCTCAAAACCTCCCAGGGCTCTTTATCCCCTGGGACCAGAGGGTGGGATGTCCCTGGAGCAACCAGCATGGGCAGCTCCCGGTCTGTCCCAGTTCCCACTTGTGGCATGGGAAGAACTTTTGGGAATGGGTAAAGGGGCAGGGAAGGTGGGGAGCTGTCATAATCCCCCCTCCCCTTGCCCCAACACTCTGCCAGACATTGGCAGGGCCACGCACAAGTGTTTGCTGCTGGCAGGAGCGGGCCAGTGCCACTGGAGAAGCTGTGCCATAGTTACCTCCTGAATCATCACCTCCTTTGGGCTCCTGGCTTGTGATGAGCTGAATGTTCCTCTTTCCCTCCCTTGGCTTTCTGTTGCCAGACTTTGAAGATGTCTAAAAGCAGGTGAGAGGAATCCCACCTGCGCTCTCTGCTTTTCTCACAGCTTCTCTGGTACAGCAGCATGGAGCAATGATCTTGTCTGCAAAATCAAGCTGAAAGCAGATTTTTAACTCCTTTACCCAGATTAGACCCAACCAATAAATCAAACATGGTGGGAATTCTCCTGCTGACGCTAATGGGATCAGGATCAAGCCTGGAAATTTGGCATCATTTCTTGCTTCATTAAATAAACTGCTCTCGGTTGAGGATATGTTGCAAACACAGTCAAGATTTGTTATGTTACAGGGAACTTTTAAGCTGACAGCCCAGGGAAGCCAGTCAGGCAGAAGTAACAGGCACACGTACAGATGCACAGATGTACAACCACTTTCTTCCTCCAAAATGCAGAATTGTTTTTCTTGGCATGCGAAACACTCTAAAAGAGGAAAATATTGCTATCAGCAACATCTAAATGCATAGAACTCAACTCTGATTAATTCTTTATTTAATTTTGCACACGTTAGCTAAAGTCTGGCTCTGACTCAGTTCAGGGGTGTTGGTATGGCCAGTGGAGCCCGATTGCTGAACAAGTGTGGGTTGGCTGCCCTGTGCTGAGAACATGGGCTCGTGCCTTTGTGTCAGGGACTTCCGCAGCCTGGGAGAGCGGGAGCTGCTGCACACAAGGGCTGGGGGTGCTAGGGACATCGCTCTGGGACTGAGATGCTGCACGGATCCCTGTTGGACAAACAGGCCGTGGCCATAACGTGAGAGGCCAAGGCCCAAGCGAGGTGTGAAGACCACATGTGAAGCTGGAGGAGAAGCAGCGAGGGTCCTGCAGGAGTTGGCTCCCCATTACTCCAGGCACCCAACACTAGGACTTTGTGGAGCGTCTTTTGCAGCGTGGTGGGAGGCTGCAGAGTGCACACAAAAAGGGGTGAGTCACTCAGGTCACTAATGAAAGGTCACAGCATCCTCAGATTCTGTGAGAGGCATTTATTTCTTCAGCAAAACAATTTCATTGCTGAAGTACCTTTGGCTGCAGTGACAACAGGCCTGACAGGTTATCCTATTTACCGAGGATATCGATCGGACTGGGAAGGAATAATAGATGCAATTATCCAGGTGAGCTGGGAAAAATGGTAAATATACCTGCCACTGGGGTGCTGTTGGTGAAAATTTTAATAAAAGAGAAAAATCGGAGTCTTTGTCTGTACTACATGGAGTGTTCTGGCATCCGAGGGACCAACAGCTTGTGCAGAAGAGCAAATCACAGAAATAGAACAACGCTTAGCGTGCCTGTGTGAAGCCATCAGTCTAATACTACTCCTGCAGTGCATGCAGTTATAAATAGGTGATGCCGTGCAGCGTGGGGCCTGGGGAGCGTGTGAGCCGAGGAAGGCACGGCCAGCTCCCGGCCGCGGCGCTGCGCCGCTCCCGGCCCCAGCACGCATTTGTATGTGCGCTACGGAGCGACTGCGGCTGCACCCTGCGGGCACGGATTTGTCCTGGAGGACTCGCCGAGCCCTCTAGGCTTAAAAGAGTTGTGCCATTTTTTACACCATTCCTCTAAATATCCCCCCGCAGCAAGCCCTCCTTGCCCCGGATCACCAGCACAGGAGCGGGGCAGTGAGAAACCTCCGGGAGCTGCTCAGTGCACCACGACCTGTGCTGCCTCCTCAGCATCCTGGGAGGAAGATGTAATTTGAATTTTGCCCAGCACCTCCGCTCTGTCATGAACAGGAGACACGCAAGTCCAATCTGGCTCCCTGAAGAGCTCTTCGTGCCAAAGCACAGCCCAGCCAGAGTGAAATTCTTCTGCTTGTTTGGGCTTATGGGCAAAAAGTTTACCCTAAGGAGCATCAGAGAGCTCCCAGGCTTCCCAGAGACACCGCGGCTCCTCCTTGGAGAGGCTGCTTCCATGCTGTGCTGAGGACATCCAAGGACAGGAGACAGATTAACTCTGTCCTGGCTGCCTTTGCTCAGATGCAGAGGTGCTGCTCAGCAGAGGTGTGGAGAAGCATCCACCAGAGCTCCCAGTCTGCTCTTAGCAGCACAGCCCACCCTGCAGCACCTCTGTGTCTCCAGTCCAGGCAGTGGGGAAGCAGTCCCATGGCAATGGGAAGCTGCTGGCACGGAGGAGGGCTCAGGGGTGTGTTCACTGGTGGGGATGCCAAGATCCAGGCATTCTCACTGAGTGGAATGTTACTTGGTTTGGAGGCAAAAATCCCCCTTTGAAAGTGTGTAGTGCTGGCCACACAGTGCCGTGCTGAGAGTCCAGAGGAGATGGGGATGCAGTTCCCTTGGGATGCAGCTCATCCAGGAGCCTGAGGCTGTCCAAGACCCCAGCAGGTCTGCAATACCCATCAGGAGATGCTGCAGCTTCCTCAGGGCTGATGGAGGAAAGAATCTTTCTGTGTGCAAAGCTGAAACAACAGAACCGTCCCTAGAGCCACTATCCCACTGCACTGAGCCGGGATGGGGGACAAGCCCTGGTAGGGTGCCCCAGGGCAGACACCAGCTGTGCAACGGGCACAGTGAGCGAGCTGAAATATTATTTTCCTTTCCAGTGGGGCGTGGAGGAGCAGAGGGTGGCTCGTGGATAAACCAGCAGACTCAGCCTGGGAGTACGGGACACATCCTCTCCCAAAGGCACAGCACAGGGATCAGTTGCAGCCACACCAGCACGTGCCAGTCCCAGCCTAGGGGAAGCTCTCATCTGCCTCCGTAAAGGGGGCTGTTCACACACGGATCCCAAGCCAGAAACCCCAAAGTGGCCATGCCCTGAGTCTGTGCCTGATCCTGTGTGGAGATGCCCAGGGGATACCCAGAGCATCACCTCCTGTCACTGCTCGGCACCTCAGCTCCCACCTCAAGAGACTCTCAAACAAAGGGCCTAAAAGTCAGTTAAATGTTTCAGAACACAGAGAAGCCTCTGGTTTATTTTTCCGTTTAACCTCAGGTGGTTTGCCTGCCTCCAAAAAAGCCTGCTGTTAATTTAATTCCCTCTAACTGATTCATGGCAGATCTGGCATCCCGATGTCTGGAACAGCTGGGATTCCTGTGCCACCGTTTGCTGTGCCCCAGGGACACCATACAGCCCCTGAGCCTGGCTGGAAAGAAAGGCCCAGGGCTGGAGCAGGGGACAAGCAGCTGGGCCAGGTGAACACAGGGACACTTTTGCATTTGCAGTTCAGAGAGGATGTGTCTTATCTCCGCAATTAGTTCTTCCAGAGAAAAAACTGGAGAGAACCAACTGGAAACCCTTTGTATATAAACAAGACTTAGTAAAATCTGCAGTTTTAAGGTGGAGGAAGAATTAAGTCCCTAACACGGTGCTTATACTGCAAGAGAAAACAAATATTTCATTTTATTCCGTTCGTTCCCCACTGGGAACCTGCTGTGCTCTCGGGCATGGACAGCAGGAACATTTTCACAGGGCATTTACAGCTCCTTTGGCTGGGAAATCGCTTGTGGCCCCAAACCCAGAGCCGTTCTGGCCAGTGGAGTGTGGGACCAGCCACGGAGCATTGCTAGCAGGGGAAGAAAAATGAATCTTGGAGGAATCAAACCCTGCATCGAAATAAGTCGGTGCCCGGCTGGGAAGCTCAATCAGCCTCTCAGCACCGGTTCTTCAGAGGAAAACAGGAAAGGACATCTTGAGTTTTACTAATAAATGCACTTTTCTCCAGTTGAAGTCCTGGGGCCGATTCGTTTCCTAGCGGGTTATTTTTAGCATCGAAAGGAGCCATTTGCTGTAAACTGTCTGCCCGGGAGCGGAGCGCCGGGGGCCGCAGACGGGACCGCGGCAGCGCCCGCGCCACCGGGTCAGCGCCCCGGCTGCCGCACGGCCCCGTCCCACCCGGAGCGGGGCTCAGCTCGCCCGTGGGGCTGCACCCGCCTCCGTTCCTCCCTGAAGCACACCCACGCAGGCACAGGCGCTGCCCCCTGCCCCACCAGCCCACGGTGGGGGCACCTTGGGCAGGGGTGGTGCCGTGGGATGCGGGGGAGCCGCTTAACGCACCCACCGCGCGGGCGGACACCTTTGGCACTCAGGCCACCCAGGCTCACCGCACGGCAGACAGCACGCAGCATGGCAGAGCCCATCCCTCCCCCTGGGGTGTTCCACAGGATCCCTGCAGCTGTTCGGACCTTTTCAGTCCCTGCAGTGCAGTGCCACCACGGCGCGGGCTGCCTTGTAGGACAGGGGCGAGGCTGTCACTTCGGAACCCTCCGAAAGAGCCTCACATACTTGTAATTCCTTCCCAGACCCTTTGTCGCCCCCACCCGTGACCTTCCTGGCAGTCCCACAGGCTGTGAGGCAGGGCAGTAATTTATAGCATCGTGATGCTGCCACCCGTGGTGGGAGCAGAGGCACACCCGGGATCAGGCCCTGCTCTCCCTGTGTTCCTATGCTGAGTCCGTGGTGGTGCCCACGGCAGCTCATCTCCAGAGTCACCTCGCCCAGAAGCGGGACCCTTCTCCAGACACACTGCCAAAGCCTCTCTCCTTCATCACTAGGATCCAGGGTCTCCTGGCAGAAACCAGTCCACCCTGGCATCGGCAGCAGTAGCCACCACAGAGCCTCCCACCCCCAAAACCCAATCCAACCTGGCTGCCAGCTTTGATTTAACAGGGTCTCAGCAAATATTTCCACAAATTTAAGTGGAGGCATTAAGATTTTATCTTATTATTTTATAATTAAAGCCAAGATCTTCAAACAAAATAAATGAACCGACTAAAGCATCCGAGATCAAGAACTTGCTAATGCAGAGCAGCACCTCTCCCGTTTGGTTGTGGTCCAGGCGCTTTATGGCAGGTACTTTGTGCCTGGCTGATGTTCAACTGACAGCTTTCCAAGCATATAAAAAACTTATCAGGCTGAAAATAGAGTTTGTGACCATAAACTGTCAAGAGCACTGTCAGCATTTCCAGCCCAGCTCTGCTTTGTGTACAACCACTGGCAGATCAGGCTGCTGGGGGGAGCGGGCTGGGAGGATGGGGCTGTGTGTCCCCTCACAGAACCCATTTTGAGTAGGAAGGGTGATTGGGAAAGGCTTCCTAATGATCTCTGGGGTATTAGGAGGTGGCATGGTGAGGTTTGGCATGGCTGGTACTGGGCAAGGCGGTTGAAGTCAGTCATACATGGAACTGAGTCCACCTGCTCTGGAGTTGGGAACCTGGAAGTCAAATCCTTTGGAGACCGTGTGGAGGCAGTCTGCATTTACAGCCAGTTTATATCCAATGCTTCATTAGTTCCCTCGCTGAGCTTCCAGATCACAATGCAGAGCAAAGTGCCTGCAGCCATCTGAGCTACAAAGAGCCCAGGAGGGAGGCAGCGGGAATTCTCCGAGCCGAGAGAAATCCGTGAGGTTCCTGAGCCTGTGGTAACTCTGAGCATGGCCAAAGGACAGATCCGAGGCAGCTCGGGCATGCAGGAGGATGTTTTACAGGATGATTTGTGGAGTCTTGGGACAGAAGCAAACACATCCAGCCAGGATCCAATCAGGAATGCTGTGTCTGCAGAGGAAGGCATTGCCATGGCCCTTCATGCAGAGAGGAGGGATTGCTTCCTGTGCCCAGCTCACGGTGCTACCTGGCTGGGGGCAGCCCAGCAGTACCTGGAGTCTGCTGTGGTTTAAGGACATCGTCTGGGCAGCTGCAGCTGGTTGTTATTCATATCCTGATACCTAATACTTTTTAGAAATTAACTAATCTGTTACTTTAGAAATACTCTGTGGCTTTGCCAGGCTATCTATAATCTACGTATTAAATGGCATTAAAGCTAGAATAGCTGATGCTTTTACTAAGGCAAACAAAAACATCAATTTGATGTTTAAAAATAACCAAAAGAAGCAGAGTACATTAGGATGGTCCCCAAGCCCTCAGAGAGCTGGAACACTGTGCAGCTGAAACCAGGAAAGGTGCTGACACCTGATGGGACATGGGATTGACTCAAGCAGACCCACACAACTGGTCCCTGTTTAGTGCTTTTCGTCTGCGACTGCTAAGCAGCTTTGCTTATTTCAATCCATTAGAACTGGAAAAGCTTTTTAATAAACTTCCTGCCAGCCTGGAATTAGTAGATGTGGGCCAATTAGACACATTAATTAGGCACTGGTTTAAACACAGATGAGGTTTGACTTTGTTTACTAGCATCAGAGGAAGCAGCTCTCAAAGTTCACCTCGGAAGGATAGGAAAAAAGGCAAGTTCACTCGCAGTGGCAAGCACCTCCCCACACAAACACAGCACTTGGATTTACATTTTATTTTCAGAGCTCCTGCTTTTTCTTTGCCTCCCCATGCAATAAAAATGAGACATTTAATCTCATAATGCAACTTCTCGCTGAAAATCAATGATAAAGTACATTATGTTGCCTGCCCTGAACCCACGGCTCCAGCTTGACCTTCCTCAAGCACAGCGAAGTCCAGGGAAACACAAAGGTTGAACTTATTGTTTCCCAGCAGGAAAGTGTGAAACCTTCCTGTGCCTCAGGAGGAACAGGACAGGATGGCCCTCCACAACAGCCATCCGACACAGTTTGGTGTCACTCATGCCCTGTGATCACTGCAGGCAGGAAAAAACAGTGTGTGAGCAGTGAGACGCAGAGCAGGCTGAATCCAGCCTGAATTTTGAAGCCTCCAGTCCCACTCCAAACGCAGTCCTGGTTTGTTACTGGAAGGTTTCTCATTAGAAGATGGATCCTGCTACCCTTTTTCCTGCTGAGCAGCACTTATTCCACAAGGGCTTCTGACTTGCATGAGGTCAAAGCAAGCCCCAAAAGGAGAAATCAGTGACATCCCAGTGCAGCAGGGAAAGGCCACGCTGAGGGAAGACCTGTGTCCCAAGACACTGCAAGGTAAGGATTTCTTCTGGGGTCAGGAGAAGACCTTGGAGCCAGCCAAGGTCAGCCCAGCACAAGCCCCAAAGAGGACAGGGCTAGCAGAAGGGACCACTGAGAGCTGCTCATACTGTGGCAGCAGAGATGCTCCCCCTGTTCCCAGTGTCCCCAGCTCCAGGGAGGGGGAGATGCCACCCACAGACCCTTCCCTGTGTAGGCAGCACCTTGGGAAGGCCGTGCTGTACCATCTCTGCCCGAGCTCTGCTGGCTCTCATCACCAACACGAGTTTGGAAAAAAATTGCAGGATTTAGTTCATGATCAGCTGAGATTGATGCTGCTCCTAAAGGAAACTGGGAAGCACCTTGTGCCTATTGTCACCCGCAGGTGGAGAGCATCTCCCAGGGTTTTCCATGCTGGAACCTACCATGGCATGTTGGTCCAACACCTGCACAGAGCAGTCGGCTTTCAATAACAGGCTACAGCATCAACTTAACCCTCGAAATACCACCCTGGGACCCCAGGACTTGACCTGCAAGGCACTGGAGGCCCCAGAACACCTCCTAAAAGATGTGTGACAGGCACCCAGAGATGCAATCATCGTGACGTCTCCTTCCTCTGTAATGGAACCAACAGAAGCTCAGTTAGCAGCTCTGGCTTCTGTCTCCAAGGTGGGATGTCAGTGCTGACCAGTGGAAAAAATTACCAGCACCAGGTGAAGTGCATCTTCTCAAGCAGGAGGCCCCCACACGTCTCTGGGGCTGGAGGTTTGACAGGAGCCCAGGCCCCGTTAGCAGGGCTGCAAACACACCACGGAGAACACAAACCAGACACATTCCTCCAGCAGAGGCTCTGCCACATGATTTAGGAGGCTGCAAGCACGGCGATGTCGAGCAGCAAGCCGACAGCGTGTGCTGCTCCTGATGGATGCCGGAGCCTATTTTTTCTTCAATAACAACTTTCACTAATGGTGCTGGCACGGAGGCTCAGCAAGGAGGAGGGAAGTGGCAAGTGGCCAGGGTGAAAAGGAGTTCACAATTACAGTAGGAAAGGCCACTGTGTCCCTTGCGCTGGCCATGGAAATGCTGAGGACAGTGATGGAAGGGGCTCTAAGAGAGCATTGAGTCATCCCCTCCTTCAGCAGAGCACCCACTGTACCCAGAGCATTTTCAGCAGACACCCAGACATCTGCTTATCTTATTTTTAAACTCCTCAAGTGACGGGGTGCCACAATCTCCCCCAGCAGTCTGTTCCAGTGTTTCACTGTCTTCATGGGTGAAAAGTTTTTCTTATGTCCAGTTCAAACCTTCATTGCTGCAATTAAATCCCAAAGCATGTTGTCCTCTCCAGAGAGAGAAGCAGGAGGGATGAAGAGGGATGTAAGCCTCCTTGTTTTTTTCACTTGCGTGTTTTATTCCCAGCCAAAAGAAGAAGAGTTTATTTTCCTGGAAAAGATACTATCTCCTGCAACACACAACTCAGAAGTATCTTTCTATTTTTAAAAGTGAAGTATAGGAGTTACATAAAAGCTATGGAAACCAGCAATGAGAAACAGGGTCTTCAATCTGTGGGCTCTGCCTCCTACCACAGCCAATTTCCCTGCTCCCCGGGGCTGACCTGTGCTGTCCACAGCACATCAGTGCAGAGAGGCTGAGCTCATTGTCCCTCACACCAGCACAGGGTGGACGGGCCCCACATCTCCTGTGCCTGCAGCCTCTCGCCAACGTGCCAAAGAAAGCGGCAGAAACACTGAATCTGGTTTTCTTCCTTTCTGCCCTCTTAAAACAGCACTGGACGCGACAGACCGGACTCTGCTCTGGTAACCGTCTGGGAAAAGGATGACACAGATAACGCAGACAGATAACACAGCTAACACAGACAAATAACACAGTTAACACAGATAGATAACACAGATAACACAGATAACACTGGTAGCATAGATAACACTGATAGATAACACAGACAACACAGATAACACAATGCAGATACATAACACAGATAGCACAGATAGATAACACAGACAACACAGATGACACAGTTAACACAGACAGATAACACAGCTCGGGTAGATAATGCAGATAACACGAATAGATTACACAGGTAACACAAACAGATTACACAGGTAACACCGGTAACAGTGTTCCTCAGTGCCATGAGCGTGAAGTGGCCCAGAACTGGGCAGAGCAGCAGGAGCGAGGGCTGCCCGGGCAGGGATGGTACCATGGGGTACTTTGGGACAGCCACACAGCCCCAAAGGCCCCTGCTTTCGGGAGGGCAGGCGAAGAGGGTGTAGGCATGACAAACTCCTCCAGCTTGGGAGCATCCAGGGGCAGCTTCGGGAACGGGGCTGTTACTACTGTCACTGTCACCAGAATGAACCGTGGCCTCGCTAGGGCTCACCTGCAGCCGGGCGCTGCCCGGGGCCGCCAGGCAGGGAGGGCTCGGGGCACAGAGGAGCCAGCCTAGGTGTGAATGCGAGNCCCGGGCTGAGCGCGGCGGCCGCCCCTCGCCATGAAGCGGCAGAACCTGCGCACGGCCGCGCTCATCCTCTGCATCTTCTCCTACCTGCTGGTGGGCGCCGCGGTCTTCGATGCGCTGGAGTCGGAGGCGGAGAGCGGCCGCAAGCGGCTGCTGGAGCAGAAGCGCGGGGAGCTGCGGAGGAAGTACCGCTTCTCCGCCGACGACTACCGGGAGCTGGAGCGGCTGGTGCTGCAGGCCGAGCCGCACCGCGCCGGCCGCCAGTGGAAGTTCGCCGGCTCCTTCTACTTCGCCATCACGGTCATCACCACCATCGGTGAGTGCGGGCAGCCCGGCCGGCGCGCCCGGCATCTCTCCATCCCTGAAGCTCTGCACCCCGTGTCCCTCCATCCCCGTCTCCCGTCTCCCTCCATCCCCACGCCCCTGCGTCCCATGTCCCCTCATCTCCATGTCCCTGCGCCCCATCCTCCTCCAGCCCCACACCTCCAGCGCCCTGGGAGCTCCAGGACAGCCTGGGGGTGCCCGCACGGCAGAGGCAGGTCTCACCCTTGCAAGGCTGGGACATCTCTTCAGACCAACCCCGAGCTGACCCTGTGGGACCCCCAGTGCCAGTGGTGGGCGAGGCAACCCACGGGCAGGCCGGGGCCACCCTGTTCCGGGGTGCTGCTACGGCTGGGGCCAAGAGACACGATATTGTCCCGGGGAGGCAGCAGCTTGCGGAGCTTCTGCGGGAACCTTTGGAGCAGGCAGCTGCCAAAGTTGGCAGCAGTGTGGGAGGGCAGAGGTGGGGGCCATGTCTGTCCCCTGCGCTGGCTGCAGTCAGTGAGCTGGGTGAAGAGCTGGGGCAAGGATTGTTGGCTTCTTTGCTGGCTCAAAACTCCGGATGTTTGGCCGTGTGAGACCTGCTTCACGGAGCCCAGAGAGCCACGAGCCACTGCCCGCTGCTCTGCCTGTACAGAAACCTGCAGAGAGATGGGTGTCAGCTTGGAGGGGAGCGACTGAATCACATTAAACTCCTACGTAGACCCACTTATCCATACTAGAGCCCAGTGCCTTGGTTTATCCGCTTCAGTTTTGCAAGAGAATGAAACTAAATTGAATGAGGGTTGCCTTAATTTAGGTGAGATTAGCCACATGGGAATTGAGCATTGTTTAATTAATCCACTTTGATTAATCCATGCATCCTTAGCATCCCGTGGGGGTAGACAGGGATCCTGTGCTCATGTCGCTGCTTGTGCTGGGATTTCAGTCAGTAGATGTGTTTTGGAGGCAGGAATCCCGAGGCCGAATGCTGCCCCAGCTCAGCCAGCAGCCGCCTCCTGTTCTTCAGGACAGGACCTAGCCTTACCAAAGAGCTTGGGATGGTTGAAATACCTCTGGCAGCCGGAAGCATCGTCCCTCAGGACAAGGGTTGGTGGGATCAACTGCACTGTGTTAGCAGAGGACAAGAGGTGGCAGAGGGACAGGTACCCTGCAGGCCCTGCCTGGGGTCTCCATGTGCTCCCATGGGATGAGGCGTGGGCTTTGTGCAGCTGGGAACACACAGGGCCAGCAAACCACGGTGGGCTCAGGGCACGGCTCAGGTCAGACCCCAGCAGGAGGGAAAGATGAATGGCTTCAGCAAAAATCCCCATCATCACCTGGCAGGTTATAGCTTCATTTACATGATTTTCCTATTGGCTGTGACAAACAATGGCTGTGCTTATCACACACCCTGTGTGATAAATAATTTCAGCCCAGTGCCATATTTCTAAAATGCTGGCATGTTAGATCTCTTTATATCGGGCTGTGCTCCAAATCTCAGTTTTAATGTTATTGTAGCTGTGTTTACTCTTTCTAATTCCCTTTGTCATTTTGAAACCATCAGTCAAACACTCCTTCAGCAGTCTCTCAGGGTATAACAATTGTTTTTCCACTTACTGCTCTTCTGGATCATTATATTTACCTCCTCATTGCTGTCACTGTATTATCTTGTAGCCTGGGACCTGGTGATTGCACTCAGTTATTAAGCTTGGATCTGACTGGGAGGTTTTGCCACTGCAGTCTCCTGTCTGCTCTCTATTTCATGAAATGTGGCATGCAGGCATTAAATTCATCATTTTTTGTTGTGTGAATTTGTGAACAGAGAGAGCAATTAGAAGCTGGTCCCTTGCTGCCTGCTCGCAGTCCAGAGCACAGCATGGTGAAGGATAACGCTGTCCTCAGCCCCTCAGCCCTGTCCCACGCAGGAGTTTCCTGGAGCAGGAGGTGTGCTCAGGAGCCCAGGATAACACGGTTATCCTCCTCTCGTCCTTCCACCACTGGGTGCTGCAGCTTCCCCAAGTGTCCTGGAAATCCATGGGCAGCAAGGACTGAGGTGAAGCCGAGTCACAGCTTAGAACAAGACTGTGGGGTAACAAGACGGTGTTTTTCCCCATGTTCTCCATGCAAAAGTCACACAAATTCCTGCAGAAAGTGAAAATACAAATAGCTGTTTGTGAAAGGCCTGGCAGCAGTGCAGGAAGGAGCTGGCGCTGTTCTGCAGGCGCCTTCAGGAGGGAAGTTTCAGGCCTTGGTAGTTTCTTGTAAAAGCAACTCAAAAGAAAGGCTCAGATGCCTTTGGATGCCTTTGGATGCCAGTACTCCCCACGCCACGTGACTCCCTTGCACTGAGTTCGTTACTCATCCGCTGAGGTCAGGGGCCACCGCTTTCCTCTAAGCTGCTGTAATTGAGGTGGGCACAGAACCGCTGGAGTCCGGAAGATTGCAGTGAATACCTCACCGTGCCTCACAGTGTAATTGTGTGTGTCCTTGAGTCACAGCTCTGAAACTTGGGCCAAGGTGGAGAAATTAAATTTCAGAAGGCGTTCAAGGAGAACGTTGTCCTCCTGGAGCTCCTTGTCCCCAGGAAAAGGGCTGACAGGGCTGCGGTGGCATAAATGCTCCCTACCCTGCATCTAAAACAGCACAGCCCCTCCTCCCCAACAGTCTGGCCATGCTTTAGATCTGAGTCTTAGTGACACTGGAGTAAATCTGGAGTGGGTCTGCAGAAGCCCTTCCAGACTTAGCTGCTCCTGTGGGGACTGTGCCTATAGCACAGGCTCGCTCTAGCTCCTGTCCAGCCGGCCACACAGCACGTGCTGCTCATAGAGCTGAGACTCACCTAGGCATGTGACAATGGATGGCTTGGGAGGAGGAGGAGGTGGTGACAGCGGAGGTGGCAATGCCCCTGCAAGGGCAGTTGTGGATGGTCTTGGCTGGGTGTGTACCTCCCCACAGGGTGATCTGACGTTGTCGGTCTCAGCACATTGCAGAGCCTCTGTTCCCCCTCGCCGTGGGGTTCAGGTTACCCTGCACACCTGGCACTGGCACAGCATCATGGCCTCTGAAGTGTTTGGGAGCTGCAGGAGGCTTGCAGACCCCAGTCCAGCTCTAGGCCTCCTCTTGGCCTCTGTGACACTGGGGGCTATCAGGAGGGCACCTTCTCTCTTTAGAGGTCAAATGAGGTTCTGCCTGCACGATACTGCAATGTGCCATCATCCTAAAGGATGTGGCATCCCATGGCCCTGTTAGCATTGCCTACAGATCTGTTACTGAGTCACTTTCCATTCTCCTCCCCATTTTTCTACGGCTCCTCTTGGTCACAGGGCAGCCTTGTTGGAAACCCCAGTGAAGGCTTAGACGTCGCCTTTCTTCTTTCCTGTGTCCTTCACAGGTTATGGGCACGCTGCTCCTGGCACGGACGCTGGCAAAGTCTTCTGCATGTTCTACGCCATCCTGGGCATCCCCCTGACGCTGGTCATGTTCCAGAGCCTGGGGGAACGCATGAACGCTGTTGTGCGGCTACTGCTCAAGAAGATCAAGAAGTGTCTGGGCATGAGGACAACCCATGTCTCCATGGAGAACATGGTCCTAGTGGGCTTTCTGTCCTGCATGGGCACCCTGTGCATCGGCGCCGCAGCCTTCTCTTACTTCGAGGGCTGGACTTTCTTCCATGCCTATTACTACTGCTTCATAACCTTGACCACTATTGGCTTTGGAGACTTTGTGGCTCTGCAGAAGAACGAGGCTTTGCAGAAGAAGCCCCCGTACGTGGCTTTCAGCTTCATGTACATCCTGGTGGGCCTGACCGTCATCGGCGCCTTCCTCAACCTGGTGGTGCTGAGGTTCCTGACCATGAACTCGGAGGACGAGCGGCGGGACGCCGAAGAGCGAGCCTCGCTGAGGAGAGCCCGCAACAACATCCACCTCAAGCCAAAAGAGGACAGCCGCAGCAGCAATGCCATTTTTCTCCCTGTGGAGGACAGGACGAGCCAGATGAACCTGATCCCGCTGGTCCAGGAGGACGCGGAGAGGCAGCGGCGCCAGTCGGCCACCTCGGCGGCCGCGGTGCCGTCCTTCTGCACGTGCCTGTGCTACAGACCCCAGGTGTGCGGCAGCCCGGTGCCCTCCCACCCCGAGACCCTGAGCTGCCACACCAACCCTGTGTATTACAACTCCATTTCCTACAAAATCGACGAGGTGTCCCTAAGCACACGGGGTCAGACCGGCTCCTCCCCGGGGAGCACTTTGTCTTCCAACAGCCCTCGCTGCCGGCAGCACCCCCGGCTGCGGAGGAAATCCATCTAGGCACGCGTGCCAAGCTGTACTCAGCGCTCGAGTCTTACTATGATGATAAATTAAGAACAGAGATGTCAGGTTCTTCTTACTCATTTCTTCTGTTCCTCTCCCTTCCCCCAAGCAGGAGCCTCTAAATCCTGTCAGGAACTAATGATTCCTTTTTCGCAGGCACTGAATGACATTGTTAGTTTTTCTTTGCTTTTTCCTCCCAAGTAGGTTCAAGCATTTGGGACTGGTAAGAGCCCACCCTGCGATGTGAAGCCCAGTGAACTGTAGGTTTGCTTTCCCACCTCTCTGCTCCCCAAAGGGTGTATTGCTGCCTTTCCACCCTGTCAAACTTTGGCTGTGGCTGCTGCCAGCACCTGACTCTTGCTCCATGGGCTGGGTTGCATTTGCTGAGAGTGTCAAAAGCAAAACCTGTGTGAGCAAGCCCTGCAGGGCTGGGGACCTTTAAGTTGTCCCCTGACACCAGGTGCAGGTAAGTCAGTGCCACGCAGTAGGTTTGCAGCTGGTGGGTGGGCAGGGAGAGGGGCGCAGGATGGAATGGGCTGCAGTCCTGAAGCTCAGCACACAGGGACAGCTTCATGGAGGAGCTTCATCCCCTGTGAGCAGCCCTTTGGGTCTGAGCTCAGGTTTGTGGCTGGCTCAGTGCTTTTGGAAACTGGAGGCCCATGCACTCACCCACCAGCACACCTTACCTCTTATACCTCACCACCACGGGTAGGTCCTCCTGGCTGAACTGGCTGGCAGGATGCTGTGTCCCATTCCCAGGGGAAGCTGAACTCCTCCAGTCCAGTTCAGCCCAGCTCAGCCCAGCCCAGCCCCAGCTCTCTTCTATGCTGAGCCCAGACTGGACTAAGGGCAGCCTTAGGGGAGAGCCTTCCTGATCTACACAGTCACCTGCAAAGGGCTTGGTCCTATGGAGATTTTATTTTTTTTTTAGCTAAAAATCACCCCTTCCTTCCCCACCTTTCCTCCAGCTGGCAGCCCAGAAGCTGTGCCAGCTCCTCGCCTCCTCCCAGTCCCTGTGAGCCCATGGGTTTGTGCTTGCTGCTGCTGGAGTTATCTGAGGTGGGGGTGGTCCCCCCTCCACATTCATCCCCGTGTGGGATGCAGTACCTGCACAGCCACACCTGGGAGGCTCTTTCTAGCTGGTGACCCCAGCGTGGTCTTTGTCCATCCTGTCTCATCTGCACAAAAGCAGGACTGGGCCCTGACAGTGGTAGGAGCTCAGTTTCATTTTTTCTTTCCTCCAGTAAGGGACGTTTTCACTCCCAGTTCTATCTAAAATACCCTCTGAGGGGGTTTTTGTGGAGAAATACCCCTTTTCCTGGTGGGGAAAGCATGCAGAGTTGCCAGCACTGGGAAGGTCTCAGGGCAGGCTTTGCTCTCTCTTCCTTTTGTTTTGGGTGGCAGCTTAATAAAAGGTGAATCCATCTGGTGGTGGTTGGTTATTTGTCACAAGGAAGAGCAATGGGATGTGTCCAAGCCCCAAAGCCCAGGCTGGCTTGTGACACCTTCACCTGGGAGCTCCCCAGGGCCCTTTGGGGTGCGTGGTGTTCCAGGGGCCGGGACGTGCAGCAGCTGCCTCGCGTTGCACCAGTGGCCCCAAATCTGCACCAGCTGGGTAAGCCTTGGTTTAAAGGGAAAGGGGGAAGAGAGGGGGAACAAAACAAGCTGTGAGCATGGAAAACAGGCTTAAAAATGAGGCTTTCATTGGCTTCTCAGCTCCTCCGTGTGTCACGTCACGCTGATCCCACCAGTTCAGCCCTTTTGTTGCCGTGCCCCATCTCCCCCACCCTCCCCACGGTTTTCAGCCCAAGGTTTGGCTGTGCTGTGCTGCCCTTTGCCATCAGAGCTGAGCAGATGGAAGTCTCTTCCTCTTTCCATGTTGAGCCTTGGACATCCTCCCAGTGGCCAAGACGGGAGCCAGCACCTCTCACCCTCATCCAGCATCGTGGAAAGAAGCAGGTCTTCAATTCCTGCCCAAGTCGGACCTGCATGGTATTGCCCTGGTGAAACCCACCCCTGGCGGAGCTGGAAGCAGGAGAAAACCCCAATCCAGAGGCTGAGCCAGCCTTGCACTCTCCCTCTGGATTCAGCATGGCACTGCCCAAGCTCGGTGGCTCCGTGGTTATGTCACAAAGCCCAGAGTGCAGCCCTACAAAGGCACAGCCTGGCAGAGGCAGCGGGGCTGGCAGTGTGACCTCCACACCCTGGAGGGCAGCGCTGGTGACGGGGTGTCAGCGCAGAAAATCGGGCACCCGCTCTGGTTGCTGCTGCTGCTTCCATGTGGGCCTGAGTGCATTGGTTTGAACACAAACCAGTGGGAGATCACAAGTCAGGACTAAAATTAATAGAAAAAAAATTAGAAATAAGTGAAATAATATAAGGAAAAGCACTGACAAAGTCAGATACAACCTGACACCCTGTTAGGGTGGTGGTAGCAGTCCAAATGAAGTGGTTCGATTGAAGCAATGATCCTATGGAAGGTCTGGTCTCCAGCTGAAGGTCCAGTGGTAGCTCTTGTCTTCTGGTAACCCAGTAGACAGGGCTAAGGTAGACAGTTCTAAGGGCAGGTTATATCCAGGTGGGAATGCTTGGCTTCTCCCTCCTGGGTGGAGCATCTCACAATAGGATGAGATAAGTCCATGAGTCATGTGGTGGTTTCTTGATGGCCCATTGTCTGTTATCAGGGGTGGGTCATTAGCAGGTGATAACAGCTAATGGCCCACAGCTGGTGGTAATAGAATACTTAAATACATCTATATTGTAACCTAGGACACTGAGCTTCCAGGCAGCACTGCTCGGCTGCTCAGTGACAGCCTGAGCCCCATCCTGCTTGGGAAGCTGGTGGTGGTCCGAGGGTGGGAGATGCTGGGCTGCCCCCTGACACACTACTGAAACCCTCCTCCTCCTCCTCTTCCCATCACTGCTGCCCCAGGGGCTGTAGCTGGGGCAGGTGGGAAGCTGCCCCTTGGTCTCACCCTGATGACCTGCAGAGGGATTTGGAGGCATGACAAAAACCTTCAAGAAATTCTTAGGGAACTATGCATTTGTGATCCCTCATTCCCATGGGAAAAGGACTTGCAGTAGCTCCCCAGAGAATGCTGCCTGTTCTCACCACCACCTCCTCCCACAGACCCCTCCAGCAGGATCCCCCAGACATTTCCCACCCAAGGGCTCACAGCTCCAGGTCATCCAGGCAGCAGCCCCAGTCTCTCCTGCACCCACACTGGGTATTCCCAACAGCCTGGGCCAGGGGTGGGGTTTTCTTCTGCCAGTAGAGTCTTCACCTCCAGTGTTTCAAAATCACCCTTGAATGGCCAGTGCTGACCATGAAGGGTCTTGGAAAGAGAAGAGCAGGAGCTTTGGACTGGGGTGGTGAGCAGAGTACAACTGGGAGCAAGCTTAGGTGTGTGCCTGGAGATGCCCACGGCCAAATTACATCCAGAAGTGGCTTAGGGAAAGGCAGGTTTGAAGCTGGGGCTGAGTGAGGGAGCTGGAGTGACAGCCCTTCCACGGAGCACCGGGACACACCAGGCTGAGCTGCTCTCATTCCCTACAAGCACAAGGAGAAGGAAGTGTCCAGCTGAAATCTTAGGTTGAAGGTAATGGTGGTGGCAACGGAGAGGGCAGAGACACTCCACAAAAAACTTCCAACACACCGTAGGAAAAAAAAAGGTTTTATTATCACCATTATCAACGTTTTCATTAGCTTAACACTGAATTGTAAATCACTCAATCATTACATATTGTCTGAATAAAACCTACAGACAGGAAAAAAGTAGAGCAGAATCCTCTCCTGACTACAGACGAGTGGCCATAGTCCCACCGGCGCTGCCGGGACCGCGTCCCACCTTCCACCCAAGGCAGCCCAGGCACCTCACAAGCCACTCGCCACCTGGGCAAGCAGGCTGCCCAGCTCCATTGCCTGTGTTCCCTCCGGCTCCGCAGAGATTACATCTCACCAAATGATGTTTAAAAACCTCCAGAAAGTTTTGGAGAGGGTTACAGAGGCCAAAAAGAACAGATCTCAGCTGCCCTCACTCCTAGGGAAAAGCAAGAGGAGTGTAGCACGCCTGCAAAGTTACTGGTTTTTGTGGAGCAATTGATGAAGCAAAAAGGTTTAACCTGTGAAAGCAGATTTCCCTACGGTGGCCAGGCCCTGGCAGTGAGGAACAAGGCAGAGCTCCAGCACGGTGGCAGAGGGGGTGGGAGCATGGACGGGCTGGGGGTGGCTCCATCCCCGAGCAGAGGCCAGCTCTGCCGCACCGCCCCGGGGCTCCCGGCGGGCAGCGTGGGATGGATGCGTCAGTGCAAAGAGATGCTGTGGGCAGCCTCAGTCCCCTCGGGCTGGAATAAGGCCTCGTGTCGAGAGGGAAGTGGGGACCCATGCAGGGAGCAGAGGGTGCTGGGGAAAGCAAAGGGAAGGTGGAGGAAAGCTCGCTGGGAGTTCCCCTTCTCCCTGGCCAGCACAGAGGCAGCTCCCTGTCTTCTCCTGGCTGTCGGTAACGGCACATCCTGCCTGCCTGGGCTGCCGAGCCCCTGCAGAGACCCCTAGCTCCTTCCAAGGATGGGAAAGGAAGGACCCCCTGGAGTTTGAATGTGGGACTGCCACAAAATGTTGGCAGGACACGGGCATCCCCGGCGGGTGGCAGGCCATGGCAGTGCTGCTTGAGGGGGAGGCACTGCATCCCCAGGATGCCCTTTCCACTGGGCAGGGAGCAGCTCGCAGGGAGCAGGAGGAAGACAATCCCAGTGTGGGGAGGAATGGGGAACATGGCTTAAGAGTCACTTTCCAAACCTCGCTTTCCCTGGCTCCAAAGCCAAAACCAGCTCCAGGTCAGTAAGATGGAATCACCAAAGCAGAGACCAGTGTGCAGCACTGGGTCAGGAGCAACAGCCCCAAAGAAAAAAACTGCTGAAAGATTTGAAGCTCCAGGCTGGCATTTAGTGGGACCTGGAACCCCGGTGGGCAGATATCCTACCATTTGGTGCCCAAGCAACTACAAAAACCAGCTCCTGCAAAGCTTGTGGGATGGTTTCAGCAAGGTGTGCCTCAGTCACTCCCTTGGGCTGCTTCTGCTCCCACCACGGCTCAGCGAGTGGAGCTCACGGCTGCCTGGGCACAGTGTGTGCCCACATGGCCTCTCTGCCAGACACAGCCCTTCCCTGCCCACACACAGAGGGCCAGAGCAAATGCCAAGGCTGTCCATGGACCCGGCCAAGCTGGGATTAACAACACTGCTTTGGTTGCCATTTTAGCTCCTGGAAAGTCACAAAGGGAAAGTCCTTGGGTCATCACCTCTGTTTGCTGGTGCTCTGGAAAGGGCTGGTGCAGGGTCCTTCTGTTTCAGCCACTAAAGTGCAAAGAACCAAATGCTACAAAGAAACTCTCCCCGGTTCCTCTCCTCCACCAGGATAAGAGCGGCTACCAAGGGGAAGGGAGGGCAGAGGGTGTCTATACCATGGGAAGAGCTTGAGGTTCCCCAGGGATGAGCGTGATGCCGCTGCTGTGGGTGAGCAGCTGGGGATGGAGGTGAGGCTGCTTGGTCACTGGGACGTGGCCACCGAGCAGAGGAGTCTGGCAGTGAGAGCTGAAGCCACGTTTTGAGAACACCTTATCACTTGCAAACTCCCTGTGGAATTACCACGTTCACAGACACACACCTTGGCTGGTGTGTACTGGGGTAAACACAAAAAGGCTTTCACTGATCATTCTCTTTTCACTGATCATCCTCTCTTCTAAATGTTTGGCTCAAATTCGGCAGCTGCAATTTCATTTTAGATGCTCCCTCCAGGTCTCAGTATGCCCTGAACTCCTCTACGGATGGCACTTTGCATTTACACATCTCTCTCTCTCTTTTCAAAGCATTTCACAAAGAACAGGAATTCTTCCAGCATTTCTTGGGGCTCCCAGCACCACTGGGACCTGCTGCCTGCACAGCCAGCAGCCTGGCAGTCTTGAGAACAACATGGACACTTGTCCTATGGGAAATGCTGGGAGGAATCCACAGGCAATGGACCGGGATGCTGTTCTGAAGTTCTTTCATTCTACGCACTGCATCAACGATGGAGTTGACTTAAAATCCAGTATCCTGATCCTGCCACTTTGGAAAAAGCTTTAGACAAGCCCAGCACTAGCAAATTTCTGAAAAAACAGCCTGTGCCTGTTTTACACCTTGGCCCCTGTGATCCCCTGCAAAGGTGCAAGCTCTCTGCCTTGGGTGGAATTTTCTAACAAAATGGACAAATATCACCTATGAAATGGACAAAATAACCCACAGAGCCTTTAAAGAAGAGCAGCCCAATGTGCCGCTCTGAAAAAAACCCTCCTTTTAGCCTGCCCCAGGTATCTCGAGGAAAACAGGCAGCTGTCAGGCAGAACTCAAGTGGCCCCAGAGTGCAAAGGCTTTTTTGCTTTATCAGGGCTACGATGGCAGTGGGAACCATTCTCGTCGAGTTACAAATACTAGATAGCCTAAGAAAAACAGGAGATTGAAACAGTCATGAAGTTTATACTGAAACTATTTTTTACCTCTGTAGTATGAAGTCACCTACAGCTGTTTCTTTCTTCACCTAAGAGGGATCTCATGTCGATGAGCACAGACACTCACAGAGAAGTCTAGAGGATGAATATATCTCACAAGGCAACAGCCCAGTCTTTGTTTTTTACAATCAAAGTAAATATGGATCTTTTTCAAAAGTGATGTTGTTGAGATTGAAGACAATTATAAACTGTATCAACAATATGTACTACAGCCTGCAAGTCACAATCTGTGCACACCCAATGGAATATATTATTGCTTGGTAGCCTATTAGACTTTGTTTATAAAAAGATTTTTATACAGAGTACAGGATTATGACAAAACTAGCTAAGTAGTTCTCATCTTGAAAATACAACATCGATTCTTTCAACAAAGTAGCTGAGAGTTAATGAACGATAACAAATATTTACTAATAATTTTATGGCCAGTTTGAACAGAATTTCTTATAGGACTCTTTTCTGGTGTTTATTTACATATGCCTCTTTTCTTTTGGAAAAAAGTTGATAAAATATAACAAGGAACATAGAAATCAAAAGAATGAGTAAACTTCATACCAAGAACATCAAACATTTTTGAAAACACTAAATTATGTTACCTGTTAAAAAACATACATATTTTGTCTTTAAAGAAAAATATTTTTCCTGTTTTAAAATATTACCAACAGCATGTAATAAACTAACTTAAAATGAGTTTCATAAAAAAGTTGTCTTGCTGTCTAAACATTACTAAACATGCTTAGGTTGAGATTCTGTTAACTGCCTCAACATCTTAAAAACAGCTCCTTTACAGGAACTTGTGATATTCATACTCCAGAAGACCTGCGAATTTAGAACAGTACAATGATAAAGGATCCGGTAGCTAGGAGCAATAAATATATATTTTCATTCGAAGTAAATAATTCTGCAATGTCCTTTGAAACAATCCATGGCCAAGAAACGCTGGCCCTTACCCTGCCCACAGTGCCTGTGGTGCAAAGGGATGCTCCAGCAGCTCCGGCTGCAGGATGAGGACCCATGGATTGAACTGCAGAGTGAGGACCTTGGGCATCCCAGCTGTGTTGGGGCAAAGGGAAAGAAACACCAGGAGACTGCGAAAAGATCACATTTTTTTGCCTCAACAAACCAGGACCAACCACGGTCACGGCTGCTTTTTGCTCAGAGCACAAAGAGGACAAAGCCACATGTGAGGCAGCATCAGGATTTCTTTGTTTTCCATAATGCAGGTAACATTTAGGCATTGGCTCTCCATGTTTTTTTTCGGCCAGCAGTGCTCCCATCACCTTTACAGTGTAGCAGTTCATGCACAAGGAACAGAGAATCAACCCCGAGTTGGGCAGGTATTTATCTCTCCTCAGTCTCATCCCTCATAATCATTCACCAACCAAAAATACTGTGACACCTTTTTTTCCTTTTAAGTCTCCTGCTCTTCCTCTCTCCCTCCCTGACTGTAACCAACAGCAAAACTCAGGCACAGGAAAAGACTCAGCCAGGACTTGCAAAGGGGACAAAAGTTCAGTTTTCAGCTGCTCATCACTCTGGCAAAACGCTGCTTTTCTACATGACCACACTGGTAATCCCAAGTCTCATATCACATCACCTTAGACAGAAACCGGCCAGCCAAATTTTTTGGGGAAAAGTGGGTTAGGCTTTATAAAAATAGGCTATTCCAAGGCTGAGACTTGTCTTGGATGCTACACTGGGAGCCTTAAATCGATGGACAACTAGAAGAGTTATTTTTTTGACTACAATACACCATGGCCAGTGCAGGAATCACAGGTATGAGTGAAGCAAGAATTTAGACTGTAGGGTACCATGCAACTCCCCTGGCCTCACTCTGTGTCCCGTGGGCACTCGCAGAAGGGCTCCTGTGAGTCTGCTTTGTGAAGGAAGGTCACCTGCACTTGCCAGTTCATGTGACTGTGCTTGGCAGCCAGGGATTGCAGTGCTCACTTACTGGGGAGAAACAGGACTTGGAAGTGAGTAAAACAAAAACAAGAAGCACTGGACCACAATCAACCACGTAAAAAACGCAGAAGAAAACAGGACGGAGCAGACTCTGAAACTGCCTCCAAACTACAGAATTGGAGACGTTAACAAAAATAACACAGCTAGAACCGTAACTTCTTTATTTTACCCTGACAGTGACCTTTCAGCATGATTAAAACCAGACGGAAGATAGTCCTTGGTGTTAAGGAGTCCTGTGGTAACTAAATCGATCATCACTGAGCCTGCAGAGCTTTCAGAGGGGCAGGAAACGGAGACACGTCGCATCTGCCAGGCACACAGGAACTGAGCTTTTCACGACAGACAGCCATTAAACAAAGTTTTCTGGGGAAATATTTTTGGCATATATAGTCTCCTACTCCCCATTACGAACTGCAAAAATGCTGCATTCATCTTACTGGACACAGGAAACTCAGGATTAACTTAGCTCTTACTGGTAGATAATGTCCAAACTAAGTACCAATACAAAGGTTTCGGCATAACTTAAGACAGAAGCCCTGCTGCCAGGTCTGGCGTGTACCTGGAGCTCCCTCCAGTCCTTTTAAAGTCATAGTTATTAAAAGATCCAGTGCTACAAACCACTAAATCTACCTAATCTATTCTAGTTCATACATATATTGTACAATATTGCCTAGTACTCACTACATACCAAGAGGAAAAGATGCTGACTTGAATTACAGTAAATGTGCTTTTTTTTTTTTAAATAAAAATAAAAGAGAGAGTGCCACAACATAGTTTGACCAGCATGCAACAAACTTTCTTCAGCTAATATATAGAAATTGTCTTAATACGATTAGAAAAAATAATTAGTGAGAGGCCAGAGACATATTTGATCAAGGAAATTAAGAGATTTATCTGAAATGTTGAGGCTTTTGCCACTGAAGACTCAAAAAACTAGTCATTCTATGTCCCTTGTCCTCCTTCCCTCTCCTTTATATTATATAATTTTTTACAGATTATTGTAAGGCCTATAATTTCTGCATCTATCCTGTAATTTATCTCAAAATAATTTAAAATGCCACAGACAAGCTAGGATCAAAAGCAACTGCTTTTACCATCCACTCAACACTCATGCTTTTACTCTAAAAAAGCTGAGGTCCACATGCAGATATAAATGCTCACTATTTCTCTATGACAGGTCAAGAATCTGCTCATTCCTACATGGGACACGGGACCTTCACTTTTAAACCACAAAGTAAAACATCTCCAAAAGCTTATTCTGGGACAGCAGTCATCAAATCCTCATTTAGGAACTAAGACAAAACCTAGCCAAAACAGAGCTATCAACAGAAAATCTTTGGAGATTCTCTGTGATTCTGGAGAATTTAATTGTCGGAAGGATCCAGCGCACTTCCTCCAGCACGAGGCTCTGCTGGCAGCAGCTGCCACCGCTCAGCAAATGTGCTTTACTCGTTTAATGAACAGAACATACGTGCTGTGACCACTGTGTCATCACATTGCTCACTCACTACCTCTCTGTACTTTGGGGATCACATCTCCTCTTGCAGGACACTTGACAATGTCTGTGTACTACCTAGACTGCCTGAAGCTCCCCTCTCTCCATAAGGAAGGTTATGGGCTCTCCAGCACCTTCTTCTCAGATGGCAAACTGAGGTTTCTTTCTTCTGCACCCCCAGAACCCCCTATTTCCTCTCACATGGCAGAATAAAACAGTCCTGTTTCAGGTCAGTGCACAGCACGACGGGAAGGGCAGCATCTCCAGCAGATATGTACCAGTACCAAGGAGATGAAGGAAAAAAGCAGGAGATAGAAGACGTCATGACTGAAGGATGCACAGCAACAAGTGAGTCAGCAAATTGCAGAACATCTTATCTGACAATACAAAACACCTCAAGCTGCAAGTGTGATGTTCAGCTCCCACTTGTAGTGTTTTGGGGTTTTTTTCTGAAAAAACTGCTAAACTCAAACTCTGCTTAAACTGTCTGCTCTAAGTAGGCGCTACTTGTTCTCCCACCAAGTATGCTTCATCAGCAGTGTTAAACACATAATGCAGTAAAGACACTTGCTGGTAATTTGGCACAGTTTGAAAACACAGCAACGACAGTGTTACAGCTAACATGACTCAGTGACAGGGAACTGATTCTAAAGAAAGAGTTGCAGGGTTCTTTTTCTTCCTCTCAGAAAGAAAGACATTATAAAAAAACCTAATGCTTCCTCTTAAACTTTCTGTTCCTGCTCTTTTTAGGCCAGATGATGACCTCTGAATTTTTCAGGTACTTTCTCGTGAAAGAATCCGTATTAGAAATTTCTAAGACGCACAGTTAAGAGAAATTCATTCCTTACTCCCCCCAAATTCTTTTGAATGCTGCAACTTTCCAGGGTTAATATTGATCTGAAACAAGGGTCCAAGAATGACAGCAAGAGAAGTGAAACAAGAGGTGTATGTCTAATTTGACAACTAGGACTCATGCCCCATGGCACCTCCTCCTCGGACGGAGAGGGCACAGTGCCCTCGTGCCCTCCCCCTCGTAAAACTCCTAAGGTCACTGGTTTATCCTCCTCTTCCAGCTCCACAAGAACTGATTGAACATGCATTGCGCTTGAGGTCAGAGTTCCAGCAAACAAAACCTTGACAGCATGTTTAAAAAACAAAAGCAGTTCCCCCTTCCTTACTCACTAAGACCTGTCACAGCAGGGTCCCACTGTGCTCTCCAGGGAAAGCTGTGAGGACTGACGCAGGAGCGGGCCTGTAGTGGGATCTACCATCGAGGAAGTTGGGAAGAGCTTGTACCAGCCGATTGCTAAGGTTGACAAATCCAGTTCTTCCAGGAGAACCCTGGCGACTCCCATGAAGTGCTTGCGCTCCATGCGTCCATAGTTTCCCCAGACTATCACCTTAGGGACAAGAAGGGGGAGCACAGTTAATCCTCCACCTTGCACACTCGCTTGGGAAGCACAAGTCTGACCAATCCTTCTTCTACTCATCCAACTTGGAGCTTTACTACAGCCTAAGACCAGAAATATTTACTCTACCAACAGGTGACGTGAAGCTCTGGCTTTTTTAAATTATTTTTTATTTTAAGCACATGTTTACAAATCCTAATGTTACTGGATTTTTTTCTTCCCCCATGGAAAAGAGGTGAATGTGCATGTGGATGAGACACTGTTCTGCTGGGCAGGGATAGCACCTGCACAAAGCATCCTCAGGCTGCAGTCCAACACCTGCAGGTAAAATCTGATCCTGGCATATAACAGGCCTTGGACACACCAAAAGGTGGCCTGGGGTGGAAGGGCAGGAGGAGCTCCTGATCTGGAAAAACAAACCGACAAAAAAAAGGTGGGCAAAAACTTGGGCCAAAAGCCAACAGTTTTAGGAGAAGAGCAGGTTTTAACATCTGCACATGGAGCTCGTGCCGCGGGGCAGATGGAGACGAGGCACGGTCACTCACCTGGAGGAAGGGCAGGAGCCGGGCGCTGGCAGTGGGACCAGTGACATGAGGGGCACATGTGAGTGACATGCAGGGCAAGAGACAGACGGCTGAGAACAGCTCACAGACACAGAGGAAAGGCTAACGAAAGAGCTGGCAGAGGAGCAGGGAAAGCTGAGTCACACTTACGACACAATGGAGACCAGTGGGTGGAAGAACAGATGCAGTGAGGGTCATGGGCTTAGGCATGCTGGAGGTCTGCACATGGCCAAGCGGCCCTGCGTGGCTCAAGACAAAGGTGACGACTGACTGCAGAGTGAGTCCGTGTTCTGAAGAGGAGAGGATGAGTAGGATGGGTTATGATGACAATTAGTGATCTCTGGCTAATCCTGACAGCTTCTTTCCCTAGGCTCTTAACAACCACAACACTACAATTTTCTGTAAAATGAGGAAGGAGAGACAACGAATGTCAATCAAAAACCAAAAATTCACACTCTAGACCAGCAGGAGATGGAGCAAGCCACTGCACAAAGTGGGTTTAGTGACATGGCCATCAGCAAAAAGCCAAGCTCCTCAATTTATTCTTGGATTAAGTGCCTTTCCTGGAAGCAAGGCAGCAGGTAAAGAAACCCACGCAAGGCAAAAGCAGACCAAGCCAGGCCCCACTCCATTTCAGTCATAAATGTGCAGTCTTGTTGCATCAGGGGAAAATGCTTCTAATCAAGGTAAAGGAGGTAGAAGTCACTAAAGAAAAGGTTAGCTGGCAATTCGTATGCCAGTGGAGGTAAATAATAAAAGCTCATGGATTAATTACATTAGTATTACAAATAGATTTTAGCCAGGCTTTATCAGATGGAAATGATTTTGATATGATTTAACAATGCAAATCACTCTTTGCTCTGGGAACACAGAGAGTTGAAAATATGAGTATGGCAGAAAACATACGGCAGTAAAGAGGTAGAAAAGGGCAGGATATGTGATTGGGTGATGGCAAAGCAGTGTGCCCTGAATGTGTATAAACACAGAAGACAACCCATGCTGCAAGATCATTTAGCACCTATAGGTACCACCTATCTCTTAACTGGGTAGGAAGAAAAGAATTTAAAAAATGTAAAAATCAATCCTTTCCTGGTAGGCACTCATGATACCTGGCAGGGTGTCAAATAATCATCAGCTTGAGTACGAAAAAAAGGGATTCTTTTCCCTGTGTTAAGTTCAGATCGAGTGCATTTGGTTCAATGAAAACATTGGCTTTTTCTCATCTATGTTAATTAACCAGCACTACAGGACTTAGTACCTTCCAGTACGAGATGTGGAAGAAAGTGAGGGGCAGACCTGAGACTTGATCTTCTTACCTGTAATACTTTGCCCTGGGGACTCTCAGCAAACAGTAACACCTGATTGTACAAAGGGTCTAATGACTTGCGAGCCACTTTTGTCTTCTTTTTCGCAATGCACACGCCATTCTCTAGCAGGTAAGCTTTGATGTAAGCAGCTGGAAAAAGAAACATGGTCAAATATGAAGAAAATCTTCATGCTCACTTTAGAAAAGACAGAGTGCCACGTCTCAGGTATTTCTAAAGAAGGCAGTTACAGCAAGGAAAAGATCTGCCCAAGCAGCCTTGTTTTTGGTACCGTGCACAGGCTGCTTAGTCCGGCTTAAGCCAAGCAAAATTCAAATTTTTCCTATTCACAAGCATTGTGGGAGGCTGGGGCTCAGGGAAGTACTTCAGGAGATCAAAGCATCCTACCTGGCAGTGTTTTGGAGCCGGGTTTTGGTGTCAGTCCTCGAGCCTGAATGATATCCACTTCGAGCTGCCCATTTCGCTCTTGCAAGCCAATTTCCACGTCCCCTAAACCAGAATGTCAAAACATACAGAAGATTCTCAAAATAATCTACCTTTGGGTTACAGAAATGTTAAAAAACAATCTTCATGTCCCTCCTGCTACAAGGTGCAACAAACTGCACGTGCCTGATTTCCTCCTGTATTACTCTGGACCAGCTCCACAGCGATTCCAGGCCACATTTTCAAAAGCAAACTCGACTGGGAGCCCTCTAAAATGGCTTTGGTGGCTCAGTCTCCTACTCTTTGTGGCAGCAAGCCTCTCATCTCTCCCAAATGGAAGAACCTAGGATCGCAGGCTGCTTTGGAAAATGCAATTGTGGTGGACCGTAACAAAATTCTTAGAGAACCTGGTAGGCCTTAGAGAGAGAGAAAAACTCCAAGATGCAGAGGATGCATTTTCAGGATTTTAGCTGCATTTTACTTAGTCTGTGCCTTTCAGAGCTGAGGGAGAAAAGCACAAAGCTGCTGCTCTTCTCCTAATGCCACATTTGCTGCAGTCAGCAAAACCTTTCAGCCAAGCTCACTCGATTTAACAGAGAAATGGAGCAGGACAGTGTTAGATCAGCAGATGCTAGACAGATTATTAGGTGGCTTGTAGGAGCTGTCTGTTCAAGACTCAATTAAAGCCACCCAATTCCTTTGTGTTCCTTACCCATCGAGGTGGTGGCCAAGGTCTGACGGCCAACAAACTGTGCAGGGCCCATGCTCCCCAGGAAGTCACTAAACTGCCCAGCAGATGCCAGATGGACTCCACTGAAATTCAAGCTGCAAAAGAAAATTATTTTGGCAAGTGGTTAATTTGTGTTTTAAAGCAACCCAGTAACTAAAGAACCAGATTTAATATATCTTCGAAATGAATGAAATCTACAGAAGCCTCTTCTCGAGCAAAACTCGCTATTTCCACACAGTTTAGTTACATGGAATCCATTTAAAATCTCTTTCCTCGTCCAAAAAACACCAATAATGGCTGCAGTCACCAGCTGGTCAATATTTGTTTAGCTATAACTAGTTTTCTCTAAGGAAAATTTCTGCCATCTCAGGCTCACATCTGGCCTGTCACCTCTTCAGGTAACAGACTCCTACAATAGCTTACAGGATCTCTCTTGGTAGCCATCCCTTCCCTGTCCTCATTTCTGGGGAGGAAATAATGCATCTAGAGCAGTAGTTAAAAGTGAGATGAGGAAGGCAACCATCAATCCCCTTGGGACTCAGTTCCCTATTTGTTTATCACACACACACACACACAGAGCAATACAATCTCCTTTTTAATCAGAGGGTCCCATTTCCAACTGCTCAACACCAGAAGCATCCACCCTGTCCACTCTGGTTTTCATATCTGCTTCCATGACTGTAGTCACAAAGAGGATCTGAATATGGGTGGCAAGGCTAATAGGAAAACATCCTCAAACATCAGCAGCATCTCTGCCACGGTCACCACAGGAAAGCAAAAGCTGTTGGGAGGACAGAGCCTCCAAATCTAATCACCAGGCACTGAGGCTGGCCCATGGCACAGCTACAGGTGCTGGTCACTGCACTTGGACATGTGTGTGGCAACACAAAAGCGTCACACTCTGTGGTACACCGATACAAATCAAGATTTACCCAGCTGTACCATGACTTACGCAGCTGTTTTGGAGGTTGTAGAAGAACTTGCTGCAAATGGTAAGGAGGAGGCTTGAGGCCAGCTTTCGACACCTACATTTGTCCCACAGGCATCTGCCAAACCATGACACAGCTGCTGAGACACACGTCAGGAGCTCTGTGCCGGGATACCCACGCTGCCGTGCTGGTGTCGCTCTCTGCCTGCTGCGTGCCAAAGTCAGGCACAATTACAAACCTCCTCCACTTCTCCAAACGTCCTTGGAGGGGGGCAATTACCCATGTAATGATACAGCCCCCTGTTCCCCAAATCCGTTTCTCACAAAGGATGCTGTGAGGAGGCTGCACGTTGGGTACAAGTCACGGCAGAGAGGAGCCCTGCCTGCAGGGTGGGCTGGGGACCGCAGGCTCTCACACAGCTGAGTCAGCCACAAAGACTCGGTGATGCCCCCCTGCAAGCCAGTTACATTTAAAAGACATTAAAAAGGAAAGAAATTCTTTTCAAACCCCATTCAACCAGCGGTGTGTTAATTTCAGGTTGGGATTTCAGCCCTCATTAGCTATTTGCAGACCTGCTCTAAGCCCCATGGGAATATTTGTTTATTCTGACAGGGAAGGAGGATGCCAGCACCCAGGCCTCAGCATCTTGCCACACACGAGACTGAAGAGGACATGTCACTAGCACAGGTTCACGGGGTGTCTCAGCTCCCTGTGACAGGGGCACTGCATTAAATGGCCTGACTTCTCCATGGAATACTGCACCTCCCCTCTACATCGACCCGGCTCTTTGAGAAACCTGGTTATTGCTGTTACACAGGGAGAGCCGCTGAGCCATCAGCATGGAAAAACCTGCCCTTGAGCTCTTCATGAATGTCACCTTACAGAAAAGGGATGAGGGAGTCTTGGCATTCTGGGTGACAGGCTTGGGAAGGGCTCTACTTGGGTGTATTTTCCTCAGTTCAGTGTTTTTTTCACCCTGCATCCACTGTTTGCACCAACACTCCAGGTGATATTTTGAGATACAACAGAAACAGCAGCATTTATTTGGCATTCGTTGCAGGGAAGGCTTAACATTTTTCGCAGCTTCCTGTGTCACCAACTCCTCAGCAGCACAAGGTGCATCCCCAATGTCCAGGGCCATGCTCTGCTCCCTATGGGTACACAATTCCTGCCCCACCACCCACCATCTGCCAGCCCCACCGGGGAAGCCGTCTCTGGGACCAGGGGAGAGGTGCTGGATTTGCAGCCTGGCTCCCCAGGATAAACTGTGCACAAAGAGAGACATCCTCAGGGCTGGAAAATCTGCAGGGACACGAGAATGGGGGAAGCAGAGGAAGAGGGGGCCCGGAGCCAGACAGGCTTTATCAGGCTCATGATTTGCCCATACAAGGAGGGAAGAAGTGAGTCCTGGTGCACACGAGGACCAGCAAGACTCCGTGACCCTGCTGGCTCAGGCATTTTGGGCTGCACACAGAGAGTCAAAAAAGGATGAAAACTAGTGCCTAGAGAACTCAAAATAGTGCAGGAAAAAGGAGCCCTGACAGACAAAGACATAAGATTCAGCAGGAGATGAATGGACCATCAGCCAGAAGGTAAATGTTTTCTTTATTCTCTTCAACTCATGGAAGACAAATGGGCCAAACTCGGGTCTCGCTCCTGCCCTGGGGAGTGTGTGACCTGAACGAGCACGTAAACAACAATCTGGCACGACAACTCACAGCCGTTCAGGGAAATGTTCACTGCTGTGCTCAGAACAGATGCTTGGGCTAATTAGCAAGATGCTGAGGACCAGGACAGAGGAGGGGAACCCAGGACTGAGCGAAGCTATGAGAGTTCACAGCACACCCAGAACCAGGTCTTGAAGCAATTCCTCTCTAGGGGAAAGTCCTGCAGAGAGGACACAAAGGTGGGAGAAGACCACCCACAGAAACCCCACATGCGGCAGGACAGCAAAGAAGAGAAACCCCTCTGGCCCCTAGATACTCAATTCACTAAACCAGTTCCTCTTGCCTGCCAGGGAGAGAATCACATCAAAGGCTGATGCCAAGTATTCCTTTGCACCTTATACCTGTGTGGAGAGAAGCCACCCGTGCTCTCACACCAGCCCACCCCTCCTCTGGTCCAGCAGGAGGTGTCCCTGCCCACGGCAGCAGGGCTGGAACCAGATGATATTTAAGGTCCCTTCCAAGCCGTTCTGTGATGCTATGAATGCTGCTAGCAAAGGCTCTGCCCAGCAGCTGGGGCAGCTCAGGAGAAAGTAAAAGCACCTGCTAACAGAGCAGCTGATGCTGCAGCCTGCATCAATGATATAGAGGAAAACAGCAGGAGAGCATGAAGGACAACGTTAAAAAGCACAAGAACAAGAGCTGTTGGGCTAAAGGTGAACCAATGGCAACTGGAAGTGTTTACAGCAAAGCAAAGGCTGCTGTTACCCTCCATAAATTCAGAAGTCAGAGGGCTCTGGATGACCTTGAAACGATGAATGCTCTGCAGTGCAAACTACAGCGAGAGAGCAGGACACTGCTGCAGGGCCACCTGAGCTGGACCACCAGCACAGACCCTCGCAAGGAGGGCAGAGGAGCTGCTGCCTGAATGAAGCTGCTGCTGCTTCATAACACCAAGGCTGATCCCAAGGGGAATGGCAAAGCTCACTTAGAAACACAGGCCAAGGTCAAGACTCCATCAGTCTGGATAACAGCCCCAGTTAATGGGTTTACTAGCACTATATGAAACCCAGTATTAGATTAGACAGTTAATGTTCCCAACTGTTGTTATATTTGACTGGGAAGGGAAGACATAGGGAATTAATTCTATAATAGATTATGCCATTAACTGAGAGAACTGGCTGCTATGTTGCACAGAGGCTGACCTTTTGCAGTGCTGCTGTATTAGGCACTAGAAGCAGTAGCTCTAAATCTTGGCTTTGACCAATTCCTGGACATATATTTGGGTATTGCCAATAACCCTGGAATGGAAACAGTTTCTGTCTGGAAAAATCATAAGCTACCTCCAAGAAAGCCACTGCTTCTCCCTTGAGGGGAGAGAGAAGGGGAAAATAAAACTGCAGAAATTTAGTATGAATGTGAATTAAAACCAGCAGGAACTATTTAGCAGAATAGACTAAATTTCAGATGATCAAATCCAGCTTGGTGAGCTGTCTGTCAAATGCTCAGAGAGAAGCTGGGATGGTGAGGTGAGGGGGACATGTACTGAGAGATTGGTGGGACAGACCTTCCCCATTCACTCACTCATTTTTCCTGCAGCTAAAGCAGGGAGGAAAAGAGCTCCAGGGAGCACTGTGACTTCTTTCAACTCTTTAAATGCAGCCCTGATGCTCCCAAGAGCCATTCCCTGCCGCTCTGGAGCATGCTGCAGGCTCAGCAGACTTTTCCTGCCTGACCTCTGCAGATACTGAGCTGTTCTGACCTGCCCTTGATCCAGAAACCAGCTCTCCAGCTGAACCACCACACACTGGATGTGCTGGACACAGGCTCCTGAAGGGATCTGCCGCAGGTGACAGTGGTGTCTCCACTCTGGGTGACAGCCAGCAGATGTTTCACACACACTGGAGCGATCCTGGAAAGCCCTTCCCCTCCCATTGCCCAACATGCCTCTCCCTTAAGCAGAACAATCGCTACAACCTGGTTATCACCGGTATGAGATGTCTTTTTTTATTGCATCTAAAGAGAAATGCTAAAAATAGCCAGAGGAATAAAGAGGGAGCGTTTTGCAGCTGACTTGCAAATAGCAGCTGTCAGAGCCAGCAGGGCCCTGTGACAGGACCATCTCATGCTGCAAAGAGCTGCACACAGAGAAGATTAACAGGTGACACTTATCAGCCTTTTGTCTAAAGGGCACAAATCCTCCACTGAGCGAGGGCAGCGCAGCCTTTGAACAGCAAAGCGAAATTAATTATCTCTTCTCTGGCCCTTTGCTTTCACTAATCATGATTTACAGGCTCTGCTTTGCCACAGCCAAATGGGAATGATTTTAACGGAGTTAAAGATTATGGGCTTGCTGTGGAATTGGTCGTAAGTTGAATGCAACTCTGTTATTGACCAGAAGGCAGAGCACGGGGAGGTCAGCGATGCCTCCAGGGTGTCAAGGACAAATGAAGGACATTTCGCTGGAGGATGCCCAGACCATGGTCCTTAGCTGTAGGTAAGGAGGCAGAGCAGGGACAGCAGAAAGATGACACTGGCTACTACTGACCCTGGGATCTCTGAGCCCCCCAACGCAGCAGAAACCTGCATGAACGTCGACACTGTCTGCACAGGTAGCAGCTCCCGCCACGGCTCAGCACAGGCTGCGAACGCCGTTCCAGCCAAATGCATAAAATAGACATTTCTATGCCCGAACTGCCCCTGGCACGACAGCCAGCAGGCACAGCCGCCTCCCCGCCACGCTGCAGGCATGGCAGCAGGGACACGCCTCGGGACAGCAGCGAGCGCGGGGACAGCCACGAGAGGGAGACAGGACCCCGCAGCAGCGCTGGCAGCAGCGCCCGGCAGCTCCCGCACGCGGTCCCCATGCAGAGCCGGGACCAACCACCACCCCGGCTTTATGACACAGACGACCGAGCCCATAAACCATTTCTGTCTTTTGTGACACGTTTATATGCAGAATAAAACCGCTTGTGTGTACAGAATGGGGAACGAGAGGCTGGAGAGCAGCGCTGAGGAAAGGGACCTGGGGGTCCTGGTTGATGGCAAGTTGAACATGAGGCGGCAGCGCCCTGGCAGCCGGGAGAGCCAAGCCTGTCCTGGGGTGCATCAGGCACAGCATCGCCAGCAAGGGAGGGGATTGTCCTGCCCTGCTCTGCACTGGTGCAGCCTCACCTAGAGTCCTGGGGGCAGCTTTGGCACAACAATATAAAAAAGACATTGAGCTATTAGAGAGCGTTCAAAGGAGCCCATGAGGATGGCGATGGGAGTGGAGGGGAAGCTTATGAGAAACACTTGAGGTTAACTTGGTCTGTTCAGCCTGGAGGAGACTGAGGGAAGACCTCATTGTGGTCTTCGACATCCTCATGAGAGGAAGCAGAGGGGCAGGCACTGATCTCTTCACTGTCGTGACCAGTGACAGGAGGAAATGGTATAAAGCTGAGGCAGGGGAGGTTTAGACTGGATATTAGGAAAAGGTTCTTCACCCAGAGGGTTTGAGCACTGGAACAAGGCAGTGGGCACAGTGGTCAGGGCACTGAGCCTGTCTGAGTTCAGGATGTGTCTGGACAACGCTCTCAGGCACAGGGTGGGATTCTTGGGGTGACCTGTGCAGGGCCAGGAGTCGGACTTGAGGATCCTGAGCTCTCCAACTCAGCATATTCTATGATTCTATAGATATTAGAAGCTGTGTGCTCAAACTGGGGCTGAAACTGCCCAGACCTTCTTCTTTTAAACACAACATTCCTAATCCTGATTATTTAGGAAATCTGTGCAGCTCTGAAGACTGTGTTCCTGTGCTGCACGCTGTAGGTCAGGGTTTATGAAATCTGTCCTCTGTAATTTAAGAGTGGCTTAAAGGCTCTTTGCCAGTTGCTTGCTTCTCTGCTCTTTCAAGGTAGCAGCATTTCCTGACCTATCCCTTGCAAAGATCCTTTCCTTCTGTGTGCAAATCATGCAGTTGCCGCCTTCATGGCACAGCAGCTGCTCCTTATATATGACTGGATGGAGAACCAGCTTTTCAGAGTTTGCTCGTAAACTGATCAGGATTTGAATGCCTAGATGGACAACACTGATTTCAATGCAAAATGCTATGAAGAAAAAGCAGAGCAGCTGTGTCGATCCCTCTCACACAGCATATGTGGCTCTGCTCAGCCCTTTCCGCACTCCCGCCTGCTGGTGGCTACAGATTAGCATGCAGTGTGCAAAGGCAGACGCATTTAGGGAAAATGTATCATTAATTTCTTTTCCTGTCCGTGCGGAGTTTGTCTGACCTCTTTTCTAAATCTATTTTTAAATTGCTTCTGGGACTCTGTAAGCCAGGTACCCCATTATGCTGTTGCAAGCGTTTGCAGAATCAGCTTGTCAAAATCTTGTAAAACTCACAGGAAATATGGTCAGACTGCATCTCCACACCCAGGTCCCAAGGCTTATTTGAACCATCCATGACAGCTGCTTTTCTAACTTGTTCTTAAAATCATTCCGAGAGTTTATTCCTGTGCATTGTTTTACTTTTTCCTTCCAAATCTTTCTCCAGTCCTTTCTCTTTACACATCAGTCCTAAACATCATTTGTGAATTATCAGTTTGAAAAACAGACAACACATTCCCTTTCTTTTCTTCTTGATACCGTATTTTTTTATTCTATCTTATAAGACTTTGAGACTGGTCTTGATTGTATTAACTTGTAATGGCCACACTTGCTGCTCTGTCTGTGCAGAAGAAATACCAAGCGAAGCATTCATCTGCTCCCTTCACAGGCTGGGTGTAAGACCCTTTTGTCCAGGAGCTCTCTCAAGAGAAGAGAATTTTGTATCCTCCCCCTGGGACCAAATTCCCATTCCTGTCTCTCTATTTCACAAGTTGCACACCTTGACTCCCACGGAGCTCCACTGCTCTGGGTTCAGCGAGGTGGGATGGTGGTGAGGCCAGACAGCTTCAGCACAGCCATCCCCTGACACACCTAGACAACAGCTATTTTCAGAAGGTAACATTTTGTCTTGTCCTTTTCATGGATTCATTTACACCATCCACACAAACACCCATCTGCCATCATCTCAAGGCTCCAGAGGTGATACATTCTCAAAGAGCTGCTCCACTGTGTCTGGTATGTGCACAGGATGTGTCTGGGCCCAGGGTTCAGAAATCATTGTTCTGTTCTTGTAAATAAAAAAGACTTTTTTTTTTGGTCCTCTCATGGCACGAACCTGCAATTAATAAGCAAGTTGCCTACATGCAGCCATGCATCTCAGTGGTTTGACCTGCACAGCTGAACTAACGGATACACCACACGTCTCCATCTAACACGGAGCTGAACTCGCCAGCTCTATCTTTAAAAAACAGGGACAGCAACACATTCCTTCAGCCAGAAGAAATGGGGAGGGGGAAGTCTCCTCTGAGACTGATAACATGTTTGACAGTTATTTTATTTGAGCATTAAAAAAAAACCATCGGAACTCCAATTTCAGGGAGCAGTAATGTTCTGTGTAACAATCACACTCATCCATATTGCATGTTAACGTCTTTTAAATCGCATCTCACAGGCAGGAGCCAAGCAGATATCTATCAGCTAAGGAGGAAGGCAGAACTTGCCAATGCCCATTACCCCATCTTTCAAATATTTACGGTGTGCACGAGGAATATGCATCCAACTACACTGTCCAGGGACTGGGAACAGAGCCCCTTAACCTGTCAAAGTCGATGTGAATGCTGCAGGAGCCTTCACTTTGGCCGGGAAGGTTTTCCACGAGCATCTATCCCTGCAGGACCCAAACCCACCCTAACCTCACCAACTGCACACCTCTCCTCTGCCAGGCAAGATCTCCAACTCTGCCTCTCAACAAGCTCTGTTTCTCTCTGGGCCACTCCACTTTCTGTAACATTTTTAGCACTGTGACGTGCTGTCTTATGTGCTGTAACACATTGTACTCCGCTCGCGTATCCGATTCCTTCTGCTGTATGAGTTCTGCCACTGAAACAGTGCTATAAAAACTATGCAGCGAATTCTGCACAAAGACCTCCCCCATTCCCTTCCCCACCTTGCCAGGCTAGCTCCATTTTTAGCAATCACCAGTCATCTCAGATGCACTGAATAAAAGATAGCTACCTGTCTTCAGTGAGCAATTCTGTCTGTTCCCAAGAGGTTGCTGAAGATGGGATTCGCTGCATTTCCTGCTGTAACTACAGCTCTCAAGGTCACATCCTTTCTGAGCTGTGCTGGTCAAGCTTTGCCAGCACAAAAGGATGTGCTGTTGCTGAAAAGGCTGAGGAATTTCTTGATATATTACAGAAATAATCTCCATGCCTTTCCTGGTTTCCATCTCAAAAGACACTGATTTCTTACAGCCTGAACCGATATTAACAACACGTTTCATTACATTTTAAAAAAGGACTCAGATAAAAAGAGGCCTGAAGATAATCTCTCATAAAAGAGTCTAGAAGTCTCCTGGCTTTGGAAGTCAAGAAAGAAACATTCAGTGAAGAGCTGCAGCATGAGTCTCCTGAATGGGGCATTCAGGAATCAAGTCTTTTGGCCATTCTTGAATGGCGAGGGATACTTTTTGGTGAAGGGAAAATGAATTTTCACATGGCCATGTGGTCACAACCCAGGCCATCTTCTCCTGCTATCTCTTAATTATTGCTCCACAGTGAAGCAGAGAAAGGCAGGCAGCTCCCCCAGCCTAAGTCTTTAAGTGCTGGCTCACACCGGCCCAGAGGGAGCCCTGGTACCAGAGACAGAAGGAAGCAGAGAGGTGCGAGATGCCCGTGCTGGTGGCACTTGTGCCAGGCTGTGTCCTGCCTCCTGCCCGGGGCACAACACTGCCTTCAGGCAGAGCACAGGCGGCACTGCCCTTGCCATGGAGAAGAGAGGTGAGGTGGCTAACAACAAGATGCTTCCTTGCTGGACCTGCACACTCATCTCAGATAATACGAGAACAAGTCTTTGTTAGTCACCACCTGCTGTGCTTTTCTAAGGTAAAAATCACCTGAGCTCTCCAGAACTTAATGATCCCAGCAGTAGCCAGCAAGAACAAAAACGCTATGAGTACCACTCACTAGGCACTATGGCAGCTAGCAGGCTTTTGTTCCAGGTCCATTTTTAATCTTTCTGCTCCATTTTCAGGAAGAAAACTGTTTGGCAGGAACAAGTTACATCCAAGTCCAGAATCTACTGCTTTCTGAATGCTGTACATGGTCTCGTGCAGCTGCAGCAAAGCCCAGCCAAAACAAGATGTAGATCGTGCAAGAGCCAGGATGGAGCTGAGATTCTGCTGAATCTCACAGGGTTGTTTGTGAGTTATTCCTATATTCGGAATTGTATCCTTACAGCAATCCTGGTGTCCTGAGACTACCCCATAGGCACTTACTATAGTGGATAACTGTTCTCTCAAGCAGATTTTTAAGTATATACATAGAAGAAAATATTCACTGCTGCAGAGATTTGTAACCAGCGCTAAGATTGTTCGGAAAGAATTATGAATGGAAACATCTGTGTATGTGAAAGCACAACCAACCTGGCTGTAGCAGATCTGTTCTCCAACGACAGGGGAAGGACAGACAACAAGGTTAGAGAGCACATCACTTCCATACCCTGTTTGAGGGCAGACTGTAGCCATAAAGATCCCCCATAAAAGGTAACAAAACGGTGGCAGTGCTGCATGAGATCTACAGAGATGAAAAAGAGCAAGACCCTGACGTGAAAGATCACTCCAAAACAGCAGGTAAGTCCTAGAAAGCATAAGAAAAACACAGTCTAAGAGCCAGTCTGTTGTGAAGAACAACTCAGAAGACACAGCAAGCACTTGACAGATGGTGTCCCATGTCCTCCCTGCAGCACACAACCCAGCCTGGCTCCAGCACCTGGATTCACGAGGCTTGGTGCCTGCATGGGGTGGTGAGAATATGAGGGAATGAAACCTGGACATGGGAACGACTGAAAACAAAACAGTTTTGTTAGAGTAAATATCTACTTCTCCTTCTACAAAGTCTCACATTCAGTTTTATTATATTAATTTCCTATACTAGTGCACAGCCACCGTGCAATAGAAAAACTAGATAAGAAGATTGGAGGACTTTTTATCTGGCAAAAATTTACATGAAGCAGTGTGTTGACACTATCAGCATTTACTGGCATGCTGTATGAGCTTAAATTCCAGGAGATGCATCATTTAGCCCAGCTAGTCTCCAGTATACTTCACCTTCAGGTAAAGGGAGTATTTTGCTTAAAGAAGGCCTAGCATACTTCAGAGGAATACTCCTGCATAATAAGCCTCTCCACGAAAAAACCTGGATTTTATGCGCTCTGGTGTTCCCACAAAAGCAGCATTGCTCAAAATCATGCACTTCAGAATATTCTTCGACTGCGACACCTTGCACTAGCACAGAGCAGCTGTGGCAGCTGCCACCAGCTCACAGCAACAAGCACGAAAAAGCAGTCAGTGAGCAACATTTTCTAAAAGCAGTTTGTGTGGCTGAGCCTGCTGCAAAGTTTCACCAAATCTTTGATCACTTCAGTGTGCCACCTTTGGAAGTCATCCTTAAATTGATAAGGATTATAAAAGCACATGGAAGCTGAGAAACAAGCCCTCTTGGAAGATGAGGTTTTGAATCCATCTTCTTCCAGGTGCGAACACACCCAAGGGATGCACGGGTGGAAAGAACCAGAACAGCCTCGCCTTGCTGAAAACCAGGGGTTTGACAGTCACTGGTGAAAACTCTCTGACCTGGGAGTATCTGCACCAGTCACAAACCCAGCTTTTATTAGAAAGAAAATCAACTCGCCACAGCTAACAGAGACATATGAATCTTCATTTTGCCTCCCTGGGAAGACAGTTACAGCAAACGAGAGAGGTCAGGAGAAATCTGATTTAGGAGAACACATTTCTGTTCCTCAAAGCTATTCCCCGAACAATTCCATTCTTTGCTGCAGGAAAAGAAAGCAGAGAAACTCCCCTCCCACCATGTTTTAAGAGAATTGAGCCCTCTTAGCTCTTTGTACTCTCAGCCCTGTTTGCTTATCACTTGTGGCTCAGACAGATAGCTGCAATTCCCACTGGGTTCCCAGAAGAGATTAATTATCCCACCTAGGAACAAAGCATCCAGGAACCACTTAATCACAGTTTTCAGAGAAGAGAAGAAACCACCCCATCCCTGGCCGAGGTGCTGGCAAGGATGTTCTGGCAGCGTTCAAGGTTGGAATACCAAATGTTAGGCTTGTTCTAATAAAGACACTTGGATTGCAAGACAGGCTTTTCCTTTCCCTGTCGAGCTGATAGCTACATGTCCCCTGCCTTCAGGGTGAGACAGCACTCGCAGGGGTGCAGTATTTTGTTGGCAGAAATACTCCCTCTCCACGAAAGCCCAACAAAGCAGGCGGTGTATGCAGTGAGAGGACACAGACCATTCAGGGAATTACACCCCTTCCCAGGAGGGTAAGCTATGTAAACATAAAAAGGAAAGAATTTCGCTCTGCATGAAAGCAGATCCTTGCTCCTCATTGCCCAGGGACTGAACTTAATCACTAATCCTCTGCATCTAGTAGCAGAGGCAGAACTCCAAGCCACAGGACTGTGCTGGTGTAGCAGGAATATTTCCCTGGAGACAGCAGCTCACAGAAGAGATAAGGTACATCACAGCTTTGGAGTGACAAGATTGCTATCGCAGTCTGTGCCTCATTACTATTTTGAACCTTCAGCACAGATCTATGATGCCTTTCCAGGATTAGCCTACTTCTAAAGCTAAAGAAAGTCTCTCTTAATTTACAGCCTGTTACTTATTTAACATCAGAATCACATTAATTGGACTATCCCAGCATTTTAGCTGCACAGTGTACTTGGAATACCACACAGGACTAGGGAGAGCACACAGAGTGATGCCAAGTGTGGTCCTTGGCTTAAACAGAACACCTTTAAGGTATAGAAACATTTTGGCCTCACACCTAGAAAGCACAAAATCGGATGGTATGTATTGCCTTCTTCTTTAAATACTGTGGGTTTTTTGCTTCCAAAGACTCCCATGAACAGGCATCTTAGTAAAATTATTAAATTTCCACGTATGGCTTCAAGTAATGGAAATACAAAAACTAGAATTGGAGACAAGTCAGGTCCCAAAGTTCTGGCCTAAAGATCCCCTGCTTTGCAGTCTGGTATAAAGTCTAAATGCAACAAAGTGTGTTGTAACTTCTCCTGGGGTCAAAAATCTTTCCTGAAACACACTCTTTTAGGACACTGTAACTCAGATGAAACAAAATAAGGTTTTTTACCACAGTACACACAGGCTCCAAAATATACACTTTGATATCAGAATTTTGCTGTGCTATAATGTATTTCATTACTTTCACCCTTTTCAGCACCTTGACACTCCCGCCTGCCCCAAACCAAAGGGCTATTTTGAAACAGGGGAAATGGACAACTATTGTGCAACATTAAAAACTATTGGCTTATAATTTACGACCAGTAATGAGCCTCTGCTATTGACCCTGAATTACTCATCCAAAGGCAAAGCAGTTACAAGTAATGGGTATCTGCTTTAGCTCAGAATAATGAGGACACTAAAAAAAGTATATAAACAGTCGAGTATGTGCCAGCTATGCAGACAGAGAGATCTGCTCTAATTGGATGGGCAGTACACCTGCAGCACAGGCAAGTCAGAAAAACACACCATCCATCATGCTGGAGGAAAATTAATAGGTACAGGGACAGTGCATCCCACGAGTGATTACCCAGCTCCCTTTCGATGACTTACTTTCCCTCTGATCCATAGCTGTTCATGCTGTCCTCGATGGACTCGTGGCTGGCTTGACGGACGGTCCTGCTGGGCATTTCCACAGCCAGGCCAGTTTCTGTGCTCCTCTGGATGGCTCCTTTCAGTCTCCGACCATCACCATCTAGGAACACAAGGGGAGAAAAGGCAGTCAGCCTCTATTCCCAGAGCCTTTTGCACTGACAGAGCCAAGGAGAAGTAGAGAAAGTCTTTCGGAAGACCAGCCTGGCATTTGGCACGCAACATTTCCTTACTCAGCCCTGCTTCATCAGCAGCTCCCAAGTCATCTCTGGAACACACGCAGTGCTCCACCATGCCAGGGCCAGCAGATACTCAGAGCATGCACACCTCCCTACCTACTCCAACCATTTGTACCAATTAATTATCCATTGAGCAGGCAGCCACACCAGCTGGCTACACCCAGAACCACCCAGCCAGGGAACACGGTAGCAGCAACCACAGGCACAGCTGAGGTGTACAGCCTGATGCCTCCAAGCCTATCCCAAATCCCATGTTGCTGCCTCAGGTTGTGTGGAACAGCAAAAAGAGCGGCAGATCCTGGCAGGCATCTAATGAGCAGAGGGGAGGAAAAGGCCAGGCAGCACCAGAGGTGCTGTGAAAGCAGGAGCCCTCCCAGACCTGCTACAGGGGAATAGTTGGGCACAGCCAAAATGTTCCCTGGTGGCACTGGAAAGGCACCAGCAGTGGAAAACCCTGGAGAGGACTATTCCCCTTGGTAGACGCCCTCGGCCACAGCATAGAGGGAATTAAGTAGGTTCTGGTTCCTCCTGGGTGCAGTCTTCAGAGGCTCAGCCCTCTGAAATTAACAGCTGCTATTTTCATCCTCCATCTCCAGCAGTCTGTTTCTCAGAACAAACCATGTTATGTAATGAATATGTAATGAATACCATTACTATTAATTGCTGTAGCTGGTGTTAGGAAGCTCCAGATTTCATCCCACATAGAGCACTCATCCTGAAACACATCTGCTACAAGTTTTCTGAACAAAGCAGAATCATCTGAATCCTCTAAAGATGCCCAGTCATTACCCTGGATTCAGGCAATAAACCCCTGACCCACGGTGCTCTCAGAAACCTTCCAGCTTTTTGAGCACCACTTCCAGAGGAGACGTGACCCAGCTATGGAGTCTGGAGAACTCAGGATCACCAAATATTAAATAAAACAAATCTTTCAAAGAATCACAGGATGGGTTAGGTTGGAAGGGACCAGAGTGGGTCATCTGATCCATCTTCCCTGCTGAAACAGGGTCATCCTAGAGCACACTGCACAGGATTGTGTCCAGATGGTTCTTGAATATCTCCAGTGAGGGAGACTCCACAACCTTCTGGCAACCTGTTCCAGCGCACCCACACAGTGAAGAAGTTCTTCCTCATAATCAGGTGGAACTTCTTGTGAATCACTTTCCGAACTACTTTGGAAATATGAGGGTGTCTGTAAGAACCTGCCTAAAATACACTGTTATTTGTGTAGCAGGCTGCTTGACCTAAAATACTTTTCTTTAGATCTTGGGGTGAACAGGGACTTCGAAAAAAAATTCGGTAAGATATCGGAAATGCCTCCTAGCCTACTTCTCCAATTATATCTACACTGAAACGCAAAGACAAAAGATCTCCTATAAATACAGCTGTAAAGTACCTTTTCCTCTGGTATCATGAGGTTTCCAACTGGGTAAACTTGCTGGCCCCAGGGCTCTGTACCAGCTGCTGTCCCCACATATGGTGCAGCATGTGTACACATGTCCCTGTGAGCTAAGGGGATCGAACTTGCACGTTCTGGGTTAACATTAACTACAGTTTGCACTGTTTGTGTGCCTAGAGCAATGCATGAAGCACATTGTATAAATCAGGAAGTTACACAAACGTAAAACATATTTCTCATGTGCTTTCAAAATCCAAACCTTCAGGCAAGAATAACAATATGGGCATCAACAAAAGCAAAGCCTTGTGAAATGGCCGCGCCTATTCTCCCAGCCAGCGCAGAGCAGCTCCCTTTGATGCACCCTATTTAGCCTTGTGCAGCTCACTGGAGCCTCTGATGGGGTTTGTAGGTTCCTCTGAGGGCACATCCCACAACCCTTTGGGCAGACTTGATGGTCTGTTTCACTTGTCTCGCGTTCACCTCCACAAACAATCTCCGAGTCATCCACACGCACCAGCGCCCATCCCTCCTTCACATGTGCACTCAGAGCACTCATCCTCCTGCCCTTTTAGGTTAGTCCTCACAAGAGCTCTGCTGGCAGCCAGAGTCAAAGCATCGAATGACAAAAATGCAGGAAACAAATTAAAAATGCCCTATAGCCCAGCCATGCAACATCTGTTTGAAAAAACCTCTTCTTTCCCCAATCTAATGAGATGTGCCCGGAGACAAAATTAAAAGACTATTCATCCACAGCTGGCAGCAAACGAGAGGCTTGGGACAGAGCAAGGGTTTGAAGCAACACAAGGTGCTTGCTGTTTTCTATCAGCCATCTCCTGATTAAAAGCCAGGGACATCAAGCAGAAGAGCCCAAAGGCAAGGAAAGGCAGCACTGTGGGAGCACCAGGGCACTGTACCAGAGATGATTTAGCTGGCACGGGGCAAGTTCAGCTGTAGAGCACCACATGCACAGCTTTCCACTGCTGGGTGGGTTGTTTTCTAGTAGTCCTGATTGCTTTTGCAGATTAAAAAATGAAAAAAAAAAAAAAAGACAAAGAAAAAAAAGGAAAAAGTTTAATTGAGAATCTCTGTAAAACAAGACAATGGGAATAGAGGACAAGAATCCTTTGTTGCTCCCTCTTCTTCCAGATGGAGATGCACAGCAACTCCTGCACCTTACAAAATGATCTCTCATTGTTCTGGAGAAGGGTTTCTCCAATCTTTCTCCCCCTACATTCTCCTTTTGTCAAAAGTTTCCCTTGAACAGAAAGGGAGTAATTTGTTTTGCCAAAAAGGCAAGCTCCCAAACCACAGTGGCCAGAGGCATGACTGAAACAGGGTAAGACATCACCATAAACACCAGAGATGCCATCAGAAATGAGATACAGGTTTCTAAACTATCCACCCCCGCCAGCTGAAGAGGAGGACAGATCAGGGATAGCACACCTGGAAAGGAAATAAATATGGATGACACCACACTTCTCATCTGTGAGCCAAAAATATTCCACAAGCAAGAGTCACCTGGCATTAACCTTCTCTGGTCAGCGTGGAGCATGGCACAGGGGCTGTGCCTCCTCCCTTACGTGAAATCTTTATGCTTGGACACCTTTGCCAGTCAGAAGGTAAATGATATGCATCTGTGTGGGTGCTGCCTGGCAAAATCATTTGTCTTAATTTGTCAGTGCTATCTGCAACAAGTAAGAGTAGTATCGACATTTTCTGCAGCGTCACCAGATTTATTCTCTGCACCTCTTCCAATCAAGCAGCAAACAACAGAGGTTAAGCAGTCAGTCAAGCCTGCAGTGCAACACATCACTAAGAGCAGATTTTACTTCAGGATGACCTTGGGAAGAAGAAATTTTTTGGTCAAATATCCAGGATGAAGATACACAGCACCTCGCTGACGCCAACAACCAGAAGGGCCCAGCAGTCACTCTGCCAAGTTCTCAGTGTTGACAGGAGCTTCGATTTTGCTCTGTTCAGCCAAACAATTTATGTTTGGCTAAAGAATATCTTCTAAAGCACTATCCACCCTGGGTTTGAAGATATCGAGAGATGAAGAATCTGCCATTTGCCTGCATGGTTTATTTTACTACCTGACATTTAGAGATGTGGCTTAAGTTTGCCTGGTTTCAGCTTTCATACATCAGGTTTTTTTAGAGCCCTTCTCCACCCTGAGAGCTGCTTTGTGTTCTTGCTATAAAGACTTTTCTGCAGTGCAGGTGAGTTATCTCTCAATCTTATTTTGACAAGTTAAACAGACTGAGATCTCTATGTCTCTCATGCTCTGGCATTTTTTTTCTCCTGGCCTTGAATCTTTTTAATGACCTCCCCAGGTTTTAAACGCTCTTTTGAGAACATGCACAGCAGAACTGGAGTCTGCATTTTAGTGCAGAAACACGTACAGAGGTAAAAATCAGCTTGTACTCTCATCTTCACTGCTTCTGCTGGCATCTCCCAAGACCACAATAAGCTCCTGGTCACATCACACCTTGCCTGGAGGCTGTGCAGTCCCTTGCCTGTCCTGCTGGTACAACCTTGCAGAACATAACATTAAAAAATAGGTAAGAAAACTAATTTTATTTGAAGAGAAAGCAAGCAAAACTCCAGACAGCTCTATACAGCTCTTCCACCCTCAATACTATTTACTCTCTTTCTAATGTCCACATCGCTTGTGAATTAAGGGAGGTTTAAACTCATGCTTGCTCCAAATCAAATGAAAACACTGAGCACCATCAGGCCTTCAAAAGAGCCCTCCTGGCTTTGAGGCTTTTCCTTGACAACTGCTTTGTGATACGTGAAGCAAGTTTTTTAATCCATTTATCATGATCATACTTTTAGGGTCATGTTGTTCTAGGACAAAACCCTAACATACTTCTCACATTTACCCAGATATCTGTGTCTTCTAAAACTTGGAGAAAAAAATTTATCACAAGACCCATTTTCCCTACATTCTTCTTGACTGGTATTAATTATATTCCATCATTTTTTTCATTATTAATTAGATCTCATTATGATGTTTCCCCTCATTCCATCTTTGAGTGACATCAGACCAGCGAATCAAAAGTTCCTTCCAGACAACCCAGTAATGAACAAAGAGGAGCAAGGTGACCGTGCAGGTGCCCTGTGCAGAGCAGAGCATCTTTTGAAGAGTTCCCTTAACTAAATTTTCAGCTTCCAATCACACCAAGAGGCAGCTCTTCTCGAGGATGGTGCCACTCCTGTGGAAGAGCTGCCATCAAGAATTGGATTTGTCTGAAATCATGGGGATGGGAAAAGTAAGAGCAGAATTGTTCCCTTCCCTCCCCCAAGAGAAGAGTAACCACTTCTCATGTCCTCTTCTATGTCACTCCCACGCACAACTCTTCAAAATCCTTCCTCTCTGCTACTGACAGGGCTCTCCATGCTCAGAGGCCAGCAAGTCTTGAAAAATCTATGTGAGTCCTGCAATAGCTCATCACAAGGTCATGATTATATCATTATTACTCCTACACAGAATTACTCTGAGATAGATGTTTATTGATGGCATTTCTGAGAGACAGAGCATGCCCCTTTCACTGCTACCCCTACACTGTCTCCTCTCTTGTCACTTCCTTTTCCTCCACCCAGGTACTTCGTACCATCTTTCTCTTTTCCACTTTGATTTCAATTTTCTCCATGTTCGCAGTTTGCTGGATACTACCAGCACAAAAAGAAATCAGCATGATGCATGTGCTACAGACCCTCCTGTACTTTAGAATTAATTGGTATTGATTTAGCCCTGAGATTAGGCACTGACTGAATTTCAACTCAATCAGCTTTGCTCCGAAATTACCCAACCGCTTCCAAGCACAGAACAAAGTGGCACCCAAAGCACACGGACACACAACACCAGCATAGGCCACCCAAGACACACCAAGTGTCTGGCAAAACAGCCTGGGTAACTGCTATCCTTTCCCAAACTTCAACTTGACGTGCCAAGGGAAAAATCAGGAAGGGAAATCAGTTGGATGCTTCCTTTCATTTGTTCCTATTGCAAAGCTCTGGAAAATACAACATTTTGTATTTTCCAAGAAAGTTAGTCCGAGCTTGAGCAAAGAGACTGCATTCTCACTGCTTTTCTTACCCAAGTCAAGCAGTATGGAACAATTCCCATCCAAACATGCTGCAGGGCATCGACCTGGGCAGACTCTGCTCTCTGGATTGACACCTGGGTTCCTCAGCACATGAGTCGCCTGCTTTGCTCCAAAATACAAACCTGCACTTGTGAAGCATGGAGTACTGACAACTCCAGCAAGGGAACACAGAAAAACCCATCTGGCAGAGCCAATGAAGCCTTCAGAGCACGTTGTAGATCACGTAGAAAGCAGAGACAGGACAGGACCTGACTGCCTGCAGAGGAGATTTGCCCCTGAGCTATCTCCTTTCAGTTCATGCTGAATCTGCCTGCTCTACCCTTGGCTCAAACACGGGCTCACAAGCCCTTTCATCTTCCACAGCCACTAAATTTCACTCTTTGGTTTTGACCCTAAAAGTTGTTTGTATCTTTCTTCCCCATGAAGATCTGCCCCTGAGAAAAGATGATGCAGGTTTGGGGCTGAAAACAAAGGGAAAACATCAAGCACACATCTGGATGGTATCAAGTGCTGAGGTGAGAAAGGTCCCCAAGTCCAACAACTGGTCTTTGGCATGTCTGTGGGCAAAAAGCAGCAGCAGGAGTCTCAGCTCAGCACCCCACCAGCCTGCTAAAACACTGACCTATTTGACCTCCTACCTATTTTCAGGTACTCTGAGAAAAGAGTCAGCTCATTAACTTCTCCACTTCAAACTTTGTCACTGCACTGTTGTTCCTGAAGTGTTTAAAAAAAAAAGATTTTTTTTCTGTTTAGTCAGATGCTGACTCCCTATGACACATATTAAGACTTGTGTGCCATGAATCAATTCCAAGATGAATAAAAATTCCATTGTTTGGCTTCAAAGGAGAAAAAGAACAGTCTTCCCACAGCCTTGCATGAATACCCAAACACCTGTGCAGCCTGGCACACGCTGAGCTGTCGGGGTGGGCAGCACAGGCCCCTTTACAGGGGTATCTCTGTTCAGAGCAAGCCCTGATGCTCTCCTAAGGAGCTGCTTCTGCTGAGGAAAAAAAAAAAATACTGGACTGTCACTTCAGAATGCAGTTTAATGAGATGAACTCAATCTCATCATGCCTGGCAAGCCCTGACATCCTGCCAAGCATTCCCTACATCAACATCCTAATGGAGTGTGAATTATGAGCACCTAAAGAGAGGCAGTTTGTACTGTGCTCCAGAACACGCCAGGCTATCATCACAGCCTGAGTAATCCACCAGAATGATAGAAAATGGCTGGGGATAAGCAGGGGCACTAATCAGGTTGTTTGCTTCGTTCCCCTTGTCCTAGTTTCAGACACCAACAAAATCACACCCTTTCTTTCCAAATTAAGCACAGAATCTTCTACAGGATGGAAAAAAGTATTTCAACATGTTAATTCTTAATGTGTGGAGGTTAGGTACAGTCACAGGGTTAGGAAAGTTCAATCAACTCTTCTTGTGAGAGCCAGAAAATAGTAAACTTAGCAACTGTTTGCACTGCTGTTACAGCTACCAGCTCCAGGGAATGCAGAGCAGGGCCAGGACACCCCACCTGCACCGGCAGCCTCTGGAGATGCCAGCGAGACACCTCCAAATTCCCACTGTAGCACAGCCCAAAGACATCCCATTGCTCCTGGTCCACAAGCGTATTTTAGCACAGAAAAGCCTTCTCTCACCCTAGAGCTCAGACTGGCCTGTTCTCACCCACACCGACAGCCAGGGCTGACACCCGTGCCCAGATGTTTGGATGCCAAAACAACTGCCCCTGAACCCAGAGTTTTTTGTTCTTCCCTCTCACCATTAGAAGAGGACCAAATATCGTTCACAGGGTTATTTTCGTGAAGAGCCTCTGACGCTGCCTTCCCTCGTTCCCCCTTAACCCAGCCCAAACCCCATTTCCTCAGACACTTAAAGCAGCATTTTTTCCTCCATGCTGGTCTGAGCTGCAGTTTGGTTTAAATCCAGTTGTGCCTGTATTTAAGCAGGTCTCCACTCCAGTAGATGTTATCATCTCTTGTAGCTTGGCTGGGGCACGGGTAGAGCATCAATTTCTCTTCCTTTCTTCATGAGCTTCATTTTCATATTTTAAACATATTTTTTCTCCTCCTTCTGAGGTTAAAACTAAATAGCTCCTATGATGCTATTTTTAATTTTGACCTTTTTGATAATTCATCTATATAAAAAAATTTAACGGCCAAAATTTTCCTTTAGAAGTGTCTAAAGAAAAAGTTCTGCAACAAACATGTAGCCAGGAAAATCACTTGGAGATTTTTTTCCTTCACTGTCAAAAGAAAGCCAACAGCCAAAAAGGTAAACAAGTATGTTCCACTGTCACTGACTTTCAAATGGAGTTTTTGACTATCATAAAAAATTGTTTAGCTTTTCACTATAGAAAAGTTGCAGTACCGTAACACTAACAAAAACGTTTGGTTCTTTCAGAGTATTTCATGGGAACTACTTTGCAGATAGATCCAGCTCTTCAGAATTCTTTCCATGTCTCTATTTTCTTTGCAGCAGCAGGATCCAAATAGCTTCATCTGATGGCTGCTTTTGCATTTTTATTTTTATAAGAAAATGGAACACACTGCCCCCTTCTCTTCCCCCAATCTGCCAGGCTTTGCAGTAGAGCCGGATTAAATGAAATGTCCATATCCATCCAGAAAATTCACTGCTGTAATATTTCTGCAGCAGCCTAACAATGAAACCTGAACACTGCCCTGTCTGTAGCCCAGGTCTCCAGGGAAAGACAAGCACGGAACTGCTGATGCTGCACCAGATGTCCCTGGAATGGCCTCATGTCTGGGACAGACACATCCCACATCCCAGGCCTTTCTTCATCTGCTGCTTTTGTGCTTGGGCAAGGGGTGATGACTTAAAAATATCATCTTACTATGATATTTATAATGTAATAAACCACAGATATATCTATACACACATACACATTCTCACTGCATGGCAATTAGGGGATTCAATCCTTTCACTTCCTGGATTTGGGTTTTAAGCCTCACCAAGAGCTAAACTCCCCTCTGCCATCAGCCCACCTGGGAAGCCCTGGGGGTCTGCAGTCCAAGTATGTACCAAGTCAAGGAAAATTTAGCTGAGGGGCTCACAGAACATGTACATTTGGCACAGGCAATTAATTTAACTGATTTATTTAAACGACTACACTGTAATATTTATTCCCTAGAAAGCTGAGGGAAGTGTCATACACAGAATTAACAACCAGCGGTGCTCTACATGTTCTCAGTTCCAAACTCTTAGAACTTTGCCAGCTATCAAGATGTGGGTATCAGGAAAACATGGAAGTACAAAGGTGAGTGGCTGGTTTGTGTGCCAGCACCATCCCAGGGCTTTCTTCTTGTTAATTCACAAGGAGAATCAGAGGTTGAGCCAATTTGTGTCCCCATGGCTGGAAGTCCTCCAGCTAACCAACATAAGTTGTAAAGGCCAGGTGAGGCTCTCTACTTAATTACAAGAGAGTTGGACCAGAGCACTCTAATGTCCTAATTCTGCCATCCACCTCACACTATTAGTAACTGAGGATGTGGCTTAAGTCCAGGTTCTGAAATATGAATGAGCTTGAGCTGCAGAAAACCTCTCAATTTAGAAAAGGATCACAAAAATGAGGTGAATTCACAAAAATAAAGCTACTAGAAAGAGCCATTGTAGAGAAGGATGGCATGAGATGAAAGAGCTGCCCTGCCTATACTTCACTAAGCCAAGAAACTTTGCACAAGGCTGTTGTGTCCTTCCTGAGTCTGCTGGACCTGCCTGCTCGCCGACTGCCCCTCCTGGCAGAGCCCCACATCCTGCTCTTCACTTGCTAACTTCTGGGAAGCAAGGAGGGGCAAAATAACTTCAGCAGCCTGTTTGCAAGCTGGGCTTTCCTGCTGCAGAAGAGGACTCAGGTCATGAGCCTCCTGAAGCCACCAAAACCTCCTCGAGGTGCTGACACACCTTTCTGTCCCACTGGATGCTCAGCTCCAGGGGGCTGCTTTCACCCACAAGGTTAACTCTAAACTGAGATTATATATCAGACCTTTTCTCCCAGGGGCACTCTCTACCCAGAGCCATCTTCTCCAGCATTTTTAGAGTCTGCACATCTTGGACTTCTCCCCCAAATTTGGCCGAAACTAGAAAGTTATCTGCTACATAGTAATGATGGCAAGAGGATCAAGACAGCGGCTTAAGCACTGAAGAAATATTTGTCTCCCTCAAATTCACAGCTACTACACAGCAGGTAAAGTTTAGTCTTGGTACAGACAAAATTCAGAGGGAAGCAATTGACAAGGCCATATTTACTAATGAGATTTCTTCCCTTTTCTTCTGTCCTACTGATGCTCTTTTAGGAGCGAGCGGCTTTGTCAAGACCACGTGTGTGTGAGCACAGAGAGCAACAGTCTTGGCACAGTGAATGAGTCATGCAACCTTTTGTTCACTCGTTATAAATACAATTAAAAACACAGCCCCATTTCCTTAACGGGCACGAAGCCACAGAACCCTGGAGCCATTCATAAACTAGAATCCTGGTGCAGAACTGTGTTTAGAATAGCATTTGATTTGTGTTTAGCTTGGGTTATAATTACTTCATCATATTTTCCTTAAGGAAATGAATGATCAAATTCACAAGGAGTTGACTTTAATTATACACATTGCTTAATAACTTGTGTCCATTTGGAAGCAATTATTTGATCCACTGTGGAAGCAGAGAGGGGGAGCCGATGGTCTGGTTTCCAGAGAAGTTAAATAATTTCAGTCATTGAGTTCCTAATTCCAGACAATCTCACCTGATGATACAACCACCTGTGTCAGGCTTCACCAAAGGTGCTTTCATGGGATACCTGTAGCAAATGCCAGAGGAAGCAAGCCAGCATGTTTTCCCCTCTAATTCTACATATTGCTTTGACTCACACAGAGACATCCCGTGACAGGTCCATGGTGATGGAGCGGCTGTCGTGCCAGGCGAGTACCACAGCCCAGCACAGCCGCACTAAAGGGAACCCTTTTCTTCCCAAATGGTACCAAGAACTGTACAAAACCCTCTGTTTATAGCACACCTGTGGTGCTGAAGGGAGAGCTCGGAGAGCGGCTGCATTTCCCAAAAGCCTGCAAACGGATTCACTGCACTCATACCGCTTCTCTCACATAGATCCCCCTCCAGGATCAAGGGTCTGGATCAAGTGCCAGGTTCTGCTGGATGGAGCGAAAGGAGAGCACCCTGTCTTTCATGATTGTGATAATTTGGCTGTAGATATCTCACGACAGCTGGAAGGGAAGGTCAGGCTTCAATGCCCAGAAGCAGGACAGGAGCAACAGTTCCTTACGATGCAAAGTCATTCACGGTGACTAAGAAATCAAAGTGAGTTTGTATCACTGCAAACAGCCCTGCCAATCATACAGCATAAATATCTTCAGCTGGGGACAAGTCAGGCCGCTACACATGGAAAACACCATCCAATACCAAAAACAGAGGCGCTGAAATTTAACTAGCAGACACCTAAGAAAAAACAGTCAAGCAAAAATTTCACAGCCCAAACCCTGAAGAGACACATGCAAACTCTCATCCGAGTGACACACTCTCCCACAAACGAACATGGCAGACACATAACTGCCTCCTACATCTGCTTTCTGCATGCACAAAAGCAGTGCTCAGATAGAAAAACAGCCCAGATTATTCAAAGTCCTTTGGGAAATGCAATTCACCATTTGTCTATGCAGAGTACTGAGCTTCCAATAGAGGAGAAAAAGCCCTTTGGCCAGAGCTGAAAAATAAACATAACGTGTGCATCTCTGCTGAAAGATACTGCAGAATGTGGGAAACCAACCAAAATATCATGCCTGGCTGCAGACTACTGAGGATTGAAGCAAAAAGTCATTAGATTAATACAGATTAATTAATACAGGAGATTAATACACTTCAGGAGCAATACCAGAATCCAGTTTTGTCAATTATCAGCAACTAGATGCAGTAAGAATCAGTCCTTTGTGAAGAAGAGGCACACCAGAGCGTTCAATATTGTATCGAATGGAATTTGCATTCATCACTCACAGTGTACAACAGCCACACACCAGCACAGCATCGGGAGAAGCGATGCCTGTTTGCAGCATGGCTACCCCACGATGTACCTGGCAGAACGTTCACCAAAATCCCATGATTTGTGCCAAATATTTCTGAACAAATTCTGTAGAAGGAGCAAGGATTGAAATGCTTTAGAGCGCCCCGCTAATCTCTTTCTACTACGAGAGCAGAAAAGAGAACAGATGAAGAAGCAATTGTGATACAGCCAGCATCAGCCTTGCAGGCAACACTGACAGTTCAGGGAGATCAAACGCATTAAAGGGCAGTGTGTGAGTGAAAAAATAGTTTTAATGTAACCACAAAAAGAGGTTTGATGGGAATCTCTTTAAAAATTTGCAGGCAATGACTGCCCAGCAGTAATGGAAGAAGGTCAGGAGAGGACACCACGCTTACAAAGCACCTGCATCACCGTCACTTCCTGCCTTCTGATACCTGCAGGTAACTTTCATGTTTCTGTTCTCAGATTTAACAACTGGGCTGACACAAGGAAGCCTTGGGATTTCTCAAGATGTTACTGGCAAGGTCAGAGAAGTACAATCCCCTTCCATCACCGCCTGTTCTCCGAGCGCTCCGTTTCACTCCGCTGTACAGTAACTGTGCCAGAGACCTGTGCCAGCCACCCACCCCACCAGGCTCCACCCTTCACACTCATCTCAACATGGAAACAAGCAGAAGGAGGTAGGACACACAATTTTGAAAGTGAACTTGAAGGTGAGACCCTCAGTCCCAACCCATTCACAGCCTCTGATCACAAGTCACAATTACAAACCAAGCTCAGGAGTGAAATAACATCCTTTCCTCCTCCTGCCTGCAGAGACAGAAGTCCAGGGCTCTGTTTCCTTGGCAACAAAAAAGAGCATCACAACAGCCTCCTCGCTAGCAAATGACATACGAAAACGTGTCATTTTTTTTCTCTCCGGTGTGTTTTATCACCAGGGAATAAGCTGAACTCAGAACTCTCCACTCAGCAAGAATGGAAATAGATATCCATTATTGCTATTTAAAATGCAGCATCTTTGGAGCCTTTAAGCTTGTCCAGAGGTAGGCAGCAAGTAAGGGATTTTCATTTATTAAGTTAAGCGAAAAAAGAAAAAAAAACCCCTAACCTTGCTGAAGTTCACCTTTTAAGACAAATTATAGAACTTGAAGAGTTTGGGGGAAAAAAATGTGGCTCATAAATTCATGAGCTGCATTTTAGATTTTGTTAATATTCACTTTTGAAAAGCATTAGAAATGAAGATTACAAATTTAATAATGCAACACATGGGAGGAATTATCCTCCTCCCCATATAAAAAGGCAATTTGCTCTTGCCTATAAATTGACTTTCTATTACTGTCATTAAACCAGCATAATGTGCTAAAATTAGGGTCTGCCTTGCCACAGCTCTGTGGCAACCCACAGCCAAGAACTCATCAGGCCAACACTTTAGCAGACATCCTCATGAGGCAACAGGGGCAGTGGCACTGCTGGGTATCTCCTCACTGCAGGACTTTGGGGTGCTCATGGACATTTACGAGGGGTCCAAAAGAAGCTGGATTAAATCAATGAGGAAAAAATTCAAGAGCAGACAAAGTCCTTAAGCCACAAGTCAGTGGAAGCTGGGCCAGCATCCTGAAAAAGCATCCTAAGAAACCTTGCCATCTCCCTGACTTCCTCCAGATACCCTGACAGACAGGAAAATCCTTCCATTTTGCCACAACAGAGAAGTCAGATCACAGTCCTCAGACTGCAGTAGTTTCCCATCCATTTCCTAAGCCGCTTCCAGGTTCTCCTCCTCCATAGTTCGTGCAAACTGGATGCCCTGCATGGTCTGTGTGCCCAGACCACCAGTGCAAGCCCTGTCCCACCTGTAGAGCTGCTCCTCTCTCGCTCAACATGCTCGTGTCTAACTCCACATGTGTCTGGACCATCAGGGATGATTTTGCAATGCCCACATGAGAACCTACTGAGCAGAATAAGCATTACAATCTGTATTCAGCGGTTTCATCCAACAGGCAACTACATTTAAACAGCTCAACTGAAAGAGCATTGAAATTGTGCTGGCAGGTATTTACTGTCCCACTTCCCACAGCTCTTTCTCCATCTTTAAGTTACTGATGGGTTGTGACATACTGAAGTAACAGAAATCTCAATAATGGAAACCTTTTTGCCACTTTCGGCACTAGCATCGTTCTTCCCTTTCACCAGCCATGTACCTATATATAAATGTTAATTCCGTCTGCTGCCCTTTTTTTAACCATTTTCACCCATACTTTATGCAGCTGGAAGACTTGCTCACATCTCAGCTACTTCTAGAACAAATCTGAGCAACTAGCACCGAGGGAGTGAGTCGACAGCATCTGCTGATGGTTCTCGCCCTTCCTTTGCTCATTAATTGTGCTGAGTTTTAAAAGAAAAGCATCTGGTACTTGTTCAAGATTACCAAAGAGTATCACTGGTTAGTGCACACCCCCAGCAGGTGCTCTGGGCCTGAGGAAGCAGTTTGGCAGGCCAGGCCAGCACTGGACCTTCAAGCACCACCGGCCGGCTTTGACAAGATGTGCCCTTTGCTCCACGACAAGTCAGTTCTTAAGATTGCTGGATGACCATCAGTCCACTTAAAAACTCCCCATTTACCCAAATATTCATTCAAAGGAACTTAATGGTTTGAAATGAACACGAAGGAGACTTGTGATCATCAACGCGAATCCATCTGCAAGTCTGACACATGCAGAGAAAGCACTTTGCAGTCTCCACCAAAGCCTGGTTTAGTCTCCCTGATGAAGCAATTTTTAGGTCAGAACATGTGCAGATGTTTGGAGGTCTGTGCTTTGTCCTTGGCCTGTTTTAGAGAAAGATGGAACATTTTGCTTCTGCTCCAGCTGCATATTTCCATCAGAGAAACCACAAGGCCACACTTGATTTGAAGTCACTACTGAATTCTAGTCCTCTGGATCCATGAATGACTAGTACATCCTCTTTGTATCCCATAAGCCATATTCCTGATTGAGTTGTCCTCCTGTTGCATCCATTCTCCTTAGAAATTTCCCTTTATGAAGCATGACTTGGCCCTTCTGAACATTACACAATATTTGTCTTTCTCATGTATTTTCTGCTAGAGATACGTGACTTTTCCCCGTATTTTACTGTCATATGGAACAGCTTTCTCTTTCAACAGTCACAGCTGCTTAATGAATTCAAAGTGTGACATTTTGTTTTCCACGGTGAGGTGTGCGAGCAGTGTAAATTGTGGCTGAGAGATGAACTAGAAAACACAGAGGGCACTGAGCCCTTCCCACCAGCCAGACACAGCGCTCTCAACAGCACCCACTGCACCCTGCAAAACTCAGCTTTACCCAATTAATCGACAAACTTCACTAAACAAATCAAAATGTCAACTTTAGGAAGTACATACAAGCTTCTATACACAATACAGTTTCACAAGCCCCAAAGAGATCCTCTCATGCTTGATACTCCATGTGCTATCCCACCTGGACACTTGGAAGCTTTGCTCAAACAACAGTTCCAGGATCCAAGGGGATTTAAAGCCTCGAAAGACTTTCCAGAGCACTGCACAAATTCCTCTGATGTCGCCCACATGGGAGGCTACAAATTGGCACCAGTAGTTGTCAACATTTTGTTTTGATCTTTTGGCAAACAAATCCACCCTCTGAAATGTTTTCAGGATGCCGAGATAAAAAGCAGTAATAAATAAACCCCAAAGAAGTTTGAAGGGTTTATTTTTACCAAGTAATCAATGCCTTCTGGCAGTCTTCCTCCAGCTTTAATAATACCAGCGAGGACAGTGACCCTTGGCAGGTTTTGTACACTGCTCTACAAACATTATCTAATTAACCATCACAATCCACTCCTAGAGAAAAGAAAGCACGATCTAGAGTTCTTCTACAGCAAGAGAGAGAGAAAATGAGCGTTGGGAAGGGCTACTGATAACAAGGCTATAGTTCGGGAGTTCCAGCTCTTGCACACCCAGTCTAACCACGCTGCCCCTCAGGGGCCAGCTCCAGAGAAATGGTGTGTTTGTCACACAATCTGTGCTTAGCACAACCCTTGGTTTCACTTAGCTGTGACAAAGCACTAGGACAGCGTCCAAGCCAACGCATTAATAAATCAAATGACGATAAAGCAGTTGCAGGGAGATGAATTATTGAAATCAAAGCAATTTAGTGCTCAGAGACAAAACTAAGCTTTGTAAGCAGAGAGCTACTAAACACAGAGCCTGATTTTCCTCAGAACAGCTTTACTGACACGCTGCAAACTGCCAGCCCAGTCCATCGGTACCGTAGTTCAGAAGAGGATTCAGCCTTTCAGTGGGGTACGCGATATCTTGATGCTGATCATTAATATTAAAGATGGAAGGGGAATCTCAGGTCATCAAGTCAACCAGGAAAGCATCTCAGGGGATTACCACCTAAACCAAGTCTAAGAAACAGGTCTAAATCCAGAGTCTGCATATGTGTCAATATAAATTCAGGTCTGGATTCTTTCGAACAGACTATTTTTCTATTACCTTGGGGCAGCCATTACAGAGTCACAATATTTAGTCAACCTTTTACTTCTACAGTCATTAATCATGCACCATTTAACTACTGGTTTGTCATTTACTCTCTTAATCCTTTTCAAATCCTTCTGCTTATTTTCACATCTTTTTTCAATCCCATTCTATGTGTCTTGCTAATTACACTCCTTAACTGTCGTAGGCTGTTTCAACAGACACACTGAACCAGACGTGGTTTGATCACTTGCTGTGTTATGTGCCCAATGAATCTTTTACTATTGAGATATTTAAAATATAAACAGTGTTACTGGAAGATGATCAATTGTACTTAATTATCTGGACAGCTGCCTGTAACTCTATGGAGGAAGGGTGAATGACCATTTAACGATGTACTCAAACCCAAGATTTCTAATCTTGTAAAAAAGAACAATGAAACAGGAAAAAATAGGCCTAGGGTTTCCATCTTCTCAAAACACAGAATTTTGCTTCCTTGGTGCACAGTACTGTTCTCAAAGGACTGTTTTTGCAATTTTGCTGTGTCCTGAGCCAACCTTTCCTACCAGTCTCCGAAGGCTCCATCTCCAGAAGTCAGCACACGACAGCCTAAGAGTCACAGGCCCCCAAAACTAAGGTCACACCCAAATCAGAGATGCCAAAACCTGGTGACAGAGGAATAAGACAGAGCAGACATCACCTGAAAACTTAAAGATAATGGAATTATTCACGGCCAAAAGAAAGAGAAGAAGTACTGTGATACATATGGGAAAGAAGGAACTGAGGGAAGTAGGTGGCCAACTGTGATGGAACAACTCTCAGAAATACCCAGCACATTGGAAATGTCAGCCCAGCTTTACACGTCCACACATTCACTTCCAGTGACAAGCATGACTACACAACCTGACACGGAGCAAATGCCACCCTGAACACTTCCTCTCTCAAATCTCAGTCTTCGTTTCACTTCTACAATCACGTACTGACCTATCATGCTGGGGATGCAAACCTTAAAACCGCATGTACGTAATGAAGAGACGACTTTACCAAGAGCCTGGAAGAGCAACCAACTCATTCAGCCCAGAGGAGAGTTAACAGAGGCTGGAGATGACCATTATATGCCATCGTTGTTAGCTACTAATTCAGTATCTTCAAAGACAGGAAGAACTGAACACCTCCTTCTCTTCCACGCCCATCTCCTCAGACATAACTATCAGCCCACACAGAGGAAAGCATGCAAGGCTCAGAGGGGAGCAGAACTCCCTGCACTTGGTACACCTTGGAGAGTTCTGTCTAGGCATGGTTTGCCACACCCATTGAAGCCAAAACGTGCAGCTCGAACAGGTGAAGGAACAAACACCTTCCAAGACATCATCAGCACTATGTGGGAAGGTTACACAGCTTCCAAGTGCCAAGAAAAATGCCATGGACACCATAATCCCCAAATACACTCACATTGTATAACCCCATTAGATCAGCAGCTCCTAATTAATTTAGAGTGTGGATCAGTCCTCAAACACCTTTTGCTACCACTAAGACCTACTGAAAGTGATGAAGAGGAATCATTATGCATAACACCCTGAAGAACTTGCTGTAAACACATTTGGCAGCACAGGGAGGTTCCTTTATGGCATAATCCATTTTTATATACACCTAATATTTTCAGGTTTTCAACTGATTGTCAAGAGTGTTTGTAGAGGCTGTTAATGAATCTCACTGCTAAAAGCAGTTACAATTCTGTAGCTATTAATACAACGTGACATCAGTTATATCAGCTTCCGAGTGAATCACAGTTTGCAATCTTGTAGGTGTTCGATAGCTGTTGTCACGTCGAAATAGAACATTGTTAAATATACTCCAAGTCTGTCCTAGTTCTGCAGCTCGTTCCCCCTTTCTGCACTGCGGCCTTACTGGACTGAACACCTGCAGGTCTGAAGAACCAAGCACAGGAATGTCAAGAGGAAAAAACAGGTTGACTATTAGACCACTCAGACCAGCAAGTTTTAAAATGTCCACTTTTGACTGCAATTTCCTCTCAAATCTGATAAGAGGTTAAAAGAACAGGTCACCAATCTTTTACAATGTCTAAACCTTCCAAGACGTACTTGTAGCGAGATGTTAAGCTTTTTTTTTTTCCTCCTTGCAAACTGAAATAAAAGGCTGAGAATCTTTCCTGACATAGTAGTTCAGCATTAAAGCAGGCAAAATCCAGTTTTCAAACCATTAACTGAGTATTAACTGAGTATCAGATGCCAAATGCTGCTTTAATCTGCATAACTGACATTCACAGAACACGCCTGTGTCGGTCAGCTTGTACATAAAAGCACATTCTTAACAAAACTGGCAGAAGTCTGTGAAGTTATTAATATTTTGCTCACTGAAACACTTTCAGACCATCATGCTGTCCCTGCTTCAGGATTCAACCCTCCCGCCAATATTTTTCAAGCAGGTATGGGTAATCTTTGGACACCCAGCCTTAGAGCTCCAGAGCAAAGATGCTTTCTAGCTTTCAGGTAATTAAACAAAATTATGGCCTGAAGTAAGACTTCCTGATTTCTACAGTCAATCTGTTCAACGAGCTTGCTGCCTTTCTGCAGCAGACAGCTGCAGTGAACAGGCTGTGAAAACAGTTGAATTCACCAAATAAAATGGACTGTGGATAATTTGCCTGGTGTTATTCCTAGAGCAACAAGCCAGATTTTGCCTCAACCGACTATGCCATATTTCATAGAGTATTTTAGTAGGTAAGCCAGGCAGTACTGAGACAGAAATAGAAAAATATTGAAATAGGGCCCACACGATGCCAGGTTTAGAGGCACTTGGCTTGGATTGGGTCTTGGGAAAAGCTGAGTTTAGGACATAGCAGCGTCTCCCGTTCAGGAGCAGTAAAAGCGTTTCTGCAGACACTGAGCAGCCAGGTCACAGGAACAGACCTACTCCTGTTACTAGGCAGATGCCAGGAATTCAGTGGGAACAGATGAAAAACAAGTCTATAGAACGGTAACTCGGGACTCTGGCACAACTCAAAGCAGAGCACTGGGCAAAATAGGAGAGCCGAGAATTACTGCTGTGGAACAGTTCAGAAGTGGGTCCTGACAAACAGATATGTTTGAAAAATCAAGTTCTGCTCCTTCCCCTAGCCTCAACAGGTACTTTCTCAAGCCTCACATTCACCCTCTCGGACCCTTTTAGACCAAATGTGAAGATCACAAGCTCCGGGTTTTATCATATATGATCCCTTTATGCTGTAGCACCACTGTGAAAAATAGCTTTGTTGTGCACCCACATACCTTGAATTGCACATCCACGGCCTGTATCACTGGGTAAGCAAACCCTAGTTAAACATCTCTTTGCCCACGCCATTTTCAGAACCTTCACATGCACAATAACTAACCCCAGATCTCTCTTCTGCTCTTACAAAGTACCAAGCAGAAGTGAGAAACGTGCACTGGTGGAAGGTGCACAGGCTGCCATACAGGAAACATCTCCACCTTTGTTATTTCTTGCCAAAGCTCTAGCTTATATTGAGAACAGCTTTCCCTGCGTCAAGGGAAAAGTGCCAATAAACACGTGTGAAAAAAACCCCATGATGCTAATTTTGGAATATGTCACCTGGTGGAAATACAGAAATATAGGAAGACAAGGGGGAAATAAACCACAGGGAATACTGAAAATCCTGGCGGGACACAGAGGTAGCAGCAAAAACGGGAATATTTTTAGGCAGGCCCAAAACATTGATCAAGACATGATGAAACCTCCAGGTTAGCCATGGAGGAAACTCCACCCAAAGGCGTCAGGTTGCCGTCCAAAACCAGCCCCATGGCCAGCAATGCCCAGGGCAGCTGATGGCATCTGCTAAGGAAGGGGAGGAGGGAGCAGACCAGTGCAGGCTGCAGATGGACATCAGCAATAGGCTTTCTCTGGGCTGAAAGGACTGGTCCCAAAACAAGACCGGAGTGTCTTTCTAAATTGAGTGATCTCAGAGCAGCCTGATAGGAGTGTGGGTGCCTCTGATGCCACGCAGGACCCAGCTACTCCAGCAACCATCTGATGGAGGGAAAGCTGCTTCCTCAGTGCAGCAGAAAGCAAATCCAGGTGCTTTTGAGCCCAAACATGTGAGAGTTGCTATGCTAAAAGAAGGAATCACTGCCTTACTTAAGACACCCAAAAGCCCAGGGAGAGCGTCTCTGCCACCCTCAGCCCCATAACTGACAAAATCCCTACAATCCGTACCACAGCATTCCTCAAGGCCCCAGATGGAGGAGGAAAGTACATCGACGACAGCGTGTGCTGACACCGCAGTACGAGAACGGGTGTCATGGGATGCTAACGTTGCCATGGAAATGTCCTCGTACCACGTAACATTTTGACACTGTCTGTCTTCCGAGCAGCAGCAGCGATGTGGCAGCCTGCAAAGCCAGGATGAAACGGCTGTTCGAGTTTCGCCACGCTTGTTACTGCAGCTGGCAGCCAATTCAAACTGTCTGGGCACTGGAGTTTGACCAATCTGGCAGCTCCGCTTCCTAAAGTGCACGAGGAAGCTTTTAACAGAAACTGTTCCATAAATCACCCTGATTTAACACGCGCTGTCTGCCAGGCTGAGCGCTGGCCTGCACGCCCACTTTCGGCACCGCTTGCCCTGCTTTCCACACCAGCGTTCTCAATGTTCCCCCCACTGACTTCCTTGAATTGCAGAATCCCAGGGAGGGCCCGCTCCTCTGCTCCAGCTGGCTTTGCACAACCAGAGCAGCAGTCTCAGCCCCACACTTGCAGAGCCATGGGGTGATTTTCTGAACTGCCAAGAGCAGACACAGCCCCAAATCCCATTCACTTTCAACAAATACCAGAGACCAAAACTCACGGACATTTTTGAAAAAGCCCAACTTTGCACATTTAATATTTAAAACAAGCACTGACTCCTGTAAGAACTATGCTCATGGCAGAATGCTTGTTTTTATCTCAAGCCTTTCCTCTTTATTTACATTGAAACAAAAATTCCGTATCTGGAGGGGATGCACTGTGGACTACGTGATCCACAAAGGCAGATGTGTGGGGATCAACCCACACAAAAATGCCTGGGTTTTTGGCAAACATACCAAATTCACCACTGAAATGCAACAGTGGGTTCTGACAGCAATTCCTGCAATTCCTTCTGGTTTGGGGGGATCTGGGGGAAAGCAGAATACTGTCAAGCTTCAGAAGTTAGTCTGGTGCACTGTCTACCCTTACTGTAAATTTAACTCAAACTGCTATAAAGGTGGAAGGGCTCTGCAGAAGTGGTGCAGAGCAGTTGCTCTGATCCCACAGGCTACTGGTGAGGTCTCATGGCAGGAGGTAGCAGAGCTTCAGCCAGAGGGACAGCAGCACAACCCGAACGTACAGGACAGGGAAAACTACTGGGTCTGAGTTGTCATTGTACTTTCAGGAGTTAATCAACTGTAGCAGCTGGAAATCCAAAAGGCATTAGGAAGGAAAAGCCTTCTCTTTTTTTCCTGACAATCTGATTAAAACACAAATATGGATATAAAGCAGCCACCTTAAAATCTTGAGTCAAGGTTTCCTAACTTTTCGCTGGAGCTGTGATGACATGCATAAAATACAAGAAAGGAAAGGTAAATAGTAAAAATAAAAGGAAAAAAAAAACCACACCCACCCACACAATCCTCCCAGGATGCTGAGAAGTGCTAAACAAGGAGCGGGATTCACAACAGGAAAAAAAAAATCTTAGTCTTCTTAGACATCTTGGCTGCAACACAATTAACATGTTTTCCATCCACGTGGCAGGATACATTCCCTGCTAACTGTAAATATGCATACTGCTGGTGGGCAGCTGGCAAAAGTCCCACACCACTGGGAAACTGTCACCACTGGGAAATGTCAGCCTCATCCATATCGCCCAGGGAGCTGAGCGAGGGACAGCCTGTGCCCACACTCCTGTCCCTTGGTGACACTGCTGTTTCCCTGCTAAGGTGGGTCATTCTGTAAGTCTGACCCCACCAACAGCTGCGCTGCTGCTCCTCAGAGGATGGCCGGCTCCAGAGAGGGACACAAGCATGTGTTCCTTAGGGAGAGAGACTATAATCTCTTAAATCAGATGCCACCAGTGTGAAGCACAGGAAGAACCACTATAATCCTCATTCCAGCTACTAACTGTGAATGACACCCAAAAAGCACCCTTGAAAGCAAATGTTTTCAAGGATGCTGCACTTCGCCCAGCAACTGGATCCTTAGTTACAGAGCATCTCCTCCAGCTCCCAAAATTATCCACAAACAGTGCTGGATTCCTGGAGCCCAGGGGATAAAGCACCTTTTCACAGACATTTACCCCACCTCCCAATCCCACAAATATCCCATAAGCACGGGTCTTGCTAAACAACAGATACTGATTTCAGACCAATACCCATGGGATAAAATAACTCAACCCTCCAAACCAATACAAGGAAAATCACCGAAGAAACACATAAAAAGTAGTAACTTCAGAGCACTGAAAAAATTAAACATACAAATGCCAGAAAGGGAATGAATAGCCAGGCAGCACTTATGCAGGGCATGATCCAGAAAACAGCATGGATCATACCCTGAGTGTTAGCCAGGAGTGGGGACACTCTTGCAAAGCAAGAGCGTGTAATTACAGGAATACTGCGTATGAAGTTTGGGAAAGAGATACTCCCCACTGCAAGGGGCCAGACAGCAATCAGGGCACTGTCCACACTGCTCCTCCTGCACCATCCTGACTCCAGCAAGAAGGCCAACAGGACACTCGGAAAACTGCTCTACGCAAAAAAAAAAAAAGGCAAAAAACAACCACCCAATGAAAACAAAACCATCCATCAGGCTTCCTTGGTCCAAAAAGCAAAAGGAGGGAGAGGGATGCCAGGCAGCAATGGCTGTCGTTAGGGTCATTTCCCGGCTTGGAATTATTCGCACAAGGAGGAACAGTCTTGAGATGTGAACAGTAGCTTTGAAGAGAGCAGTGAGTAATTGCTTCCCATTTTGCTGGGAGCAATGCAATGGCAATCCTCTATTTCCATTCGGACTTAACCTGAATTTTAGGGTAAACTATCCTTCTGATGAGGAATAGATTAATTACCTGGGGAACAGATACAAGTGACCCCTTTACCTCTACATCTGCAAGAATAAGGACACAGACAATAGCTTAAGTTCCTCTTAGTCATAAAACAGTTTCGAGAAAAATGTGACATTTACCTCTGTACACGGTGTACTCTTCAAACTGTTAAGCACTCAAACATTTTAGACTGGCTTCTGCAAGGCTGTATGAGTGCTTTGTGTTTTGGACAAAGCTGATATAACATGCTGATGGCATGACAGTGGAACATTATCCATCTCAGTGATTTAACTGTGGCTGGATTTGACTAAAAGGTAGGGCTACAGAGCTTGCTGTGGTGAGGCTGTACCAGGGCTTCCCAGCCTTTACAAGTGTGCTGTTCTGCAAAAGCAAAGCCAAAGATATAACTTAAATGCAGATTTCAAGGCAAGCATGGTTTGACAGAAAGCAGAGAGTGCCTAATTTGTGTGTCATCAGCAGATAAGCAATGGCACAACTGATGGGTCATTGTGTTGCAGAATGCCTATCGTGACACATGTTGCCATACAGTACAGCATTCTCCCAGAAAATAAAACCAAACCTCAAGGGAACATCATTTGGATAGATGGGATATTCAAAATGTGTTGAACACTTCCGCAGAGGAGCAGAAATCCTTATTCAAATATGCTAATGACGCTTCTTGGCAGATGTCTGTGGGAGAGAGGAGGAGACAGCAGGGCTGAGAGTCTTGAGTGAGTCAGGTCTCACTGCCCCACTAAAACCATCAATGACTTGCAGACCATTTCCTATATTAAACTGTTCACATTTCTAATCTAACTGAAGGCATCCAAATACAAGCAAATAGCGCTTCAGAAAACAGTTGCACAGATAAATTATTCCTCAAAACAACTACTCCAATCAAACTTAATTCTTCCCTACACAAAGCAGATCCACACATTCTGTCAAACAGAAATGCTGAAGCAAAGTAGTTACAGCGTTTCACAACTTGTCCTGATGCAAGAATCTGACAGAGCAAAGATAATTTTTTTTTGCCTGGAGAACAGAGTGCTTTTGAATTAATAGATGTTGCATTAGAATTAACTGCACATGAAATAGAAGCAGTAAGAAAACAGTGTCTCCTAGATAGACAGCTTTCCAGGGATAGATTCTTCTACTTGGAAACCAGCTGACAGCAGAATAAGAGAAAGAGATATCCTTTTCCTGTGGCTGGCAGGGGTCACATATAACCCACCCTCAACAACTCCGGCACACATAGCTGGAACTCAGCATCGTCCTCTGAATATCTGTAGTGTATGTCAGACCATCTTCAAGGGAAGGACACAACGCTGAGCTCTCCATGGCTGCACGTGTGTGCTGCAAAAGGTGAGGGGACAGCAAAGAGCCACCATCGTGGCCCATGACCTCATCCACATCCCCTCTCCCCTGTAAATCCACACCCAGATGCCCACCAAGGAAACTTTCACGCGGCACTTTGTGGCGCAGTGCTTGAGATCCCTGGGCTAGCAGCTACCGCTCTTCCCCTCACCTTACATCAGTGTTTTTAACAATTCAGCACAAGGCACAGGTGGATGCTCCAGGTTGGGGCGTGCTGGAGGACTCTACAGGATGCCCCATGGGAGATAGGAGTGGGAAGCAGCTGGTGGCCCAGGCAGGCAGCCTGGCACGCTGAGCGCTGACCGATGCCACGTCACCCCTCCCCGCGCTCGCCCATCTGTCCCACCGTCCCCATCTGTTGGGTTCTGCCACGGACCACGAGCGCCCTGGGACTGACGCTGACATTCTGCTTTGCATTTCTACGGGCACAGCGTGAACTTGGCCCAGGACCACGGCTCTCACGTGCAGCCACAACACCAAGAGCAACACAAACAAGGACAAGGTTTCAAATCCCTCGTTCCTAGTGCTGACTCATTCTCAGGGCTCCTGCTCCGCTCCAGTCCCCCACGGCCACAAAAGACAAAACTTGTTGTCTGTAACTGCGGCCCTCTGATCACATGTGCAGCAGCAGCAGGGCCTGAGAGCAGAAAGCTGCCTCCAGTGCACAGGGCAGGTAAGGGACAGCAAGGATTGTTCAGCTCTACCCTGACCAGGTGCATCCACAGTGTAAGAACCAGTCGCTGTATTTAGGATCTGGATTAACTCATAACCAGGTCTGGGATCACCAGCCTCTGCAGGTATTATCCACAGCAACTTCTTCCAGGCTGTTGGTCCCTTTCATACACTACCCTCTGATGAAAGACTGATTTGACAGCAGCTCTTCTAGAATTGTTCTCATTTTTTATTTCTACTTCATCCACTTACAAAACAAACATGTTTACCTAGAGCTAGAATGTGCCCAGCAGGGAGAGAGGCATTTCTTACAATTACTAGGATAACCTACGGCCAAAGATACACTCCTTTCTGTGCAAGAAGAGAGAAAAGCCCTGGATTTTGCTGCCTCCTGCACCAGCCAAGAGAGCTGGCACCCCTGGGATAATGCATGGCCAGGTGAGCTCTAGGGGCTATCTTTGCAGGGTCACAGGGATGAACTATCCTTTCATTTACAAAAGATTCATTAAAAAAATAGCTAACATTCCAGAGGGACAAATCATTTCCCTTGTTCCCTGTATGCCTGTCACATGAGCATGGTTACCTACCTTACAAACAACTAACAAAACTGGTTAGAGGCTTACAGAACTCTAAAGGTAACTATGGATGAAGCAAAACCAAAGTAAGCGTGAAAAGGACTTAACATACTTGGGCTATATTTAAAAAAAAAAAAGTAAAAATGGACTAGTTAAGGTTTGAATCATAGTTTTCTTTTAAACCATATGTACCCCAATACAGTGCTGCAACTGAGAAATATCCATGGCAACGTGAAAACATACATAGGTGCTCTCTCTATTTAATAGCTTTGTAACGCTTTGATGTTTGAAATTATAGAGAAGGTCAATGTTTAAAATTATGAGGTAGTTCAATAGATAAAACCCAAACAAAAGAATATTCTAAATTAACCTGAATGCCCACAGCCCATTCTTACACCCCAATAGTTTAAATGTTTTTATCAATCTATTAAATTATTATTTCACATACTTTCTCTTCAAAGCAATTGATCGTAACACAGTGCCTCTGCCAGTACTTTATAGTGTGTGAAAGCAGCAGCCTGGGCTGAATTTTATCTCTAATTCAACTCTTTTCTGAATGAGCAGCTGACACGAGGAAGGCTTACTGTCAGTATCTAGGAGACATTTTGACTTTGGAAACCATTTTCTCTCTGCCAGACACTTGGTTCCAGCTGGCTGAGACACGATTTGATTCTCCTGTCTCGCAGCCAGGGCAGGGGTCTGCCAAGCTGGGCAGTCCCTATGCTGAGGTCCTGACCAAGGAAAGGACCTTTACAGGTCCCTCACAGCTGCTTCCTGACCAGAGCAGCCCCTCTCTTCACACTTGTGTGTGTAAGGAACAGGCGTTTCCCCTCGTGTAGATGCTCAAGCTGAATCTGGATTCCAGGGCAGCTGCATTTGCAGTGTGACCCATGGCTACAGTTCCAAACATCCAAATCTGCATCCCTGTCAGGGCACGCCTCAGGTGCCTTCTGCCAGTGCCAGCAGGTGTCCTTCCCAAGAAATCTAGGACGTAGGATGAAAGGAGCTGGTGCATTACAGTGTCTCACCCAGCTGAGCCACAGCACAGCTGCAGCACACACCCAGACCCAAGAAGTGCTGCTGGGTCCTACAGTTTAGGCACAGGAAGGGAAACCCCATCCTTTCCAGTGATTCTTCGCATTTCCCTACCTGCCTTTCTTTAGGTGCAGCTCTTGTCCTCTGTAGTACACAGGGTCCTTGTCTGGAAGCTCTCACCTCTCCAGAGCTGAGCACTGCTTCTGACTTCCCCACTCCCAGCGGGTTCACCACTGTTACACCAACTGTCCCAGCTACTCAAACCACCTCCTCTCTCCTGTCCAAGGCTTGCTTGTTCTGCATGTGCAGCTCCAAGTCAGTCGCTGTTACTCTACAAAATCCTTACTTTCTGTTCTGCTTTAGCCAAGGTTTCCAAACTTCATGCTCCGCACAAGGAGCAAGATGGTTCTCCTCCACACCAGCAAACAACGGCCCCATTAACCTTAAGGATGACCTTCATCCTGGACTGGGGAGGGCTGTGCTAAGGCCACTATCAGTCAAAGCAGGATTTCATACATCCCATTCTCTCAGTTTTAATTATGAGCTGCACCCAGGTGCACCACAAGCTGCCTACAAGGCAGGTGCCCACAGTCGTCATGGATCCTGTTATTAACCCACATGCACTTGCCACTTGGCAGTTCAGTTCTCGGCAGTTTGGTTCCTTCTGATATGTTCCCACAGGAATACCAGCATTCCAAACGGTTGATTCCAGCCAAGACCAAGCGTATGGCAGATCCTCAGAACAGCTAAGATCTGTGTTCACGTGCTTTGTGTTAGTAACAGGCATTCTAGAAATGTGCCCACAAAGAGTGCATGACTGACTTTTACCTCTTCTTACTCTACTGCTCCATAACTGAAATGTAGAAAAGACATTCGCATAAGTTAAACCAACAATTATTCTGACAATAACTGCAGTTTAAAAATCCTTAAACTTCACTGACATTGCTGGGGACCTCGGTGGAGCAAAGACGGTGGCACTCAGCCAGCAGGAAGGCCAGCAACATTACCATGCTGAGATCAAAAGAGTTATTAACCCCGAGTCCTTGAACTGCTGAGTGCAGACAGTCATTTTGGCTACTTCAAAGCCCCACTGCAACTTCCTGGCGAACAAAGCTCCGCGTTTGCTCAGAGCATCTTCTTTGTAGACGCAGCTGAGGAATGAAAAGGGTATTAGAACACTGAAGTCCACATCCGCCTCTTTGGAGAGGCACATGGACATGAGATATCTGAAACTCCATCACCCTCATGCTCTGGAAGCACTCAAATGTGATCCTGTCTCTTGCTCCAAGCCCTGCTGCTCTCCTGCCTCCACTGGCTGCCTGCTTCTGCACACTAAGAGATCATCTGCACCCAGTTCACTGACCAGAACTCAGTCCAGACACACTGCAGGTGTAGCAGGCAAAAGAATTGCAGAAGATGAGAAGAGTCTTCTCATCTTATGTCTACAAGGCAGACAGCAAAGATGAACAAAAGGGCCATGGCAGAAAAGGAAATAGCATGTAAGTAAAAATATATTCCATATTTTTCAAAAGCAGAGCCATTTTTCCAGACTAAAAGGGTGAAATACTGGAATCCAGAGGTATTGTTACCACTGCCCAAAAGTGCCCACGGCTCTCAGCACATCCGTAAATTTCCTTTTACGCTCCTTTGATATAACCCACCCACAGTAACTTAAATGAAACACCTCAAGAATTTTTCTTGTTTGTAGATTTAAGCTATCATTAGGCTGTTTTCCTCTTGCAGAGGAAAAAGTCAAGTTTCCTTTAAGCTTGGCCATCTATCAACTCTTCTCCTTTTTCCTTTCCGTAGAATGACTATTCTCTTAAAGATGTGGTTCTCAGCTTCAGACAAAATGGATGATGTGTCTGTTTGAAATAGGATTGTTTACTTTGTCAATGCCCCTGGGATCAATTTCATTTTTTTTCTGCCATCCCCTACAGAGAACATCTTGCCAAGTGCAGTATTCATCTCCCTGAATGAGCTATCAAGATCTATTTTTTTGACAGAAATCATTCTGCAACCCAAACTGGTCAGAGTCTCTCACAATTTCAGAAGCGTGCACGGGTATGAATAATATAGAATCTTTTCCAGCAAAATTTCAGCATTTCTCTTATAATTTCTCTTTCATGACACCTATTTGCTTGAGAAAATTATGCACTCGTAGTTTTAACACCAAAAATAGAAAGCGGCACACGTTCTTCCTGGCTGGTTGCTCATACGTGTCTGAGCACACACTCACAGGCACAAAATACAGGAGCAACACTGCAACATCCCCATTGCACTGAACCCACCCCGAGCAGCTTCACTAACGAGACAACTCACACAGGCAAGATCTGCTAATAAGCTGCTGGAGAATGAGGTGTTAATTGTAGATTTATTTAATTCAGAGACGAGTACTTGTGTTGTATTAAGAGCAGCTGATTAACATTCGTGCATGAACATTCACTAAGTGTGAATAAATACAATTCAGTGCAAAAGCGCTTTTTTAAGCGGAAGCATTCACCTAAACCATCACCCTGCTCAGAGCAGGACGAGTTGGACACCGGGGAATGAAATGCTGTTCCAGGCATTGTGTTGGGTTCTCGTACTTGAGCATGTCTCACTATCAATCATTCCTGAAGCAACAGCGCTGAGACTTCCCAAAGCTCCCATGATTGTCTTGTACGCTCCTCAGCATTCAAACCAAATCTAAAGTGCAAATAAATCACCAGCAAAATTTTTAGACAGAAATTTTAAAAACTACATCTGTTGGAGGAGACAATCCTCTGCCTGCCACCCCTGCACGATGCTGATGACAAGTCTAGGTTAATCACACAGATGATGAATTGATTCTTACGTCAACTCCTTTAAAAACAACATCGTTACAGGTGTAGCAGCTGGCGGGCTGATGTATTCCTGCTGGCATCTGCACATCTTGGGATGAGCCACCAGACAAAGGAGCATGCCGGCATTTTGAGGGATGCGACCATGACAGTCAGTGTTAAAATACGCCTTAGTTACCAACTTTCGTTTTTTGCCACTCACAAGATTCACTGACAGGTTCAGTCTCTGGGACAGCGTGCACTAGGAAAAACACCCCTCAACTACCAGAGAGCCGCCGGGAATGGACAGAGTGCTCTCCGACCGCTCTCCATCCCCGCCCGCGCACGCCCTCCCTACCCACGCAGCGGCTGCGCTGCCCTCTACTCAGCACCTTCTCCAGCACCCACCACCCTTCCTCGCCCGTTCAACCCAATGCCCTTCCTACTTTTCCCTACCAGTGCCCCTCGTTCTTAAGCTTGGTCTCATTTTATGACTACGGCCAACTGTTAGAGGCCAGAAAGGTCTTTCTGACGCCGGCAAAAAAAAATCACTGCATCCATTCCGAACGGCTTTTGTTTTGGGATTTACTTCGCCCTCATTTAAACTGAATCCCTTTATTCCCCTCTCCAAAAGCAGCACGGTGCACGGCGCTAACAACGCCTGGGAACAATTAGCTCAGAGAGTTCACGGTGGATAAATCAGAGTAGACACACCAGCCGGCAGAATGGACGCCTTCTCCCTGAGCGCTGCCCTTCATGCACACAGAGGAGGATGGAGTGTGAGCCGCTGCATTTGCAAATAACCCGTGTTTGCTATCGATTAGCAGCCGGAGCGTGTTTCACCGCCGGAACACACTCCCCGTTTTAACCTCCACAGGCACACGCGTCCCTTCGCCAGCCCCGCAGTCCCCGGCACCCTTCGCACATCCCCGGGATGAAGCCCCGGCCCCCCAAACCCACGGCGGGGTCGGGGGTAGCGCTGACACGCTGCACACCCACCCTCGCCTGCCCCCGCCAACCACCGCCCCCGAGTGCCCCCTGCTCCGGGCCCCCCGTACCCGCGTCCTCCTCGTCGAAGCTGTTCATGCAGGGGAAGTAGATGGCCAGGGCCTCGAAGGAGGCGGAGAGGCTGAGGCGGCTCTGCGACCGCTCCATGANGACCGCTCCATGAAGAGCCGGGGTCCGGGGGCGCCGCCGGGGGTCTCGCCCGCGGCCGCGGGCGGCTTGGCGAGCTTGGCCGCCCCATTCTTCACTCGGAGCACGGCCCGCGGCGTCTTGGCGGCGGCGGGGCCGCGCTGNCCCGAGGGGCGGCCGCGCTCCTCCCGCCCCAGGCGGCCCCCGGCACCGCGATGCGCCTTCCCCGCCCTGCCCCGAGCCCGGGCTGGGTGAGCCCCGGCTATGTTCTCGCCTTCCCCGGGCCGGAAAAGATTCTTCGCATGATCTGAGAAAGTGAAATAGACAGACAGAGGAAGAGATGCAGGAGGAAGAGCGTGGTCCTGGCTTTGATCTCACTGAGTGAAGGGGTAGAAAACAACCTTGAGGCTTTTAGGAGTAGAACCTTGAAGCTTTCTTCCAAAAGAGAGGGGATATAAGTGACACCGGTGTGAATGAAGAAGCAGCCTGGCTCCCAGCCTTCTCCCACGTACCTGTCTTTAGACACACAAAAAAACCTTCCCCAAAATATAAAAGCCACCGTTTGGATATATACAAGCTCCCAGGCAGAAAGCACATAAACCGGGAGGTTTTCCTTGGTGTGTTACATTAAATGGGAAGGCTGCTGCCTGTTGTGGCTCAGCATTAAGCCCATTCTGCAGCACACCGTGGGATAGAAGCTGCTGTGCTCTGTGAAATGAGCGAATTTTAGATCCTTCCCCAAGTCTGAATTTTTTCTTTCAAGCTTTATGGAGAATTAGTGGCACAAGACTGCCAGCTGTCCACAGGTGCTGCCTATGGCAGAGACATCACAGCATCACCCATTCCTGCTTTGGGGAAGGAAACCCAGCATAGCCTTATTTATTCAGTGCAACAAAACCTGGGATGGTATTAGAGTGTTTTCCACTAGTGACGTGGTCTGCACAGAAAGGTTGCTGTTCCCTCAGGGAACAAAGGAAGATGTTCCTCGTGCTTGGTCTGTCCCCCCATCCTGATAACTGAATGTCATCCCACTGAAATGACAGGCCTGCTTGTGCTAATCCAAAAATGCATATTAAGAGTCCAATATCTCCCTTAGGAAAAGTGTGGCTAAAACTGCTACATGTTGAGTGCTACAGAACAACAGCCTGTATTCTTCTCTCAAACAGTTAATAAATCAATCCATTAAAAGTCTTCTATCTACTGAAAATCCTACCAGAGCTGTATTGTTTTCATGGCTGCTGGTGCCAAGCAGCAGCAAGAGCAGGGCTGCTCTGCACAGGCCAGGAACAACCCTATGACCAGGCACAGTCCCATACCATGGGAGGTAGAGCAGGAGGTGATGGCAGTGGCTCCTATCAACACAGCAGCTCTGAAGTCATCCATGGAGAGCCAAATGTTAGCTCAGGAACAGGTCTGAGACAGTCTCACCTACAGCCCAGGCAAGAACCAGAAGCCCCCCAGGCTTGGAGGTTAAATGGAGCTCCTGACAGAGAGGGTAAATGTGAGGCCCAAATGAAGTTTTTTGGGGCAATTAAGGCCAACTAGTGCACTCTCACCTTGACATCCAGACTCTTCATTACCAGTGATGCATCCAGAATGACAGAGGTCATATGAATATCAGATGCCAAGAGGAGCTTGCAGGACTTCCCAATAGAAAATATGTTATTTAATTCAAAAACTAATCAAAATTTGTTCTGGAGCTAGTGAGTTATATGAATTACTTCATCAAAGCTAGGCCAGGCAGGCAGTAAAGCAGAAGGAACTGAATGAACTTATTACAGACAATGATATCTCCAGGTCTGAGATTTGAAAGGCAGGGGAATCAGTGAGGAATGTATTACCATATGTTTAAGAAGAGATTTCAATAGCACCAATCAAGGCATTAACAGCAGCTACAGGGACAAATTTAGGTGCATTAAAACTGTTAAGACAGCTCCTGTCTACCAGTCCTGCCAGCACATTTGATCAGAGGAGCAAGAGGCATCTGTGAATCAAAATTTGCTTCCAGGTTGCCAGGCACAGAAGTTACCTAAAAGTGCTGACAACTGCTTTATTTCCATTTAAAGACTGCAATAAAAAATTTAAATGGGGAATAGAAGTTTAATCTCAGCTTTATGCTGTGGCATCTAAATTGCTCGTTTTACTACATCTTGAAAGCACAATGACGGCAGACACAGGCCTGTGGTTTGGAGAGCTGATCTCTGTCTCCAATACTCTGTCCTCTGTTTTCTTCACCAGCGTACTAGGACTGAAGACCCTTCTGCTTTTAGTGCTTTGAGACCTCCTTTAGAGGTGCTGAGGAGGACTGTCATCATCCCCACACCGCCTCTGTGCACCTTTCTCCATGCTCATCCATCTGCCAGCTTCCTCCACAGACCCAGTCTGAACCCCTTGCACCTGCACAGCTCAGCACCACTTGGTCACATCCTCTCAATGCCCCTTCTGTGCATTTTTTTCCAGGCTGTCTTCCACCTCCCTCTTTGCCATATCTGCGGGACCAGCCATGCTCGAGTCCTTCCCCGCTCCTCTCTGCCACAGTGTGGCATGGGCTGAGTGCTCTAAACATCATCCCTTGGCTTTGGTGTCATCTGCCTCTCATTTGACTGCTACATTTTGCTCCTCAGGGTGGGGACAAATATGTGTCCTGCAGGGCTCTTGGATTATTGGTTGGGCCAAAACATCCTAAACCAAAACCATCTGCCTTAAAGTGAGACAAAATGCACTGACAGCTGGAAATCAGATGAACAGTTAAAGGCGTAATGCCCTCTGTATGCCTGGAGGAAACTGTTTGTTTTGGCTTCCTGTTTAAGGGAAATAGGGATTTGCAGTGAAGCTGGAAATTGTTAATCTGTAAGAGTTCTTCTCATTGATTGACATGGACAGAAAAATCCTTGGGAGGGACTTGCAGAAGTGAGGAAAAACAAGGAGGAAGATTCCTGTGATGTTGTAAATAAGCTGAGAGTGCAACCAAGAACAAATAAACTCAAAGATTTACTACTCCAGAACAGCATGTCTGTGGCTGCCCTAGTGGAAGTGGTTAATTGATTGTTTCCCCAGTGAAGCCAGCTCTGACTGATTGAACCATGGAAAGCTCTGATGGATTTTTCCTGCTGGCTCTTTCTCTTCCCACTAGTCACGTAGCTTATATTTTTGCTTTTACTCTTAGGTGTCTGGGTCAGCCTAGGAAGTTTGTTTTTATACTGGAGCAAGAGGATATGCTGCCTTCTCCCTCTTGTACTCCCCACAGTTCTGTGTATGCCTGTTTGGAAATAAAACCAAACTCTCTGATTTGTGTGTGTTTGCTCTTTCTGCTCTCTCTGCCCACTGCTTGCTCAAAAAATAGTCCACATGCTGGGAGCTCAAATGCAGCAGAGAAACAAGCCCTGCTAGTGAAAACACATCTCATGCATAAATCTGCTCAGAGTAAATACAGCATTCCTAAGGGTGAGGAGGGTTGGGCTCCTTCCTGTCTCATGCTACCCCTTCCGGTTGGGAGGCACCCCTGGTACTGGAGCCAGGCAGCTCATGGTTGGCAGCACACAATGTTCTCCAGCACCCAAAAACAAATGCAGACTTGACCATCCCTGCTCCTCAGGGCTCTAATTGATCCCATTTAGAAGTTTCCCTTGGTCTTTCTGGGCAGGCTGGAGGGCAGGAGGTGAGATGTGCTGAAGATGGATACACAGAAGCAGGGACTAAACACCGGAAAAGGCCCTGTGGTTCCATGGCGTTGCACCAAAACAGGGTGACGCTCAGAGGTGCTGGCTCACGTGCCCAGCACACCAAATCCCACAGCTTCACTGGGCTTGGTTGTTGTACGCTTACGTAACAATACACACTTTAACTTATTTATTCTTTCTTGCTATTTGTGTAGAGGGAATGTTGCAGGCTGACGCCTCAAAGAACCAGGCACAGTATAAATACAGAGTGAAAGCCTTTCTCTTCCCCAAGTGCTCACTGTCCAAGTAGCCAAGACAAAGAACAGAAGGCAGTATAATTTTTTTTATACAAGTTCAGGGTACAAAGCTTGTGAGTTTTGCTTGGCTTGCCCAACACTGTGTAAGGAAAGTCTCTGTTGCAGCTAGGAACTGACTGTAGATTTCCTGCCATAATCTCAAAACTACCTTCTGCTTTTCACTAATAGAAGCAATATTCTAACCTTAGCAAAATTAAATTATAAGCCAGACAGGTTTTTACAACATCCTTTGTTGGCTGGGATCCAGGCAAGCCAGGAGTGTTCTGGTTTGTGCACAGCTGAACCACAAAATGTCCTAGAGAGCGAGCCAGGCTGCTACCTGTGTGGAGTCTTTCACAATGCTCTTACTTAAGGTTTACTTACTTAAACCTGACACCCCATCTAGAAACAGAGATCCTGCTGTTTTAGTCACTTCTCTCTCACACCCTCTCTAGCTATCAAAAACAAGCCCACAAAGGTGCTAAGCAACTAGAGAGACAGAGCCCAGAGGATGAGTAATGAGAGGCTGAGCCGTCAGCCTTGGGTCCTTTGCTAGCCCTGCTTCTTCTCACATTTGTCTAGCCAGGATTGTCCTGAATTAAGAGAACTCAAGGCTTCACAGCACATGCTGTACTCTGCTTTTACTGTTGGTATCTACTAAAACTGCATGGGTTCAGCCCATTCAGTGGCTTCCAACCCCTGGCAGCAGGAGTTTGAATGGGCTGGACACTCCCATGGGGTATCACTCAGCAGACCATCTTCTGCTTCACTGCGTCCTCCTCAGTGCTGGGGTTTGGGTCAGGCTTTTTTTGGTTCAGCCAGCCAGGGTGGGTAAAAGAATGTTAAATCAGGCTGATTCTCTTCTGATGACTAAAATGCAGACCCAGACTGATGAAGTGCAGGGTAGTGGTGATTTGCAGACACGTTGTCTGTTGCAATATTCAGTCACACGCGAAAGGGAAGAGGAAGCACCTGCATGTAGAAAGTGCTGTTAAGAGCTAGTACTTGCTTATCCACTTCCCTGATTTATCATAAACAAATCATCTCCCCGGGGGCTGTGCTATTCCCCAGCTCTCCAGGCTGGGAAATGGCTAGGCACAGTGAGGAAAAGCTTGAGATCTGGGAAAAAGAGAATGGAAGATCAAAAGCAAGAAGGAGGATAAAAATGCTGAAGTGTGGGAGGCACAAGAGGAGAAGGAAAGGACTGGGGAGTTTAACCAGTCCAAAAAAGTTTTGCAGCCAGAGGCAAGTTCAAGAGAGCTGAAGAAATGGACTTGGGCATATCCTGTGGCTGGGAGAAACAAAGAGACACTTAGTAGGAGCTCATGTACGAGAACAGCCCACCGAGCTCCTCCAAAAAGAGAGAAGCCCATCTGGAAACTCCATCAATAGTCATGAGCATCAGTGTTTTAAAGCTCCTGGTTGACTGACCACACATGACAGAGGGGAGCAGCTCAGGCAGGTGGGTGTCTGTCCTGCGTGGGTGTGAAAACACAGAGGCTGCTTTGGAAACCTGAACCACGGTGTCTTCATTCTATGAAGCATCCGACAGAGCAGACATTTTGTGGCAAATATCCCAAGGGTTTGGGAGAGGAGTTTGGCAGATTGTGGCAGAATGAAAGGATGGAATTCTGCAGACAAACCACTTCCCTCAGTCCTTTCGTTCGTATCCGCTCATGGTGTTGGCATTGTCACAACGGAGGCAGTGCTGGGAATGACAGGTGGAATTTAGTGCATTTGAACTTTAATCAGCAATTATTGTAAAACACAATAATGCTTCAACTGGTGGGTAATTTAGCTCCAATTCCAAAAATACAGACTCATCCACTCTAAATGTCCAATCTCTTTCCTCCAAACAAACTAGCGTATAGAAATGTATGAATGATAACCAAGCAAAGTAATGATGGCTGGAGAATTAAGATGGCTCAGAACTACCCAGCCAAATTACACATTAATGGTATGGCAGCCATCCCAGGCCAGGCTTAGAGAGACTCAGGCTTGCTCCTCTCACTGACACTCGAAGGGCTGTGTCTCCATCTGATTCCCCTGTGCACTCACACAGGCACAGAGGAAAGGAGAGGAAATGTTTAAATACTGTTGTAGCAACAATATTCAGTGCCAAGACTGGGAAGTTCTGCTACCTGTGCAATTACAGCATTTCTTGGAAGGAATACAGAAAACAGAATCATAGAATCATAACAGCACAGACATTTCATCTTTCTGGTATTCTGAGTTTGTGAATTTAGCTTAGAATGCATTCTTAGCTGCCCCCACATCTGGTGTTCAGCACCGAGGACTGCTCCCAGCCACCCCGAGAACCATTCCATAGCAGGGATCAGCCCATGCCCTGGACAGTCCCTCCAGCACTAAACCAGCTCAGACCCTCACTGGGAGAAACCCAGCAAATGAGGGCACGTGAGCTCTGTGCTGCAGTGCCCAGTGTGCCGCTGGGGCTCACGCTATCTGGGAGCTGGTTTTGTTTGGGTGTTATGGAATCACAGAATAGTTTGGGTTGGGAGGCACCCTGAAGACCATCTTGTTCCACCCCTGTGCTGTGTGCAGGGACACCTTCCACTTGACCAGGTTGCCCAGGGCCCCATCCAACCTGGCCTTGAACACTTCCAGGAGCGGGGCAGCCACAGCTCCTTTGGGGAACCTGTGCCAGTGCCTCATCACTCTCACAGGTAAGAATTTCTTCCTAATATCTAATCTAATTCTGCCCTCTGGCAGTTTGAAGCCATTTCTCCTTGTTCTGTCAATCCACAAAAAATCCTTGTCCAAAGTCCCTCTCCAGCTCTCTGTAGCCCCTTTGGGCACAGGAAGGGGCTCTAAGGGCTCCTTCTCTCCTCCAGGCTGAACGCCCCCAACTCTCCCAAACTGTATCCAGAGCAGAGGGGCTCCAGCCCTTGCAGCATCTTCGTAACCTTCTCTGGTCTCACTCCAGCAGCTGCACGTTCTTATGTTGTGGTCCCCAGAGTGGGATGCAGCAGTGCAGGTGGGGTCTCACCAGAGCAGAGCAGAGGGAGAGAACCTCCCTCAGCCTGCTGGTTTTGCTGCAGTCTCTGGCATAAACCTCCCTTAAGCAGAGACCTCTCAGCAACTCAGTGAATGGTAATTTAATTCAGTTTTAATGTTAGGATTTGGGTCCTTCAGTTGCCAGAACATATAATTATGTGGACGAAATGTTCCTCGCTGCCACCTGCGTCATCTCAGCATTTCTGCTCCCTGCAGGAGAGGCCCATCGGGGCCTTGGATGCTGCTGAAGTCAGTGACTTTTGGACTACAGCCCCTTTGCACACAGTTCTCAGCCTGGGAGGCAAGCGGTTTGTGAAATTTCTCTTTTAAATGAGTCTGCTAAGTCTGTAATAAGAAGAGGACGGAAATAATCCTCTGTGAGGCTTCCTACAGATGGGCTTTAGTACTTGTAAAAGTTGTAGCAAATGGATTTGCTCTGGGATTGGATGGACACTGGCAGATTTATGGAATGAGGTGATGCAGCTGCAGCACAACTGGAACTTGTGGGGAGAAATCCCTGCAAGCACTTGAGGGTACTTCAGACGTGTTTCCATCTTGTGCCTGCACCTGGGCTGGGGGTGGTCTCAGCCTAAAGGGTTTTCGTGCCCCACAGTGCTGGGCAAGGCACTAGAAGCCAATGGAGAAGGGGAAAAATCCTTTTTCTTCATCTCAAATGCCAACAACAGTTTGGCCAAATGTGCTTGCGTGTTTATGGCACTGCCACAGAAGCTGCTTTAACCCTTTCTCTTGTTTTGCCTTGCCTTTTCTGTCCCTCCTTCCTCCGGGCTGTGGTAACTCTGTCCCCAAATGAAAGGAAGATTCACTTGCCTGCAGTTAGCAGAGGGGCTAAATTTGTGATACATTATGCACATTCTTCACGACGCAGCATTTTTTGCTGAACTTGAGAGGAATAATCTTACATAAGAAGCCCCTAACAGATTGTCTATAGAACACTGTACAAGACAAATAGTTCAAAGCTGTGACTCAAACTGTGGAACTACAAACTGAAAGCAAGGCCAGTGCTGATCAATCAAGTGATAACACATGTTTGATCATAATACCCTAAAACATTGCATCTGCTTGAAAATAAACAGGGATCTCAATGACCTGTTGTAGTTACCAGCATCGAGCTCACATGTAGCTTCACAACTCCCTTCTGTCTTCGGAAAGTCCCAAAATCAAAAAAAATGTGCTCTACCTTTCAAAATGCCTTATCTATATATGCCATCAACAGACTGCTCCTTCAAGAGTTGTAACTCCTCTCTCTTAAATCTCTAAGTATAGAAAACTATAGAAGGAAATGTAGGGGATTCTGTACTGGGCAGAATGTGTATCTTCTGAAAGTTTAAAATTAAAGCAGCACACGATGAAATTCACTACCAGCATGTCTTGGAAATATATTTTTACATTGATTGTTTTAGTACTCTCAGAGTTATTATATTTCTTATCATCTGTCTGTAAAGATACACTGGTAGTACCAGTGAAAATCCAGATAATGTTTTCATGTTTTTACAGACACTATATTTCACCCCAAGTACTGGAATATATCACTCCATTTCTTATCGCACCAGTCTTGTTTTTATTCCCCTCTTCACATTTAATTTCAACTCTTTTTTACATTTGCAATCTCATCAAATCATTCACCTTTTTTGCAGTCTGTTTGAGGGCATGGTTGCCAGCATTCCTAATGCAGTTCAGGCTGCATTCACACTTTTCACAAGGAAAATTTTTCAAGTTCATTCAGATTGCTTCCAATCTTCAAAATATTAGGCCTACTCATTCAAATACTTAGTTGAAGTACTGTAAAACACTTTACCATATTTTGCTTTTGCTGCCAAAAAACTCCCTCACTTTAGAGTTCAACTATTAAAGTGTTTATTGTTATAGAAAGGCCTGAAAATCTGCCCTTTTTTTACTTCAATTTTTACAATTAATGGCTTGACATCCATCCCCCATTTTACAATGATTTTGTGCTCAGTTGCCTTGACTCTAGTGCAAAACATCTTCAGTTTGCCTCTGACAAAATGGGGTTGCAGCGGTGGTTCAGGACTGCTGAGAAACTGCTTCAATAAAACAGGACACTTGTCATACGAAAGCAAATATGGTTTGAATGCATCTTAGAGGTCAATAAATCTGCTGCTGGCTGGCTGTAGAGATAACTACCTTGTCTCACAAGGTCCAGGGTTGCTTTTAGTTTATATCAGTAAAATTGTGGGGGATGTAGAAATACGGGCAGGAGGGATTCACTGCTCACAGTGCATCAGCACAGACTGTACCAGCTCCTGGTTGGACCCCTGATGGACTGGGGGGACAGCACAATCCCCTCCCTGGAGGGCCAGGTATAGAGGGTTTTTTTTTTAATTTTGTACACGCAGTGTTAGTTTCTTTCTCTCCTGTCTCTCTAAAATTCACATCACTAAAGGAGACAGGGATTTTGTTTATCCGGCAGCACCTGCCCGAGGTCTTAATGGGCTGATGACACACTCCTCAGCATTTGTACCAGCCTCACTGTGGGGGTCCTGAGGCTTGAATCCACTTTAGTTTTCCTTGAACAAAGGGCCAAATTCAACTCGTATATGTCAGCTCTGGCAGAGATCTACCCTGGGCATGTAACCCCAGGAGATGTCCTGCTTCCCAGGGCCATTGGGACTGTGCTCTGTTCCCGTGCAGCGTCCCAGCTCCCCTGCCTGCTCCACTTTTACCTTGAGCACAGATGTGCTCCTTCTCCAGCAGATGCATTGCTGCCCTGGGCAAATCATTTATTGGAGCAGATGCTGATTTTTGTTTTTCAAGGCAAAATGCACGCGATGCTGGAGCCCTGGACAGACGGGAGGAAGTGCTCCCCCCGTACACACTTTCCCCATCTCCAGCTGACAGCTCTGCAGGCATCTGCCCAACTTCCCTGTGCCAGGGGCTCTGCTTCCCAACAAGGCCTCTTTCCATAGCGCCAGCGAGTGTTAGAGGGGCCTACACATACAAATATTTGAAGGAAATGTGAAATACGGACACAGGAAGAGATGAGATGTTTGGGTAATTGAAGACCAGGGTGAAGCCCAGAGCCCTGAATTCCATGCAAATTCTCCCGTAATGGATTTTGCAGCAGAAACCCATGCAGCCTGTGAGCTGTACCCCAGCTCTGAAGGGTTTGATCCCATCACCTGGCTGCTGGGGGAGCTGCAGGGTGCTGCAGCACCAGCTCCGTTGTCCCCACCTTGCTGGGATAGGACTCAGACCTTGTGGGAACACTCCTGTCCCCACGTATGTGCTGTGGGTGTTTTGTGCATTGATGCAATGGAAGGACCCACCCAGTTCTTCCTCAAGCAGAGGCAGGAGCTGTCCAAACACCTCTAGGACATCAGCTCTTGTCACATCTTAAGTCTTCTTTGTCTCTCATCAGTGCACAACTTTATTCTGGAGGTTTTTCCTTGGTGAGAGGAGGAGAAGCTCCTCACCGATAGCAGGGTTTCCCTGATTTTGCCTGGTTTTCTCAAGTTTTAGCCCTGGGTCGCCTCTCTTCTCGTCCCCATCCCCTCCATGAACACACAGACAGAGGAGAGCAGTGCTGCACCAGCACCAGTGGGATGCCCAAGGGGCACTGCTCCTCTTGGCTGCCAGTTAGAGAAAAATCTGGAAACTGGATCCATCTCCAAGAAACTTTGATTTTTTAATTTGCTTTCTGCTTGATTTAGCTATTTTCTGAAACAATCTCAGCAGTGAAAAGCCTTTTCAGAATAGAACAGGAAGGTTTTCTTTCTTCTGAAAACGCTGAAACAAGATGTTTTGATTCTGCCAGATTTTTTGTTTGTTTGTTTCGTTTCAAAACAAAATTCCAGTGAAACGCAGTCAGTTTTGTGAAGTACTTTGATTTTGATGGTTCTGTATATGCTGGCTTAAATATTTTTCCGGCTATCTCCATTTGGGAGAAGCGGGAGGGAAGGCAGAGCAGATGTCACACCATGCGTTGCAGAACTGGAGATCTGGCACCCATCCGGCAGACAGCCTCAGGAAGAGTGGGAACATGGTGTGGGTGCAGCTGGGGCCCAGGAAGGGACAGCTAAGGGAGAGGGAGAGTCATGGAAACCTGTCTGATGACAGGACCACATAAACCACTGATGGCCTGGCTCTGGCACCAGCCTCTGCTGCTGATTTCCAAGTGACCTTTGAACAAATGTCTGTGGCCCCGTGACCTGTGAGGAGGCAAAACAGAGCGACCCCATGGACCACTGTGCCTACTAAAGATTTGGGCTTTTTACGGCCGTGACACCCTTTTCATTGAATCATGGAATCACTAAAGTGGCAAGAGACCTGTAAAATCATTGAGCCCACCCTTAACCCAGCACTGCCCAGACCACCACTAATCCATGTTCCCAAGACACGCCACGTCCACGTGTCTTTCAAATCCCCTCAAAAATGGTCACTCAACATAACTTTTGCATTGTTATTTTGAACACAGCCCTCATCTAGACTGGGCTCTTTGCTCTGTGCAAAGCAAGCAAGAGCAGTAATTGCCTGGACCTGTGAGTTTTTGTTAAGACAGGCAGTGTCAGAAGAATTTAAATGCAGATCCCAGCATCCTGCCGACACAAAAAGAAATCCAGGCTTTGCAAAGTCAAAGAGAAGCGGTTTTGTCCTCCTGGGAGCTACAAAATAGGTTGGGATGCCAAAAATAACCTGTTACTAGTTATAGATGCTCCAGCTCTTTTACCGAGACATGAAAACTTGAGCTGGGTTTAATACAAGACACTTGTTTAGTGTCACTGTGACCTTCTGCAGATTTGCCACCCCAGCTTTAACCAAATTAAAGACTAATCCATCCTGTCACTTCATCGCTTTATTCTTGCATGAAGCTTCCTCAGTGAGATTCAACTCCTTTTCCTAACGGCTTTGTTTCCTCTCTGAATTTATTTGCATGAAAACTTGGTTCCCGAGTAGTTGGTCCAAGTTGTCAGGAAATAGAGAGGAATTCAGGCTCCAGTTCTCAGGAACACACAAATGGAATGGGAGCTCTCACAGGTGGTTTTGGGACTTGGGGTTGCTGCTCCCATCAGTCGAGGGTCAGAGACCCAGCTGGCTTAGGATGTTTAACCGTTTCACACCTGCACTGACAGAGCAACAAGCTATGCCAGATTTCAGAGAGAAAACATTTGGCCCTCCTGAGAGAGTTATGGCCCAAGGATTTTTCTAAGGGAATTAATCTGAAACGCAAATCAAGCTGGCAAATTCCTGCTCTAGAGACCATTCTGTCGGACACAGGGAAAACAGAGGAAGTCATCTCAGCTGGGCCACAGAGGTGCCCGTAGCGCTGGGGCTCGGGGTGCTGGACTGACACGGGCAGTGCCCACATGGAGTCCTTCTCCTCCCCACCTTTCTCATCCCATTTTCAGCTATTCCATATTTCTTGTGCTCCTCTCCAGTCTCAGGAGTGCCAGGCCCTGCTCTGTGTTCTGGAGAAACCATGAGCTGGACAAGAGGCAGAATTTTATCTGGAAGTGGAGATGGCTTGGAGGAACAATCAACAGCCTGATACCCAGGGCTGGGAATGATCACATCTCCTGCTCCTTCTGCCCTCGCTGCTGCAACGCCCAAGCAGAGGGGAGAGGAGAGGCAGCAAAGGGGGTCACTGGAACAGAGATAAAGGATAATCTTTCAGGCAACAATTCATCATTTAAAGCTAAAGCAGAGAAACAATTTCCCAGCTAGCACAGCATTAAACAGATGGGCTAAACCACTTCAGCAGCAAGCAGGTGTCTCAGGGCTCAGAAAACCCATCCGTCCAAGGCCACAGGGTGATTATCCTGGATGACTCAGGTGTTTCCAAGACAAGAAGGCCAAATCCGCTTCCTGTAGCCACTGCTTTTATTGATTTATTTATCTGCACAACGTGCCAGTGATGTCTCTGGAGGATGCCTGCAGTGGTACAGCCCCTGCCTGAGGAACAGATGCTCCTGGAGAATCATTTCCATTTGCAAGACCTCACATCAAGAGAGCAAACATGAGCCATTCGTGCTGCCTTCGCCCCAGCCTCCCCCTCTGTCCCAGCTCTGCCCTGCTCTTGCTGTGGCCAGAGCTACTGCATTTTTTCAGTGCCACAGTGCCAAAGCATGCAGAAACAGGTTTAGTCTCCATCTGGTTTGCCTGGTTTGTTCAGGTAGAGCCGTGGCTTTGTCCAGGTTGTGTGGGAGGTGGCACAGAACCAGGCAAGGAGAGTGGGAAGGCCTGGAGTTAGTGTTACACTCTGGCACTTGGCACATTCGTGAGTTTTCTGAAGCCAGAGAAGGGGCTGGGGAGCACTTTGGTAAGTAAAACCCTGGGTGAGGTTTGGAAGAGTGGGAGGGGTGTGGGAAGTGCAAGCAGACCCTGTTCTGGCACAGAGCTGCTGAGAGATCCCAGCTCCCCTTCCCACTGCCAGGCGCAGGCTGAGCCGAGCCTGTCCCAGCCCGTGGAGGTCAGGGCTCAGGGAGAGGGAGGTGGCACTGGGCATTGCCCTGCCCGTGCCGGGATGTCCTCACCTCGGGGGTCCAACAGCTCCGGAGCCATGCGGCATCCGGGGAGCATCTCCCCTTTCCTCCTCCACCCGGGAGCTCCACAGGCAGCACGCAGGTCAGTGCTGGGGCAGCCTGCTTGTCTGCTCCAAAATCGAGCCACGGAGGGAGAGGAGGAGGAGGAGGAGGAGAAGGAGCGCTCGGAGCTCCCAGAGGCGGCTGATGCTGCTGTTGCCGTGGGCAAGTTGTGCCCTCCGATGCCTCGACACCTCGCTGTGCAGATCTGACGTCAGACGCCTCTGACAGCTCTGCTGTCAGTCAAAAGCCTTTTCACAAGCACACGCTGCAGTTTGCAGCGCAACCACCGGTCCTGGCTGGCTCCTTTCCTTTCTTTTCTCTTTTAGGCACACAGATTTAAATATTAAATCGCTGGTCCGCCGCTGGCCTCTTGAGCAAATGAACCTTCCCGTGGTCCCTACAGCTGTACCCTCTCCTCTGCCTGCCCCCCACCCACTGCCACAGCCCTCGGACCAGCCCTGACCTTGGCAGCCTCCCTGCAGCAAGCAAGAGCCTCGAGCCTTGGATCCGTCAACACCAAGAAGCTCTCAGGAGTCAGGAGTGTGGGCGATGGTGACTGGAACAAAATCCTGCATCTCCTGGGGCTGGTCATGTTTAGCAGGTGGTTGAGAACCTGCAAAGGCTCATTTTCCCCCTCCTCCTTCCATTTATCTTTCTTTCCTTTTCTCCTTTTCCTCCTTGCAGGAGGAAGCAGGGCTGGCCCCTGCTTTGGAGATCCTGGGTCCTCCAGCCTGAGGCTCTGAGGGAAGACAGAGATCACTGGGGTTTAGGTGCTTGTGCAGGGAGGCAGCCAGCCGGTACCTTTTTCTCCTTTATCCTGACTGTGCTGGATCCCAGGAAGTGTAATATTTGCTCAAACATGTCAGTAAATCCCCCCTGTGCTACAGGAGGTCACCTTCCCTAACAATGATGTCCAATTGCGTAACTGAGATACTGAACAAATAGCTTAAATTTAATCTGTGTTTGCTTCCATCTCAGGCATGGCAAATCAATTCCTGGGAAAGCACAGTTTCAGCACAGGGCTGGGAACACACGCTGGTCATGGTAACCTCCAAAAGAGCAGAAAAAATTAGAGAAATAAACCAAGTTAGGTTTTTCTGCCTGTTGCAGCACCTGCCCCTGTCAAATATCATTCCAAGGCTGGGGTTTTGATGCCTTCAGCAGAGATCAAGACTTGCTGTGTCCAGGTGAGGTCCTGGGACGAAAGCAGGAGACGTTGCTCTGGATCTCAGCAGATGGGTGCACTTTTGAAGAGCTTCATGGCAGTGCTGTGAGGCACCAACTCTCCTCTTCCCTGAAACCCTCCCACCCCATCCAGCACCAGTGCGAGTGTGGCAGATTACAGACAGCAGAAAAAAGCAGAGGACAAGGGGCAGCAGGACTGCAGCAGGGCTTGGAAGATGTTCTGTTAACAACATGGGTGGTGGGAGGCAGAGAGGGATTTATTTCTCTTGTTTCTCTCCACGCTCATTTTTCTTTGCTTCATTAATGACCTTTCATTCAACAACAGAGATATTAATAGGATGCTTCAATTCCAAATGTCCCCATCTCCCCTCTCTTCTCCCCCTCTCTTCACACTTTCTGGCACTCTAACAGTTTCCTTCACATTAATTAAAACAAATAACAAGCTTATACATCTCATCAGGGTAATTCAGAAACTAAACACATCAGCCATCTATTGCCCCAGGCACTGCGGATGGAGCAAATCCAGCTCTTTCTCTCCTGCCATAGTTTCTTCCCCTCTCCGTTGGAACAAGGATGTGCTTTAAATGTCCATCCTCAGCCAGACACCACGGTGGGTAGGAAATGTTGTGCCTCTAAGCACCCACTGGGTCCTGCCTGCTCTGCTGCCCTGCCCTGAGCTGCTCTGGCTGGTGTCAACCCCGTGTCATGAGCTGTCACTCCCTTCTGCATGGCACGGATGTCCCAGGTGCTCTGAACCCTGGTAAGCGCTGCCCCACCCCCTGCAGCAGCTCAGGGCTGTGGCTGCCCCAGCTCTGCAGCCACTTATTGCCTCTGGCATCCATTTCCCAGGCTGAGGGATGGATAAACAGTCCTTGGCATGCTGCGGTTTGGATCTGGCCCTTAAATGCAGCCTCCTGCTGAGCCCTTCTGCATGCAGGGATACAGCCCAGCCCTTCCCACAGCAAACGCAGCACAGGCCTACTGCTGCTCACAGCTTATTTCAGGCACCAAAAGTCAGAAGGAAACTGTTTTCTACTCCCTTAGCAGAGAGCCTTTGAGCGGGATCCCATCAGACAGTGAGAGGAGGCCAACACAGAGATGGCTGGGGGCTCACACCGCTCCTGGGGATGGGAAATAATTCTGCACATGGATCCCAGGCAGCTGGGGTTTGCATGGGCATGTGTGTGGCAGGAAGATGCCTCCACGGCTCCAAGCCTGGCACTGCCAGGAGGCAACAAGCATGGGTTTCCAAGGGAAAGACAGCAGAAATTGAGTGAAAAGGAGCACATATTCCTCTTTCCAGGGCTGAAAAGAAGCACCAAATCTCTGTCCCTGGCGGTAGCCAGGGAGAGGAGACTGCTGCCCACCCCACAGAGCATCTTCTGTACATGAAAAGCCTTAGCTTCAAATCTCCTAATTTACCCTGAGTTTTTCTCTTTAATAGTATTCATAGTGGGAGCCATCTGGACCTGGTACTTTATTAGCTTAGAATAATTCAGCTGCTTTGTTAATCTCATCCCATTTCATAGGGTTCATTCCAGTTTGCTCGCGGTGCATCCCGGGACAGGGCAGTGCTCCTGCCCTGGCTCTCCCATCACCCATGCTGTCAGCATGGAGCAACCACCTCAGTGCAGGTCCTGTCTCTCCAAACATGAGCTCACGGATTTCTTTAATGCCTCTGACTCTCTCAGCAGGCAGTTGGAGGCTTCTAAATCCACTGGGGTTTCCTGCTGGTAACTGGGGACTGCAGCAAGTCCCTGCAGCCCCTCACAAAGCCTCCCCAGCCCCTGGCGGGGGCAGAACTTGGCAGTCCCCAATGGCCCAGACTTCCAGTGCCACATCCCACATCGGGGGCCCTCCCCAGCCCCCCGGGAGCCCAGCAAGCCAGGCTGCTCCTCAGCCACAGGAGCCACTTGCTGCCCCAAATGCTGGCCTTGTTACAAAGCTGTAATTGAGCTCCTATCAGCCTAAATGATCAAATTGCCCTCTATTGAGAGAAACCAATTTGCCAGCAAATTTTCTTCCGCTCTGCCTGTAGCACTGTACCACTAAGTGGTCATCAAACTGGTGCTGGGCTTCCTGAGCGTGTATAGGGGGACAGCTCTCATGGACATCATGTTCCTCTCCTTCTCCCTTTCCCTTTCCCTTCTCCCTCTCCTCTCCCTCTCCTCTCCTCTCCTCTCCTC
>VZTD01002535.1:960154-979078 GCA_013397725.1 Rhagologus leucostigma
CTCTCCTCTCCTCTCCTCTCCTCTCCACCAGAGAAATAGCAGGAACCACGTGAATGAGATCATCTGCTCCAAAATTACTCACAGTGAATTAATCACCCAGAACGGCAGCAACCGCAGTGGGAGTGAGCCAGGGTCACTGGGAAGGAGCTGGTGGCTCGGGGAGGAGGAAGGAGCCCTGCATCAGGGATGGTGCTGCTTGGCTGAAGGTGCTGGAGGGAAGGGCCCTCGCTTTCCTTGTCTGCTGCTGACCTGGTGCTTGTGCAAGGCGTGTGCTGCGGCAGGTGTGTGCAGAGCTGAGAGAGCACTGCAGTGCCCAGAGACAGGACCTGCCTCCTCCTTTCCTCCCAGGAGGGCATGGGGAGCGGGGAGTGTCAGGAGGTGTGCCATCCCTGCAGAGGTCATATTGCTGTGCCAGGGAAACAGCACCGGGTACACGGCAGCAAGGCTAGAGCCTTCAGTGTCCTGATGGAGAGCCTGGCTGCAGCCCTGGTGGGACCATTTCCTGATGAGGAGCCTCCTCTGCCAGCTCCCTCCACAGAGCCAGTGCTCCACACCACCAGGGTTAGGTTCGGGCTGATAGCAGAGTGCAGCCGCCAGAAAACATCAAATTACTTCCCTCTGTCACCATAAATTAGAAGTGCTCATCCTGCTGAGAGAACAGGGCTTCCCCCCAGTACAGAGCCAGCCCTGAATTAGATGAGTACTTCCCTGCCCTTTGCCTTCCTGCTGCCTGGCAGAGAAGTGGGCACGGGCAGGGAGGATGGCGTTGCCCTGGGAGGATGCTGCAGGCCAGCCCTGCTGGCCCAGGGACTGCAGCCGGCATTTGCAAAGCTGTCGGACAGAAAGGGGCCTTTGCCTGGATCAGTCTGTAATGGCAGGTGACCACAGCCACGGTGACAAGGACACTTTCATAGCAGTGTGTTCCCACACTACTCCTCAGATAATGTTTAATACCCACGTCCATGGTGCCCGTGATGCTCTCAGAGGTGCAGCTCCCTGGTACCCACCTCAGGTACCCTGGTGCACGATGCTGCCCCGCTTTGCCTCGTCCTCTCCAAATGAAAAGTGCAAAGGTGAAAAGGTCCTTGGGACCTGGCACAAGCTGGAATTGCCCAGACTGAGCCAATTTAGGACACCATGTGAATCCCCGCAGGAACAAAGCAACTGAGCTGGGCTGGAAAGAGCAAAGCAGCAAATGGAGCTGGGAAGAGCGAGCCATTACGGAGCAGTGGGTGAGCCGGCAGCACCCAGCGGGAGGTGACAGGGAGCAGACCGCTGTTCCTGCTGCCGTGTCAGCTGTGACAGTGCCTGGCCCCGGCGGGGTCTCGGCAGCCTGCACGGGAGCCCTGCCTGTGGGAGGTGGCACAGATCCGGTGCAGAGACACAGCAGAGAAGTGTTTCTGGTGCTGTGGATCTGACCTGCAAACACCTCGGTGTGGGCTTAGTGTTTTGCTCCCTGTCTCAGACTTTGCTCCTTCCTTCCCCCAGCTCTCGGCCTCTCTGGTTCATTTAATGACATGTGATCTATACCCGTGTTCACCTTGCATGGACCTGCATTCCCTGTAGATAAAATGATGTTCACACGCTCAGGTCTGGCAACAGGAGCGAGTTATTTCCCACAGAGGGTCTCAAAGCACTTTGCATTTGTCACCCCACTTGCAGAGGTGCAGAGACAGGAGCGGGTTTGTTCAATATCACCTGGCAAGAAGAGCACTTGCTGCTGGGTGATGGCACCAAGGACGAGCTGCAGGGAGCTGCTGCACGGGGACCTTAGGGCCAGCACTGCCTGCATCAAGCCAGAGACACTCGTTTCTTCTTTCCCAGGTATTTTTGCAGGCAGTGCTGTTTTGATAGCATGACATTACCCATCACACAGCTGGAGAGGGATGCCACCCTGCTGCTGGGGACAGCCAGCTCCATTCTGCTCTGAGCTCAGCTCCTGGTCCCAGAGCTGGCTGCCAGCTGAATAAAGGCACTTAATTGGAGACATCAGTGGGGAAAAGCATTTGTCCCAGCTCCTGCCCTCTCTGCTACAGCAATGATGCTCACTCAAAACCAAACATTTGTCTTGCACAGATACATCCACTGCACACCAAGACGTGATGTCTGAGTGTTTGGATTAATTTGTCAGGTGGAAGATGGATAGGTGTAGATACAGTCACAGGCGTGAGCCCCTGGCAGCCCCTGAACCCCAGGCCCCCACCACCATAAAGTCACATCGTATGTCCAGCCAGGGCTGTGGCCATCCGGGCACTGACAGAGCCCTGTACAGCGCATGAATCCCACCCAGCATTCCCCCAGAGGAGCTGGGCTGTGGTCCCTGGAGCTCTAAGATAACCAGGAGGTTGCTTCCCCAAAGGAATGTTTCGGTGGTGCGTTAATGCTGGGATCCATTCAAAACAGGGATGCTCAGACATGCGCTTCCCAGCAGGAGTGTGCATGCAGAACAGGAGGGTTCCCAGTGAGGGGTTTGTGTCTGTGCTCAGGGCTTCTTTGGGGTTTTAGGAATACTAGGGAAATTAGATATTTTTTTGGACCTTTTTGTGCTTTCTGGAAAATTGCATGCCTTAATGAAATGCTTGTGTGTGGGCTCTAAGTCGTCAGCAGCCCAGATAAAGTCCAAATCCATTTTGTTCATGTTTTGCCTGTTTCAGAGAATCCAAACTATTTCAGGGAGATTTATGGCCATCATAAAATCAAGCTCCTGTCCCAAAACAGCCATAAGAAGGTACAGCTGAAAATATAAAGGTTTAATAAAAACTTGTAGAGTAATTTGACTCTTAATCCCAAACACAATCTCTCCCCTCAAATAACTGCAGTCCCTGCAAGATTAAATTCTCCCTACGTATTGTTTTTAAGTCTGATACCTTCTCTTGAGCTTAGCTGGGTTTTAAGTTCTTAAATCATGGCTCTGTAATTGCACATCTTATTCAGTTTGTCATGCAAAGAGTTCCCAAGGAAGATTTTGTAAAGATTTCTCCATGTCTGGCAGTAGGGTGTGACACGTGTCTGTATTTTGAAGCTGCACAATGCAGGGAATGCAAGAGGTCGATATTTTTGAAAAGCCAGAAGAGGCTGTGGCCTGTGTTCCCTTTTTACCTCTGAGCAGCAGGTCCCAGGAAAATCAGGACAGCTGCAAACTGTTGTTGAACTGGGTGATTCGTAAGTGATGGGGAGTGTGTTCCTGAGGCAGAAAGGGCTTGGGGAAAGGCAGGACTAGTCACCCCCTTTGCCCTGAGCTTCCCTTTCTTCCAGTAATTAGCAAAATCCCAATTCACAATGGATAACTGAATAGAAGTTTTAAGCGTGGGCTACAAGGAGAAACAGGCAGTGATAAAAAGAGACCTGGAGCTCAGGAGACCTGGTGCAGCACCGGACCCTCCCAAATGACCTCCAGCAAGTCCTTTGATCCTTACCTCCCCTTGGCAACACTGATGAGGAGATGTCCCTCTCCACTGCTCTCATCAGCCTGGACTGCAGCCCCTGGGGGTGATGCACGAGCTCCCAGTGATGGTCCACATCCAGCTGGAGCTGTGGAGCCAAGGACACAGAGCTTGTGGCATGGGATGCCCACACCTCCTTTCTTTTTTGGGTTTCCTCAGGCCAGGAATGCACAGTACTCCTTTCCCAGGGCTTAGAAAATATCCCTCAGCTTTATTGCAGTTTTCCTGGACAAAAGCAGGACCCTGCAAAGGACTGGCTATGTTGGCAAAGGTCTCCAAAATACCTGCTTCACCTGCTCCCCTGGGGCTCGCTGGAGGAAAGCTCTGGAAACGGTGCCACTGCAACAAGCAGGTCCTGTCTGCATCTCGCTCACTCAGCAAAACGTCACCACCTGGTTATATTTAAGTTCTCAGCTTGAAAATCATTGTTGTAACCTCCCCTGCGATCTGCCTGGGCAGTGTCATAATTAATGGTGCCCTTGCTCAGAGTACAAGTGGAACATGTGATGGCTCAGCGAGCTATAAATCACGACAGAGTTTCCATCTGGTCCAGCATCTATTTATACCTCACCAGCCCCAATTAACTTTGAAACTTGGGGCTGGTGATTAAGGAGAAAAATGGTTCTTGAAAAGTGTGATGGGATATGTGGCGATGTGGATGGGAAGGAGGAGATGGTGAAGGCTGCTCACTCCTCCACAGAGGGAACTGCATAGCCCAGTGCTCCAGAGGCCACTGAAATGCAGCTCCTGAGACCAGGCTGGCCGGTGAATCAGTTCAGCAGCAGCTGTGAGATCTCATGGGACACACAGAAATTCAGGGCTGATTGTAAGTCCTGGATCCTAACACACATTCCCTGGAGCCAGCTGGTTGTCTGCCTCCCCCAGGCATTGCCAGCCATAGCTCTGCTCCTACATCTCAGCCAAAGCCAGGGGCTCTACTGGGCCAAGAGGGGTGTAGATCAGGTCCAGCAGCACAAGAAGAATGAGCTGCAGGATGTGGGACCAGGCCCTGTGCGGTGAGAGTCTCCTCCATGTAGGACCCTGGTCCACTTTACCACCAAACGTAATAGGTCATCCCCAGCATTGAGACTGGGGAACTGAAGCACAGCATGAGACAGCCAAGGGAACCCAGCAGAGTTCTGAGAAAATGGCACATCGTCATCCTCTGTGCATCCAGATTCCTTCAAACAGGGGCACAAAACTGAGCCAGGAGGGCTTGGCCAGATTTGAGAAAGCTCCTCAGCAAAGACTCCGGCACTGCCTCCCTCAGAAAGCACAGAGGGTTTCATCCTGATTTATAGCCTGGCAGAGCCACTTCCCTGATGCACACATCAGCTGGCAGCTGTAGCGTTAGAGAGCACAGCCTGACCTGGTGCTTCACAGCCCTGAAATGCCTGGAGGAGTCTGAATTCAGCAGGTTTCATCCAGCTCTGAGGAAAGTCACAGAGGTGAGGCTGAAACTGTGGATCATTCTCTGCAAGCACCACAGCCCAGTGACAGGGGATTCCTACCATCAGCTGAAGGCTGTGGCTCCCTGCTCTGTCCCCAAAGTGTTTTGTGATGCATTGCTCCAACCCATCTACATCTTCCTCACCAGATTCTGGGACTGCTTTGGGCTCAGATCCTTGTGTGCCATTCCAGCAGCGTTCAGGTTGGATGCACCTTGGGTCTGGCACGGGGTATAACACGGCCCAGTGTACAGAGCCCTGTGGAGCTGCTCTGGGCTCTGTGTGAGGGGCTGTGGCTGGGACACAGCAGTGAGGGATGGTACATGGGGTACCTGGGCCAGAGCATCCCCTGGGCAGATCCCCAGCTCTGCAGGGGGATGGAGTGGCTGGGAAGGGTGCAGCAGGCACACACATCTCTCTCTCCATCCTTGCTGGATCAAAGCCCCAGGGATGGGCACAGTGCAGAGAAGCTGTGCTGTTGCTTTCCTAAAGAGTGAAAATCTGTGCCTGGTTCTCCAGTACCCATCTCCCCCGTCCCTCACTCCCTCACGTTTTTCATCTTTTGCTCTTGCAGCACTACGGCTCCTGGAGTCCTGGCCAGCTCCCAGCTCAGGTAATTATACGCTGTCCTCCGGTATTTGAACAGGATATTTGTTCTCCTTGGTTTCCTGTCCCACACGCCTGTGCAGGGCTGCAGGCAGCCTGTCACCCTGAGCGAGTGTATTTCCCTGGCGAAGGCACTCATCCCAGTGTGTGCAGCTCCAGCACTAAGTGGGCATTTTGTAAACATGGGATTATGTGGATGCCCTCCCCAGGGAGTCCAGGTAGGCTCTAGGACCTCCTGGGCCGGACACAGTGACCTGAACAGGTGTGGAGCTGTGGCACTATCCGTATTCTCGCTTCAGCAGGACAACATTCAGCCTGGATCTGAAAACTCCCAGACACCCAGCTCCCTCTTTGGAAGGCTGTTTGTGGCTCACACCGTGTCACCTCTTCTTTTTTGGTATAAACTTTCCTTTCTGTTTACGTCAATCATTTACAGACGCAATCTCCAGCACGTACAGCTCATACATGGCAGGAGGGTCAGAGAAATGGAGTTAATGTACATCTGCCCTACTCCAAAATCCCACCAGGTGATCATGAACAGAGCAGTAGCATGGAGCACTCTGCCAGCACTCCAGGAGCTCTGCTGAGCCAGGGATCCACCACCTGCCTCTGGGCTCGTTCCCACCACACTCCCAGGTGCAGGTGGATCACCGTGTTGCAGCTTTCTCCGTGGCAATAGGAACAAACTCTAGGGAAAAAAAAGTCCTACTTTCTAGCAAATCAGATCTATTCCTGTGCTTCATTGGACTCCCTGTAAAGGAATCTCGAAGAAAGTTGGCAACAATTTACTTTTTTTTTCAGAGTTTCTAGAGCGGGGATGTCTCGTTAACTAAAGACTGCAGGGAGAAAGGAAAGTTCTTAGAGAAGAAAGTGGAGCACAGTTCTGTTTCCTGAGGGAGGAGGGGAAATGCCCTGGATGGTGGAGCTCAACCCTACTCTCCAAGAAACAACTTTGTCAGTGCTACCTGTCCACTGCACAGCCTGCCCTTGGGCAGGAAGAAATTGGTTTTGTTGGCCAGGCTGGACTTGACAATCCACCCTTTTGATACGAAGGCTCCTGGGGCTCAATCCTTTCAGCCCTGTGATGCGCACACGGAGCAGTGCAGCAGGTTATCAGCCCCGTGCAGCTGCACCGGAGTCCCAGTCGGCAGAAGACCTGGCAAGGGGCAATCCTAAACTGCCAGCTCCTTCTGTCCAGCCTCTGCTGACTGTGACACAGCTCTGGGCTTTGCTGGAGTCCTCACAGTGCTGCTGGGCTGCAGCTGATTACCGTAAACTCCTAGGGAATAGGAACTGCATTAGAAAGCCACATTTTCCTTCTTGGGAAGGAACTCACTAGGAAGCAGTTCAGAAGATTGGCATTCTTTTTCTTTGCAAAGTTGCTGGATTTGAGCTGGGTGGCAGACAGGTGCCAAGCAGCCTGGGAATCAAGAAAGCTGCCTGGCACAGGCTTGCTCCCATGTGCATCAGTGATAACCCAGAGCAGCTTCTCTCCGCCGCCGGTCTCAGCTTCCCAAGTGAAGGGAAGGATGATCCTCCAAGAGGATGATTAGGCTGGGCCTGCTATTTTCTCACTCAGTTCCCACGAGACTTCCTCACTCTGGTGCTCACAGAGCCTACTGGCTCGTAGCTTTCCTGTGCTCAGGACTGCTCTGAGATATTATAATCCCAAGGGCTGAGCCCTGGGGCAGGCAGAACAGATGGCTCTCTCCAACAGCAAGAAAATTAGGAGAGGAAAGGGAAAGGGGAGAGAACAGTAAAATCTGTGACACCCTTAGTGCTCATCAATAATAGTTTCCTCTTAAAGTGGCAAATTCTTCTAGTTCGAGGGGAGTTGTACCAGTAAAGAAGGCAATGGACCACATGTGGGACGCAGGCCTTACAGAAAGCAACACCTGTTCCAGGCTATCTTGTGCACCCACGGCAGGGACCAGTGTGCATTCCATGGCCATGCTGTGGATGGAAGGCAGACTCAGCCCTGCAGCATCTCATGGGGAAACCAGGGGTTCTGAGCTGCAGAAGAGGAACAAGGTTGGCAGAGGAATCAGCAGTTTGGTAGACCCTGTGCTGGCCAGGGAGTTGGGGTCCAAATCTGCTCAAACAAACCGAGGTGCAAGGGGCTGCACATGCACGTGCCCCACCACCCCAACACAGCACGGAGTCAATCTGTCACTGTGAGCTGTCTTCTCTCTCTCTCTGTTTAGCGAGGTTTCTTCAGACTTTTGTGAGGAAGCCACTGAAGATGAAGTCATTTTGCCCCGTGGAGGCGGTGGTTGTGTGAACTGGGCAGACTGAGCAGCCCTTGGCTTCAGCCATGGGAGACACTCATGGCCAGGCACTTGCAGGACACTGTGCAGTGCCCCCCCCTCACTTCAGAGCCCGCACTCGGCACCCCTGCGTGGGGTGGCATTTGCTACCAACCTCCTTCTCCCAGAGCTAATTTGCAGCCTTGCTTTGCAGAGCAGCCACGCATTCAGGCTGTGCTTGGGGACGGCTGGTGGCAGATGGTGTGTGTGTGGTGGCGAAGCAGTGCCACGTCACAGGCTCTCTGAGACATTTGGCCGGGCTTCCTGACAGCCGCGTCCCACCACCCAGGAGTTCAGCTTCCTGGCAAAGCCACTCCTCCACTTCTGAGGAGCGCTCCTGTCCTTGTCACCGGGCAGAGCTGACACCAAACACTTTCTCTTTGCTTCCTTGCAGGTGAGAGGCTCCTCGGTTGGTGGGGCTGCCTCCTGCCCAAGGCCAGAGAGATCTGCCACGCAGCCGAACAGGGAGCGATGGTCCCTGCCAGTCTGAAACACCCCCACCTGTTGCATCACATCCTAAACCGCACTCTGTGTTCCCTCTAGTGAGGAATGTTTAATTCCCATGCTTTTGGATAAAACCCAGCACAAACAAACCACAACTGATGGTAGATATGACAAATAACAATGATCATGGGAATAGTGGCATCACTGCTGCTCCAGTGTTTCTTCTGATTTCTTCCTCTATTTAGATATATGTGCAGAGAAGAGCACAGAGGTGTGGCCACAGAAAGAGAAGTGGGCAGATAAAGAGGCATTGCAGGGATGTATTAGAAGGACAGTAACACCAGTCCTCTGACAACTAGCAGAGTGTAACAGCCTGGGCAGTCTGAGCTCACCTGCTCAGGAGCCCACACTGTGCTTTGTCTTGCTGCCTGCTGGTCACAAGCTCTGTGCAGCTGCACTGTGGACTTGTCATCACTGAGCTTTTGGGGTGCAGTTGCCAGGACATTGTCCTGATCCCTTACAGCTATTGTCTGGGTTAATGCCATTAACCACAGAGCCGTACGTGCCACAGGAGGTCCCTAGGCACTGTGACAGGCTTGTCACATCATGCATAGATCGAGGCTTGGCTGCCATCCTGCCCACCATGGGGCTTCCTCAGGCCCAAAGTGCAAAAATGACAGCTTTGTCAGATGAATGTGGTGTGATAATACTGTAACAGGTCTTGATCGTGGCTCCCACGGTCACAGACAGAAGAGCAAGGCTGCAGCCTCTCCTGCTCCCCTCCCTGCCTGCCTTTAGATGGCATTAACCATCAGCTAAAGCCCATGCCTGGCAGTCCTGACGACTGACAGCTCTTTCACCGACACTGCTGCACCCTGGGAAAAGGTTTTATCCCTCTTGCCTGCAGCTTTGGCTGCAGAAATGAACTCTCTGAGCACTCCCATTAGACTGAAGGAGAGGATCATCTGAGACCTGGGCCGGTTTGCCGCACAGGATCAGAACAGCCAGAGGAGTAGATGGCAGGATTTGATTGAGTCCAGGATACGGTCGCCTGACAGGGGTGTAGATTTGCCTCTATTCTTACTCAAAGGTCATTAAATTAAGATTTCATGAGACCCCACACTGTTATAAATGTTGCTGAGCTCATTTCCTGCACTGGGCAGTGATTTATCTCACAGCCTTAATAAAATGACTAAGCTAAAAATGTCACCCAGTGTCACTGAATTGTAAGTAAGGTAGAAGGAACAGGAGACCGACACGATGGATTTTCCTACCAAGGGAAGCATTAATAAATGGTTTCTTTCTGATGTTCTCATTAATTCTCTCTCATTCATCCTCAGGACCTGCCAAGCACAAATGACACCACCATTCTGCACCAGAATGGAGAGCAGATGCCCCCATGCAACCTTTCTGCATCCAAAACCCCATTTCTATCTCACCCTGTTTAGTTGTTAGTGTATTCAAGGGGAAGCAAGCAAGATATCAGAGTACCTCAAGAACCTTTTACTGTCACATCCAGCCTTATCTCCTGGAAGTTTTTACACTCTGGCAGGAAAGGTTTGGAGGAGGCAAGGGGCAGCACCACGGTTCTCCGACACAACCCTCTTTCCCTCCTCATCCAGCAGTGCAGGGGATCACTTACCCAAAAAAATTATGTCCTAGATTCATTTTCGTTCCTTTCTGTCTGTGAGGAGGTTGTAGACTCCTCTACTTTCTTTGAATCTAATCAAGAATATCTTTTTTTCCTTGAATCCTTACTCCCAGGAATGAATGCCAAAGAATTAGTCCTGTTGCTTAGTTGTGACTGATCATGAATCACATTAAATTGCTTCTGTTCCTTTATTGGACATGCTGGCTGGATCCTGGTACGTGTTATTAAATTACTGCCCTGACAGAGAAGAAATAGCAACTGAGTGGCGAGCGCCACAGGAAAGAGGCAGATTTGGGAACATTGCAGGACCACAGTCTCTGTTTCCCTTGATAATCAGGAAAAAGTCAGGTGTAGGAGATTAGTTCGAGCAGGAAGCAGAGCAGTGGGCTTTGAGGAATTTCCCCCAGGGTTTCTGAGCACCCCAAAATCCCAACCACGTGTGAGGGGTACGTTCAGAGCACTGGCAGGGTATGCTGTGCATGTTATTCTGCTTGGGCTGTATCGGATCGAGCAACAGAGCAACACAGAGCAGAGAAATACAGGAGCCCTAACACAATGCTCCAGCGCTGCAGAAGGCTTCATACAAGCAGAGATATGGCTGATCATCATAAGGATTATTCAGAGGAGAAGAATTAGCCAAGAATTGGAAGTGAAGGGAGATTAAACATAGGCTGAGGGAGGCCCTGTGGGCATCAGGATGTTGGAAAAGTGTATGTTTCTAAGCCACTTCTGTGTGGAAGGAGCATAAGCCATGCTTGAGCCATTTTCTGGTTTTTTTCCTCTGAGTGAGCTGTTCACAACTTTCTCCTGGGTCAAATGCAGAATCACAACACTTCTGAATATTATAGCAAAGCAATTAAACGAAGGGAGAAACAGTGGGCGCAGAACAGTGCATGTGTGTATAGAAACTTGCATCATTGCAGCTTGCTGAGCAAAGCTGCTAAACCACAAATGAGGAACAGGAAAAGAAAAGCAACTTGACATTGCACCTTTATGTGCACGTGCAGATCCCACGGTTACACCAGCTTGACAAGATCAGAAATATTTGCCTTCTGCTCTTCCATATTGCTGTTCTGAGGAGCTTATTAACACTGAAGTGTCAGCTTTCCCATCCCTCTTTGCTCTCCTGTTGTGGTAGCAGTGTTGCTGTACCCTTGTTTAAGGTAGCAATAAATGAAGCAAGACCAGCTTTGGGATGTGGAAACTCTTCCTCAGATCCATGTGCCCAGGTTCCTTATTTCCTCACATCATTACAGGTACAATACAAGCCCTAAAGAAGGACATCTATGTGCTGATTCTAGACAGATCAGTTGGTCTGTTAAATTATACCTTCCCTCTTGCACCACCAAGTTTGGCCCCCCTCTGTCTGCAGCTGATGGGTGCAGTTTGAGTGCAGCTCTGGGACATCTAGTGGCTGGTAGCACTCGTAGTTCAGGGCTTACAGCAGTTTTGTGGTGCTTCCTCCAAGAAATCAGCCGGAAAACTGATTTAAACCAAAAAGACACACTCTGCCTCTATTCCTGGGGCTACAATGACTTCATCCCTTGATAGACTCATGTTTGCAAACTGTTTAGGTGTGCATTTGTGATGGCTTTGTTGTTCCTTTGCATCTCTGTCTCGCCCAGCCTGGGGAGACATCTTCAGCTATTCTCATTTCATCGTTTCTTTACCACTGTTATTTCTCTACTAAGGACTTTCCGTGTTCCAAGCAGCTGGCATTAGCACAGATAATTGGATAATGTTTTGGCAATCCAAGAATGAATGTGTTAACACATTCCCATGTACTGCCCTGGCCTTTGCCTGATCTATGAGTATTTGATAAATGAATCAGGCCTGAAATAAAGATGACTTGCAAAAACCAGGCAGATCTTCAATATTAATAGGGAAGTGTCACTTGAGATTTTCAAGAAAGCCTCAGTCTGTTATGGCCCCAATCCTTATTCCTTCTGGATTCAACTTAGGCAGGAACCTAAAGGAGTCAAAGAAGCAGCAATAGGCTTAGAGTGTTTGCACGAACCTGGATAGTCTCCAAGGAGCTGTAGTATCCTCACCAGAGCTCTAGTGACAGCTGATGGCTTTCTGGGGATTTGAGGAAAAATTGAGCAATGTCTTCTATTCAGTCTTCAACGCAGCCTGTACCTTTCCATCCCTGATGATACCCATTAGCCCCGGACAAAGCACAGAGTGTATCTCAGCCCAGGCGATTGCCAGGCTACCAGGAGAAAGGATACAGTGCTGAAAAGAGCTTTGTAACTGTGGCAATCTTTTCTGATTCATGTTTGTGTCTGCACTGCTCTGAAAAGGTGACTTGAGGCACAGCTGAAAGTGCAGCAAATGGCCCAGGGCAGGCTCCCTGCTCTTTCCCTTGCCAAAGCCTTTGGGCAGCCAGTTGGGAATCTCCTGCAGTGAATCCAGGCCCGCAACATCGAACTAACTTTGTTATAAAGTGCCGGGTGTCGTGTACTCCAGAGTACTCTGTCACGGGTTAGATATTGAGTCATCTACACAAATGTTAAGAGGAGAATCAATCTTCCCTGATTCTTCTCCAGGAATCCTGCTGAGAAAACTCAGGTGGCCCAGGATCAGCCTAGAGACTGGTCTCTTGCTCTGTTCCTGGAAAGCAGGAGAAAAACGCTCATGATGTCAAGGGGTTCATTAAAAAGTGCGTGTTAAAAGTGACTCATTTGGAGAATTTCTCCTGGAGCCAAGGGACAGTTTAAACAGTTTCTTAAAAAACACAAATGAATCTGCAAAAAGCTGACTTGCACAGGAGACCGAACTCTGGCCATCTCAACTGCCTCCCATTGCTCACATCAAGGTCAGCAGGAAGGAACTTTTTGTTTACACTCTTCTTGACTTGTGCCTGGGATAAAAATATGGTCTGTGCTTGGAAATCATTGTGATTTCCAAATGCTTGTCACTGGGTAAGTCTCAAAGCTAAAGTGAATCTTGGTTTTGTATTCTCTTTTTTGTTTTGCCAGATCAGACTGTCTTACAGTTCAGCAGGGAAATGACATTTTGTTTTGTAAATACTCTCAGACAGAACTTGAGGTTTCCCTTAAAGGCTTTAAGCTTTGTGAAAAAGTAGATCAAATCTAGTAACATATTGAATCTGGTTACTGAAATTTCAGGAAGAGCAGTGTGATGAAATGTCCTTACTTTGCCCTTGGGAGAAATGGTACCTTCATTATAACCAAACAGCTTTTTCATATGGAAATAGCAGGTGGCAGGAGTAGAAACAGACTTTCATTTTCAGAGAAACAGACGGAACAATTCCAGTAAAAGTGGAATAGCAGAGCTAGGTTGAAATGGTTGGCAGTTTTATTCTGCAAAAATATTCTACTTTTGCCATGAGAAGAGGTGTCACTCCTTCCTCTCTGTGTTTTTCAGCCCCCTCAGTACAGCTCAAATACAAATGTCTACAGTAAGGACCAGAGTTTAAATATAATATAGGAAGAAATCTAGTTCAGTTTGTTTGTGAAAACTCTCCAAATCTATCCCAGAGCTGCACACAAACTTCCGGAGAGAAAAAGCAATTAATGTACAAAATAATCCTTAGAGCCAGTGTCAGACAAAACTGAACTCGCAGCTCTCAGGGCTGTGATTTATTAATCCTTTTATCAGGCCTATGCCATTCTCCGAGTTATTTTCCAGCGCTGACTGCTGGTAAGCATTTCCTTGGAAGCTGTGGGCTGTTAAACTATTAACAGTCTAGTGGTAGGTGCTTATTAAGAAAAAGACACCTTGAACCACCAGCCAGAATAAAGAACAGATATCCAGCTGGAGTTGTGCTACTTCAGAGCTCTCACCCTGACTCGTCTGAGAAAAATCAAGTATTAGAGAGTCAATTGCACGGGGAGGTGGATGAACAGTCATCTCCTCCTCTGCAATTGATTCATTGCACTCTGGAATTTGAGATTTGGGGCAGAAATTGAAGGAAGGAAATTGCTGTCCTATTTAGCAGCGGATAAAACTCCACCCTGTGCTGTAAATTCTTTTTTAAAAGTCAGGGTTTTCACAGGATGAAGGTTAAATATTTAATGCATTTATACTAATTATGAAGAAACACTTTGGAGCTCCAGGCAGCTTGTATAGTTCTTTAAACTTCAGATTTTTAGCCCTTTGAATAGTTCCTGTTTAAAGGAGAAAAGCAAACACCAAAAACCCAGGCTGGACTTTGAAGTATGGCCTGAAACAGATACATATTGCTGTGAGAGAAGCTGCCTTTCCCTGGAGACATCCAGAGAAAACGTCACGCCAGGCTCCCCTATGCATTATACCAAAGAAGGAGCTCCACCACTCCGTGTATTAAGGAGAGTTTTCTCCCACATTTGCCATAAGGGGCCTGGACTTGTCCAAGCTGATCTCACCAAATCCCAAAGGGACCCATGCTTCTGCCAAGTGGAGGTTTCTCGACGGGCTGCATCTCCCCATATAAAGAATTCCAGCTGACCTGCACACACCAAGGAGTGAAACATTATCAAAATTTTAGCAGACCTGTCATTACCACAGGGAGGGTTATTTCTTCCATGGCTGCTTTTCTAGCAGAAATCCCACTTCAAAGGCACCTGGAAGACAGCTGGTTGTGAGGAAGCTGGAGCTCTGTGGGACCCAGGCAGCCAAGCCTTGGAACAGACACCGGCTTGGAAGTTCTGCAGTGCAGACTGGTATTAAATACCAAGAGAGAAAAGAATGAGAAATCAGGAAATGGAATAATATTGGTATTTCCTAAAGATCAGAGTTTCCTATGAAAATGAACACATGCCATGCAATTTCAAAATATCAAGACATTTGCCTTTCTTTAGGGCTTGTCAGAAACAGCTAATAAATAACGTTCAGGGTTTGGGAAGTCACCTCTTCAAACCTCTCTTCACATGCTGCTTTGAAACTGAATTTCCTTAGGGTCACTGAGTTGGCAGCTTTGAAGGGTTTGCTATGTGTTTCTTGGCTTGAATTTTTCTTAGGCATTACCTGGCATCAGATGTACACGACGACTCTCCAGGTCCCAGCAGCTACAAAATTTACAGCGATATATTCCATTCCATTTCTGCTTGTTTTTTTGCACTGCCACTTTTTATGAGCAGAACATAAATTACCTGAGTTTAATTCATGACCCAGAGTTCAGTGCATTTCCCCAGAAATAGCATTCTCTGTTTGGGGCACTACTGCCAAAATTGCATTCCTGGAGCTGAATTCCTATCCCATCCAAGACATTTGTTCCAACCATATTTCCCATCATACTATTTTATACTATTTAGGTCATTTATATTTTCATGCTCCCACAGTTACTTCTTGTAAGTTGCTTTGCAATTATGCTCTTAACTGTGTTCTCTAAAGTCACCTTCAGACCTTTAAACACCTTCAAATTAAAACAGCCGATTGACTTTGGTCCAAATCACATTTAATAGAGAAGCTGCACTAAACCCCTTGCATTCCTTGGACAGAAGTAAGGACTGAAAGATGCCCAAACAAAGTATTATTTAGTCTAGCGTTTAGTTGGCAGGGACCATGAGGAAAACCTGCTGCTCTTTGCTTTAAATGTTGCTTCAATTAAAGTTAATAATAACTCTATCCTATGCAAGATGTTTATCCCTGAGCCCAGTTTAGTTGTAATTTTAGTTCTAACTAATCTAATTCTAGTTTTAACTTTATCACAGTAGTCTATAATGTCACAAGCAGCTTATGCACAGAGAAAATACAAGACAGACAAGAAATGCAGAAATTTTTCTCTTGGAGCTTTTTTTATTTCCTAATGCAGAAATATTACTGAAAAAAACCTGGTTTTCCTCTTTTGTGTCCCTTGTTGCTTCCTTACAAGTCTCCTTCTTAGGGCCACCATGTACAATTCAAAGTACACCACAACCAGCACTGACAAATGATGGAATTCTTAATATACTGATGAGACTTCTGGTGGACGTCCCAGCTGTCAGCTCCAGCAGCTCCAGCAGGTCAGTTGTGACAGCTGCCATAAACCACTACACCAGTTCCATTTGGGATCCATCACCTAATCCATTATTTAGTGATCTGTGAGATCCAGCTCTAGAACAATTGAAACATCCGGGCTGTACACTCTCATACACAGAGCACAGGATAGAGAAAATAAGTACCAGAAGAATCAAAAAATAAACTTAATAGGTGGCGATTACATTTTGTGAGTGTCTTTCCTACGGCATGGAAGTGAAACACCCTGGTTTTTCATTCAGAGTCAGGCTGCAGGGAGACATCAGCTGCAGGGACAGCGATCATGCAGTGCCATCAACTGTTTGCTTCTGGTACCCACAGCAGCTGAGCCCTACTGCTTTCAACACAAATGACCAAAAAAAAAATCACAAAAATTGAGCAACTCCTCAGGATGGCATTTCTGAACAAAGGTTTATCAACTGCAATACAGTATTTTAGCACAAATCTCAGGTTCGTTTTTCCTGTGGCAGAAGCTGCACACCTGAGGGCAGGTACGGGCTGCCGAGAGCAGAGACTGAAGCAGCTCGAGCTCTTGTGCCATCTGCTGGGAACAGCTTCTTTTGACATCGCTGCTCGCACGGGGAGCAGAGCCAGCCCTCCCTGTTCGGCAACTGACATCTTTGACAAAGAGCTTGTTCCGCTTCTTTTAACTGCTGTTGATGTTAAGTACTAACTTAGTGACAGAGAAGCGTTTTGAAAACTGAAATCCCCTCTCTATAGCGAAGCAGTTGCAAAAGACAGGAACGAATTGTCCGTGCAGCCCCAGCTGCCTGCAGAGAGGCTTCTTCGAGAGGTGAAGCCTTGGTGTAGCCAGGGGAAGGGCTCGGGTCTCACAGTCCTTGTAAAGAACCACTTCTCTAACCAGGGGACTCCACCTCGGCCATGAGCTGTCTCCTTTTTCAGAGCAAGCCCCGTGATTTCGTCTCTTCGGGATTTACTCTCTGTGAGGCAGTTGCTCAGTGTGAGCACTCTCTTAGTGCAGCTGTTCTGTGCTCCCCAGGGCAGCGACAGGGTTAACGCTGACCAGCTGCTAAAGCCAAATTCCATTTGTACCTTACACTTATTCACCTGAAATGTGGCTCTTTGGGAAAACGCACAGCAGGACGTTTTCTGCTGGAGAGCCAGGCAGGCTGGTCTCTCTGCTGTGCTTGTTTACTCACGGATCCAGCCTGTTGCTGAGGTAAAGGCTGTTCTTGCACTGAGTTTTGGACCTCCTGTCTCAGATCCTTTGAGCCGACATGCACTTCCTCCTCTGAAAGGTGACACTTTGAACCACTCGCTGCTGTTACAACCTTTTTCAGAGCTGAGGTTTGGTGTTGGCTCCAGCCTTCACCCCTGTGTGCCTGGAGGAACTGCAGAGTGCCCTGCTCATCTCCTGCACCAGACCAGGCACACCAGGCCTGGGAAGGCCCCAGGGTAGGAAGAGCTCGGGGAGGAATGACCTGTATCATTAACACAGTTCTGTCTCGGTGGCCTCTGGCCCAGCAGGGACCCAGCTGCAGGAGCTCTGTGAAAGCAGAGCATGGTACTTCACCTCTGTGACTACACAGTGTGGAACTGTCCTACCTGGATATTGTGGTGGGGACTGCATGGTCCAAAAATAGCAGCTGAGAAGGACTGCGAGCACTTCAGCGGTGACGATGAGAATTTTATGCGGACAAATCGGAGGAGCAGTATGAAGGGAGCTCAGTGCACCTCACTGGAAGTAAGAGGCATGAGCTGTGATGACACAGGCAGCAAGGGGAGAAGGGTGAGGGAGGCACAGTGGAGTCTAAATGAACAGGTGTCGACAGCACACCTCTGCAAACCGAGTATGATACGCAGACATGCAGGCAAGGAGTGTAAGGAGTGTCAAAACCAAGTAATTCTGCCATGAATCAGCACCCCCAAGGCCTCAGCAAGAACACTGGGAATGGCCCAAATAGAAACTGAGAAGATAGGGACTATGGAGAAGATCAGGGGTAAAAACAAGTTTTGCCTAGGAAAGAAAAAAGAGAGCGATGACAGCAACTGATGGCACTGAATCGGTATTTGCAGCTTAAGATAACTTGTGGATGCCAAGTAATTTTCCTTCTGACTTTCCAAAGTAATTAACCTTTGGACTGAGACTAAGCAGGAAATTAATGAAGTCCCTCCATCACCAAAAAGGAATCTGACAGTGACTTTGATGGGCCCAGGACTGTATCTGAAAGTAGAAGAGAAAACTGGACTGCGGCATGCTGTAATTGAACTGAGACCCAATAATAACACTTTGACAAGTGCTGCTGCCATAAATTTGAGATCTGGGTGCAGTGCAAGGGGGTTGTGTGTCCTGTCACTTCTTTTCCAAAAGGATTATATGGATTACAAAACTGAACCCTTTTACTTGGATTCCTTTCGGAGATCGAGCTAGACTTTTCCTCATGCCCCAAAAATGTTCTCTTTTGCCATTTCCCTAGAGAATGTAGTTTATTAGTTGCATAAAACCTATCTAGCCAATAAGGATCTTGATTTCTCAGTGAAAACATGCAATTTAAGTTGTAGGGAAGAGCTGCTACTAAAACAGCATTTCAAGGTGATTTTGCAATTCAAAGCACTTGTGAAATTTTATGTCTGTGAGGGTGCACAGAATGCCCCCACTGCCTGTTTTCCACGGATATGTCCCTTGTATGACCCTTTGGAATGGTCTGCTCACAGAGGCAGTGGAGTCACTGTCCCTGGAGGTGTTCAAGACTGGGTGCAGCACTCAGTGCCATGCTCTAATTGGCACGGTGGTGTTCAGTCATAGGTTGGACTCCATGATTTTAGAGGTCTTTTCCAACCTACTCAATACTCTGATTCTGTGACTCCTACCGCGACGTCCAGCAAAAGAACAGCAGTGAAAAACAGCAAGAAAACCAGAAACTGTTTCTTTTGTTGCCGGAGAAACTGCTGCACTTCTAGGCCGGAGCAGCCCCCTCCCCTGGACTCCCACCCCAGCTCTTCCTGCGGCACCACGGAGCTCCGAGGAGACAAAGAGCGCTCGGCGCGGCGGGTGCCGAGCTGTGAGCGTGCCACGGGCCGCGTCTCGGAGGTTTTCCCCTCTC
>VZTD01002535.1:979448-1013614 GCA_013397725.1 Rhagologus leucostigma
GGCCGAGAGCGAGCCCTGCCGCGCCGGGGTCGGCAGCCGGCGCTGCCCGGAGCTCGCCCACGCCGCGGCAGGGTTGGGCCGGCCTCGGGCTTCCCAAAGCCGGGAGCTCCGTGCCCAGCCCGGGAGAGCGCAGCTGCCGTGTCCGTGCCGGTGGCTGTGAGCCGGCCCACGTAGGGCTGAAGGTGGTCGTGGCCATATGTGAGCGCTTTAGAAAGGAACAAAATGCTTTTATTATTATTGTCTTCCAATTTCCATCATTCGTGTCTATTTGGGAATAGAGATGCGTTTAGGGAGGACTCCACAGGGCAAGAAGGTTGGTTCAAGCCAGTCCCAGCCTACAAAAAGGCTGGGCAGTAACCCAGATCTAACGGCCATGGGTTTTGTTTGAGGTATGTATAACCAGGTATTAATTGGGATGATGAAATGATAGTGGCACACAATCACTGTATTGGCATAAATGCATCTCACACAAAGACCACAATATAAATTGGTTGCTTTCAGATAGATTTCTTATTAATAGTTAAAATACCTTTTCCAGTGATAGGAAAATGAAAACCACATCATGCAGCACCATGAAAACTAAATTCCCATGGAAAAATATCAGAGACTTTGGGAATGGTTGTAATGTTTTGTATCTTCAGTGGCTATACAAATATTTGTGTTTTCACGTGTTCACTAATGCAGGACACTTCAGTCAAAAATTTTAATCCTTTTATATGAAAAAGATGAGCTTACTTTTCTTTTAAAGCAATAATGAGCTCTAATCTGGTCTAGAAAAGAAAACAAGAACACAAGTGCCTTTTTCTCCCTTCATATTAAAGGACTGCAAAAATATCCCGTGTATCGTATTTTGTTTATTAAATTGGTACCAATAAAGTGATAGACTCGTTGCACAGATGGGCCCGGTGCAGTTTTCTCAACCTCATTATGTCAGTACCGCATGTTCTGATCTCTGCTGTTTTGATGTTGAGTCTTTTTATTTTTTCCTGAGCAGGCCCGTGCCAGTATGCAGCTTTTTGTGATGCGTGTGAATAAACTCAGATGAGGAGGAGTTCAGTAAATAATTATTTGGTTGATGAGGTAAAAGCTCCTGCTCTGATCCGTGTGGTATCCTAATACCAGGCATTACAGTAGTGTGTCTGTTATATGGCCACACTTCTTGCCCCACCCTGTAATATAAATACTGTCAGTTTATTATTAACAAAAGTGATTTACCTGTGATATGAATATATTAGTTTGGTGTGAACTTTATGCCCGGGGGAAGATTTTTTGGGTTAACTCACTATTTCCACCTGGATTCTAGCCAAAAACAATTCTGCTGGTTGGAACTAAAAGGTGTTGCCATGTGGGTATGTTGTGCTGTGGAAGTGCCAGCGTGTCTCCACCTGCAGCTGTTCTGAGCAAAGGGCCATAGGCAGGGAGCAGAGCTCTGCTTTTCAGCCTGGCTTTAGGAAGAACAAGGCTGCTGTTGCTAAATTTAAGGTGTCCATACAATATCAGTGTTCCCACATGCTATTGGTAGTGGTCATAGGCATTTTGTAATTCTCTATGGAGATTGAAACCCATTGGATGTCATTTTATTCAATTTTAGGAAGCAACAAGTAATGATGGCAGCAGATGGCCAGAGCAGGGTGAGGCATGGCTTTATAGAGTGTTAATTTTATCTCAGCATTTGCATAGAGATTTGAGCCGAAGGCCATGGTAGATGCAGAGGAGGCTAAAGTTATGTGCTGCACAAGGTCAGCAAGAATATCACAGCTGTGAAGTCATTTTCCTTTTTCCTTCATTATGTTCGCAGGATATTTTACTGAACTTGCTATACCCAAGCTTCTGACAGGAAGGTTTTACTGTTGAGATCTTACCAGAGCCATTCATTTTCTAATCAGTTATTTAACAATCCATGGTAGTCTTTGAGGGAACCAACTAGAGAAACACAGCTAATAAAATCAAATGCCTCATACTGCAGTAAAACAAGGAAGGTTCCTTGCTCTGAGTTGAAAGAGTTGCACTCCATCTCCTGTAAAAAATAAACATTTCAAGCCATGTCCAGTTGACAGGCAATGCCATCCCCATCATGCAGATACTTGTGTCAGCGTGTGTGTGACAAGTCACACCTTGTGTCAGCACCTGAATGATGGAGAATGATTTTCTATTTATTTTAGAAATAATGTCTCCAAAGCTCTTATTCTGTAGTTATAGAACTCTAAATTGAAATACTACTCACCTCACGTGAATGTTTAATTTCGGAATGAGTTGCCCGTCCAGAAATCAAATAAGGTATGTTCACATATTGTCGGAATATTGAGCTGCAAATTCTGTACCAGTCTGCTACTTTTCCTGTTAGAATTTGAGTGGACTTACAGAACTTGTGACTGGGAAGTATGATTGCCTGCCATTTCACCAAATCTGGTTTTTGTGTTCCTTTTTCACAGTGAAATATGCGGGTGTGTTAACCTGCAGCTTTACTCGACTCGTTAGGGACCAGTATGTCAAACCAATAACTGCACTGCTTTCTCGCCAGTTCTTTTCTACAAAGTGGAAGTGTTTGCCTGATAGATTCTCATGCTTGCTGTAGAGAGAAAAACAGTGCACAAAAATCAATGACTTAATTAGCATCAGAAGAACAGGTCATCAAGAGCAGCAGACTTCAGACCAACGTAAGCTTATTAGTATTGTCCTGTCAGTTCAATATGTTATATAAGCCAGATTATTTTCAGTGTCAGTTTTCATTTGATTTCTACAGACTTTAAGCACAGTTAGTTCTGATCCGTTGTGGCTTTGTCCTAAAGAGCCCATTGGAATGGGAAACAATAAAGGCTACAGAGCAGATGGAGTAAGTGCTGAGGAGTAAGCTGTAGTTCTCATAATCCTGCAGTCATCTGAAGAACAGTAGCTGCGTGTTTCACCCCTCAGCTGTTAATGGGATGTAAACCTCCAGTTCTGGGTGTCCATCCACTCTTGAAAGATCCATGGGTGTACTGAGTCTAGGTGCTGTTCCCAGGCTGGTCACACCATCCCCTTCTCACTGCATCTTCCACCGAAAGATGCAGGCAACTACAAACTGATGAGTTTTGCGGGTTCTGACCTTTACCTTTGATGCTTTGTGATACATTTCAGTCTTGTCTACACAGGTGTAAAGCTTTTCTGGGGTGGGAGTAAGCACTTGTAACTTACAGTGCCTGCATACATGCTCTTCTGCTTTTGTAAGAGAGATTGAAAGAGCTCGAGGCTGTATGGGAGATGGAGGGAAAAAATAGTAAAAAAATTACATTTTGAGTGTGGTCCTTCAAGTGATTCAGATTTTTGGCAGCTGGTGCTGTCGGCTGTGGCTGCTGGGCAGTGGTTGGCATTCCTTATTGTGAGCAGTGTCCAGCCACCGCTTTTTGGAGGGCTACTAAGTTGTGTTGGACAGATTCTTAAGAAGACAGTGTCTTAAGAATTTGAACTGTGTTAATGCATCTAATATCAGAATCTTCTGCTTAGAACAGGCAACTTTCAGGACTCCTCCATGGCTGTGACCTGCACGTCTCTGCTCCTTTTTCCATCTTCCCTCTTTTCCCTTTGCCGCCATGGCATGGCTTTATTAGTGCTAGAATAGATCATTCCTGCCAGCCTCCTATTCATCACCTCTGTGTGTTTTGCTCCTAGCTGCAGGTAACCTTTGGTAGATGGCTTCTGTGTGTGGCCTAGGTGTATTTTTAGCTCTAGGCTTTGCTTGTTTCAGACTGTGGCACACTGGTCCATTGTTAGAGTGTGGCTTTCATCTCCCCCCTGGGAGGGACCAGTTATAACTGATAGTTGCTTCTTTGCCTTTTCAAACATCACTCCTTTCCTTGTATCTTTTTTCCTTCTGGCAAACACTTCCCTCTTTTGGAGCTCAAGCCAGCATAGCTCTGCAAAGCTCTCTCCCAAGCTTCTAACAAGGTAAGCAATGGCAAGTCAAATGAGGATTTTAAGTGTTCCTTTATGCAGCATCCTGGGAAGGAAATTATGGTAGACTTACTGTCACTGGCAGATATTTTGGTGTGGGCAATGATTTTCTTACCGCATTTAAGTTCTGTTAAATCCGTGTTTCTGAATACTACTTGTGTTTCATAGCAAGCCTACTAACAGTACAGATATTAACACGAATTAACTAAACTCAAGCCCCTGTACACTCAATTCTTATGTCAAAACTAAGCCAGTGAAGTTCTCAGGAGCTCCATCTTTAGTGATGAGTTTGAATTTCGTATATGCATAAATGAGTTTCATGTGCATAAATTAGTTACATGGCTGAGGAAAGTTGCTTGATGAGAAGCAACATTCTAATCTTTGTGCTGGTATTTTACTTGTATAATTGATATGTTAAACTGGTTTCTGGATCTCTTTTATCCATGAGGTCTTTGTGCCCCCGTGTTTTCCTTCATGAGCCGTTCCCTTTGTGACTTCTGTCGTGTGTCCTTATATGAACCCATTGACTGCCGTGAACTGTCTTGCATCTAAATATAAATATGTCAGTGAGCTTGGTAAAACAAACTCTGCACCCTTTCAAAACTGAACTCTATATTGTTTGTAAACGGAATTCTGCACAGATGACTTGTCTACAGATTAGACCACTATTGGCAAAGTGCAGATCAAAGATAAAACTGACCTTTCAATGGCAAAATGTAAACTCAGCTGGGGCTACTTGCCTCTGCACTTCAACAAGCAGGCTGCTTCCACATAACAATCACATTCCATAAGAAGAAGGGGAGAAGATAAGATGTTTGCAGTAGAAATACTTCTAGGAGCTCTGCAGACAATGAAGAAACTAAAAGTGCTCTGAAACTGTTTAGTTTCAATGTCCTGTTGTTTAAAGTTGGCTCTTGTAATGTAAAAAGCATTCTTCAGGTGTACTTTGCTCATGTTCAGATTTTAGTGAGCGGATAGAGAAATACCACTCACAAATTACTTCCTGCCTTAAGCACATAGTCTGCAATTAGTGCTGAGTTAAGGGAATGGTTTACAAGGTTTGATAGACTCAACAGGGAAAAGGGAGATGGGCTGTCTCAAGGGGAAATGGTCCAATGATTTCCTTGGGCTTGTTCTGCATTGGTGCTATGATAGCCTTCAAAGTAGGGAGAAACATCACACATCACAAATCCCACTTTACCTTTTCCATCGTCAGGAGCTGTCTGTTTGATAAGCCTGTGAAAACCAATGATAATATCCCCAGGGTAAAAGCTTACCGGGGAAGAGAGAACCAAATGAATCATGCCTTACCTCAAGCTGTCACACCGCTGCCCACAGTCACTCTGTCTTATTGAGGGCTTTGATCTGATGTCTGTGTGGCACCTTTCAATAGGTCCCAGAATCCACTGGTTTAAACACAGTACTTGAAACAGAGCTGAACCAGAGCCCAGCTTTACTTACCAGTCTGCAAAAGGTCTCTTTCCAGGAGGCTGGTTTTAGCATTCTGTGTCCTTACTTTGGATGCCTTACGAGGATGGATGCATTAGGATCTACAAAGGATGAAACACAAGCAGGAGTGAGTGTGACTTGCAGATATAGAGCAGGTACATCTGGTTGCTGGGTTTGCTTCAGGAACTTTTATGTGAAATAACAATGATTGACTTGATATCCTGGGTGGTTTTTTTTTTTTTGCTAAAGTGGAATATCTTCAGCTGGAGGGACAGAATGTGCTCATCTCAAAATAATTTTGTAGTTAGGACTCGTCCTTGGCAGTGTGAACAGTGTATGAAACTGCTCATACACATAACAGGAATTTGGGTCTGCATCTCATTGTCCTGGTTGAGGATTTTGTACAGGGGACTGGTTTTCCTCTATAATAGTGGAGTGGATCCTTGGAGTAAAATACAAGCTGAGCAGTGTGTGCAAAATGTTCTCCATCAGAAGCCTGTCAGACTGGAATCTTCAAAGGTGAGAGCCAGGGAAAAGGCTGCAGCAATCACTTCCAGCATGTTGGTTCTTTCTAATAGGACTGTAGGTGCTTCTGTAATGAACAGAAGTCTGTGAAATACAAATATAAACTTACTGTTCTTGTTTAGGTTTTATTGTTCTTTTAGAAGTTGTTTTTAGGCTGTTAAGTCTCAGCTTGACAACTTATCTAGACAGTGAGAGCTCTGATTAGGATTTAGGAGTAGGAGAGGATAATTATTGCTCAGTACTAATGAGAATAACAGTTCTGGATGTGTCCAAAAGTGAACCTGCATGCCTGGAGAAATTTTACAGATGAATTTGGGTTGTCTGTAAGTTTGTGAGGTATTGAGGTCCATTTTGATAAAGGCAAAGAAACTTCTTTACTTTCTCCTGTGAGCCTGGCCCTGGGTGGTACATTCATTCTCCCTGGCTTAAGCTCTTCAGTGACCTTGTGGCCACGTGATGTGTTTTCACAGCTTTGGTTGCTAAACTGCATTATCAGAAATTATAAACAATTTGTTTCCATATAAGCAATTTGTTTTGTAGTAATGGTTGTGTGGGCCATGTCCCATTCAGATTTTATGAATGTTAGTGTTATTTAAAAGGACTTGAAAACCTGAGACTGCAGCCACCCTAGCTGTTTAGAATCATCCATTATGTGTATGCTGATGCATATGTTAAAAAACCCACATTATTTTCTGGCAGAACAGTATAAATGTACTTTCCATAGTTGCCAACAACTACAGCTTTCCTGGGTATGGTTTACGTAAACCCAGAGAAACATCTCCTCTAACTTGCCAAAAATCTTCAGTGTCAGGAGGAGCTGTCCAGTGCTTCAGTGCTCCTAAGCAGTTGCTGTTGTATTGCAGTGGAGGGAAACAAACAACAACAAACAAACCAACCTGAAAAAGCCCCACCAACCTCGTGGTTTCTTGGTTAGTATCTCACCAGTTGAGCTGTGGCTGGTACAGGAAAGAGGAGAGATTCATGTAGGGCTGTGCTTAATGCCAATATGACTTTTGCTGCATTTTGAAGAAGGATGCTTTCATATCTTCAGGATTGTCATTAGTCATTTACACACGGAAATGTTACGTATTTGGCAAAAGGTCAAATACATTTTTAGAAAGAAACCCTTTGTATTACTTTATTGCAGTTGATAGATTTCCCTCTTACTCTAATGACTGTAAGATCTGCTTCACCCTTCAGCATGAACTTCCCCAGTGCAGACAATCAAGCCATTTTTCTCTATTTTTATTCCTCGCTAATTGCAGGACAGCCATGGATAAAAGTGAGTTGGTACAGAAAGCCAAACTGGCTGAGCAGGCCGAGCGTTACGATGACATGGCTGCTGCCATGAAGGCTGTCACTGAGCAGGGACATGAACTGTCCAATGAAGAAAGGAATCTCCTCTCCGTGGCCTACAAGAACGTGGTCGGTGCCCGTCGCTCGTCCTGGCGTGTGATTTCCAGCATCGAACAGAAAACAGAGAGAAACGAGAAGAAACAGCAGATGGGAAAAGAATATCGTGAGAAAATTGAGGCTGAATTGCAGGATATCTGCAATGATGTTCTGGTAATAATCCAACAGCAAAAATAACAGTAGTTAGTACTGCAGCATTCTTCAGAGAAGCTTAAGGAATTTTAGTAGTGCTGTAGACACTGCAGCACCTTAGCAGGGGAATAATTTTGCATAGCTACATACTTGGGTCCAATTCTAGCTCCTAAGTCATTTAGCTTGCTTCTTAAGAAATTTGTTATTAAAGAGTATATTTCTTTTTAGCAGAAAAAAGCAAACAAGGCCGTGTTGAAGACCTCTGGCTGCTGGCTGGAGAGGGTTCACCATGAAAACAAATTTAGATCTGGGGCACTGGCATGAGTCCTGCTAAAAGGCGTGCTGTTTAAATTCTTTCATTAATGAATGCGAACATCCTGAGTCTTTTTTAGTCCTTTTTTTTAATGGAGAAGGTGTGTAATTCTTCTCCCAGACTGATTTTGCTCTTTCTTTCACTCAGACAAGAGGGATTCCTTTTACTGTTGTTTTGTTTGCTTAAGATCAGTCAGGAGTGGATGCTGTCAGTGCAGTCAATCTTTGCATCTCTTTCTGAGTGCACATGTACTGCCTGTGCCATTGTCAAACTTTTCAGCTGAAGCTGGAGATAGAATCAGTTTCTTGTGGACAATTTCACAGCTCTGTGTAGAATTCAAATTTGTGGTAGCAAAAGTGACCAGATGTGCTAATTTCCATCTGATGCTTTGCATTAGTTTGGTCGTGGATGTGGGTTTGCATCAGCAAGCTTAAGCCCTGGTAGCCTTTAGATCCTGCAGGAGGGAATTGTGGGTCGCCTCAACACAGCAAGTTTTCAGCTCTCCATAGATTAGGCTACAAGTAGTTTCTCTTTTGTTTTCCCAGAGTTTAGGCAACAGTAGGCGAAGTGATTAACACATGAGTCTACTTAAGTCATGACAGAAGTCGTTACTGTTTGAACAGTTCATGCTCACCATTGTAACAAATGCTCTGTTTCAGACATTATTTTTATGACTTAGGAAACATCACTTTTTTTAAAATCTTTCTCAGGAACTCCTGGATAAATACCTTATTGTCAATGCCACACAGCCAGAAAGCAAGGTTTTCTATTTGAAAATGAAAGGTGATTACTACAGATACCTCTCAGAGGTGGCGTCTGGGGACAATAAGCAAAGTAAGTAGAAATGAAATCTCTCATTCTGGGGACCAAGCAGAATCAAGTATAAAAAAGCACTTGTATTCTTTTCCCCAACATCGAGTATTTATTTCTTCTCACTACTGCTCTGTAGTTGTTGTGAAGATAAGCGCAGTGCAAGTCACTTTTGGAGAAAGACTTCACTGAAATTAACAGAAGTGATTGACAGATGTTCATCAATGCAGTCAAACTCTGGTTGCAGCCCATGACCACAGTGGCTAATTTCCAAGCATATGTGGTAGTGTAAAATCATTTTCCTGGAGGATGTAGGTTTCTTTCTCATGAAAATGCTTAGTTTGTTTGATCTCTTGTTTAAACTATGAATTTAGCTCAAGTCTTCACTGTTTGCAAACTCTGTGCATGCAAATATGGGATATTGGGTTCCTGAGTTCTAAAGCAATTAATTCTGAAATGGGAAAGCAGTGCTGAACTGTGCCTGAATTCCTGTGAGTGTCTGAGGTAGTCCATGTCTTGCAAACTTAGTTTGATGCCAGCATGGAGCTTATTGTTACTCATTACCCAGGAAGGGACTGTTGGCTTTGTCCTGAAACCCCAACCTGAAATACAAAGTTCATGACCTAACTGCAGGAGTTCAGTTACCTTTTATTCCCCATACGGTTTTGTCTGGATTTATTATTGATAACTATGACTTCTTCAGCTGGGCCGGAAATGAATGTTTAAAACCAGAACACTTTGACTTTAGTAGAGTTTGTGTCCATTCAGATTGGTTGGAATTTGTTGAAAAAATTTTATTTTAAGTCTCTATTTAAAAATCTATTTCAGCATTAATAGTTCAGCAAGTGGAAGGCTTTTGCATGTAAATAGGTAATTGTGCATAGGTAATTGTATGAATTTCTGGTGGCACAGTGGTCTAGGCTGAGAGTATAATTGCTTCCCCCATGAAGTAGAGATGTACTGTGTATTTATGTGGTTGTAATTGCTTCTTGCAGCAACGGTAGCAAACTCCCAGCAAGCTTATCAGGAGGCATTTGAAATTAGCAAGAAAGAGATGCAGCCAACACACCCCATTCGACTCGGTTTGGCTCTAAATTTCTCTGTCTTCTACTATGAGATCCTAAATTCTCCTGAAAAGGCCTGTAATCTGGCAAAGACGGTAAGCAGACTCTTCATATCACCAGTTTTTGTGGAGGCTGAGGAGGTGATTACATGGCTACAGTAGCACTTTGTAGATGATTATGCTTTTTCGTATCAAATTCCTTAAAAATGCTGTCATTGAGCTGTTGTCACTGTAGTATATTTTCAGGTAAGTTGGTTTGCTGGACTAGCTTAGCTTTGGGTAAGGCTGATTTGCTACTGCAGCTGTTCCAGTGACAGGGAAGACAAATTGCCTCTTTTTAATATCCACCTAATTCTCTTAGAATGTGTTTGTGTCAAAATTGAAAACACTTGAATTAATTTAGCACTTCTAAAGTGAAATATTTATTTAAATTGGAGCACTTAACCAGTACATGAAGTGTTGTCTGTGTGCCCATCTTTGTGGCCCTAAATGTCCTTGTTATCCATATGCATGTGTACCCCTCTCTCCAGAGACCAAAAAGAGCTTTTGTGATGGGTTGTGGCAAACAGCCCGTCATTTTTTCCTTATCCTTCTCCCTAAAACAGGATTAGTCTTCTAAATGGAGCTTTTTGTGTCTGTGAAAATTGTCTGGTAGTAACTTGAATAACATGGCATAAGGTGAATCTTTGTGTTCTTAATAGGCACTTCAGTAAGACTTTGTAACAAGAAGTGATGTTTTGCTGTAAAATGCTGCTTCTGTTCTTGCTTTTTTTAGTTAAAATGCTTACATCTGTTTGAAACCTGAATGAAGAAATAGCATTTATGGCTCTCAGACTCACAGTATTGATTTTCATGTGTAACAGATGGATGGGAAGAATGGCTTTGTTAATCTCTAGTGGAACATACCTGATTGCTTCTGCTGTTTTGAAAAGAAATTGAAAACCTTCCTCCCCACTGTTGAAAAACCTTGTGTTCCACTGTCTTGTCTATTCACTCATGTATTTTTTATATATATATATCTCCAAGTAATGGTACCTTTGTCTTTCACTGCTTATTTAGACCAGTGAAACCTTCCTTTCTACTGAAAGTCTTTTGTTAAGTGTTGTTGTTAAACCTGACTTCAAGCTATGTGAACCATTTTTCAGCGTGACACAGAGAATGCTCTTTTCAGTATTTGGTGTTGCCATGTAAGTAAAGTGTTTCTGGGCTTTAATCTGGACACCCCTGAAGACTTCCATTTTCCCCTGGATGTCTAGAATCTGGTGCTCACTTTGGTTTGCATTTCTTCTTGTGGTGGAAAAGAAAAATACTGGAGGCTTTTTTTACTGAATTTGGATAGTAATGTGGCAGATTTGTAAGCTCTGTATAAGCAGAAGTGACTTCAGAAAGCAGAGTGTGAAAGGGCTGCGTTTATGTTTTTAGGCATTTGATGAAGCGATAGCAGAGCTGGACACGCTGAATGAAGAGTCTTACAAAGACAGCACCCTGATCATGCAGCTGCTTAGGGACAACCTCACTGTGAGTACCATGGGGCAAACCACTGCACTCTAGGCTGCTGCACTCTGTGAAGTGGGACTCAGCATCTGAAAGCTGATGCAGTTCTGAGCAATTAAAAGCTTTTTCTCAGGCGTTAACTGCATGTGTTAACTGCGATGCTTTTTGTAACCAGACCTGTTAGACTTGCTTGTTCAAACTAGGAATCACTTGTTAATTGCTCTAACAAACTCAGATTCTTTTTGTTACACAGAGTGGAGTTCTCAACAGTTTTATGTGGAACTTCCCAGCTTGTGCTGGCTTCTTGCTTATCTTTTATTCATATTCTAGATTATTATTCTTTAGCTTTGCTATTAAGTTCAGTTCTGCATTGCTCTTAGCCGACAAAATTGCACAGCTACTACTAATTATGCTGTCTTCCCTTTCCTGACAATTGTAATTAACTGTGCTTCCAGCATAAACACGTGTTTGTATTTCCTTACAGCTATGGACGTCGGAAAACCAGGGAGATGAAGGGGATGCTGGGGAGGGAGAGAACTAATGGCTGTCACGCTTCACTATATGTTCAATGTCACCCTGTATCCTACACATAATCCCTTTGTGCGACAAGCAAAAAGAATAGTACATCGACTTTCACAACCTCAACGTAGCAAAAACTGTCTGTGGGGTAAAACCGGTTGGTTGGTGTTTTGTGTACCTAGAGCGGAGGTCGGTTATTCCAATGGCATTCCGAACTTTCCTATTCCGAACATTTACAGTTCCGATTACCGTGTTTATATTTTTAACTGAACACTGTGATAATGATAATAATAATAATAATAATAATGGGTTTTGTGATTGCAATTGACTTTACAAAACTCTTATTGGTAGAAAAGTAGACATCAATTATGTAACTCTGGCGAGCTTAATTTGGCACCAAAATAGTCGAAGTACAATTCTGTTGTAAAGTTGTACAGAAAGTTATAGAGATTCTATTGTGACACTGGGGCATGGAAGGAAAACAATCCAATGTATGGCATTCCAGTTAGGGACACTGCTATGAGGTAGTTGAACAGGCACACTCTGTAGACATTTGTAACCGAGTCTGAGGCACCGCTTTCAGTCAAAAGCTCACTTTGTCAATCCTGTCTTTCTGGGGATGGGGTTTGTTTCGGGGAGGAGGGAAACGGGGGAGTTAGCAGCTTGATTTCCAAACTCTTTACACTGGCAGATAACTGGGATTTGACTTCTCAAAGTGCTTTCATGCTCATACCACATGCATGACTAAGCCCCTTCCCACAGCAATAACTTTTACTTAGTTACAACTTAGATATTCTTCAGTAGTGAAAACTCTTGGTTCGCTGCCATGGACTTGCAATAGGAGAAGATTCAATTTTTTGAATGGCCTTATTAGTTTGGATGATACCATGAAGTGATCTGCCACTTTTGCATTACTTTACTCTTAGGTGAATCAAAATCTCCATGGTATTCCCATTCTCAATTTATCCTGAAAACTTCTTAAGTAATCCACTGAGCCATCTTTAAGTTCACTTTGTAGAAATTTTTCTCCCACTGGACTCAGTTCATCCTTGACCCTCTCACCTGTTTAAACTCCATTAAAGCAATTTTGGACTCCCACATACACATCATCCTTTCCGTGGTTCCTGGTGATGTCAGGATGGTGGATGAGGCCTGCACCTCACCAAGGATAGGTTTCTTCCTTGGGTGTTTGAGAGCTGCCAGTGCTGTTGCATTCTTCAGCTCTTGTCTGCCATTCTTTGGCAGTACCAGGAAGCCGGCTCAAGTACTGGCTCAAATATTCAGGATTTCCCATCTTGTACTGGAATGCAGACCTACACATCTGTAACGCTTGTAACTTGTAATATTTGAGCTCCCAACGTCCTCACCTTGTCATGTTTCAAACATGTCCCATTACACAAAACCTAGTGAGAGTTGCGTGAATAATGCAGTGGAAAAGATTAGGAATAGTCACCTATCAGTCCCGTGGTATCATCCCCTGCCTTCACATTCCACTTAGGTATAGGATCCATCTGTTTGTCCATCTGTCTGCTGAAAAGAATTTCATGCACTGATTTTAAAACTCCCCTCTACTAGCTGAACAAATTGTGCAGTTAATACTTGGCGCTTGATAAACGCAGTAGTGAATGTGGAACCGAGCCTGTCTGTATATCTGGTAGCTCTTTTCGCTTTGTTTTTACTGACCAGTATTCTGCCTAAAGTTTGCTTCTGTGACGGTTATATTGCCTAGCACACACGTGGTTGTGAGAATAGTATAGCAAAAAGAAATACCTGGTTATTGATGTACTAGATTTGTGTATGTCTTTTAAACAGTTCTAGTTTCACCTTACACAAAATAATCAGGAAAGTGTAAAAGAATTCAAAAGTGAATAATAAAAAAAATTTTATCATTTGGTCGTGTCTGTAATTTTTGTCATTTGCTGTAATGGTGGCTGAGGGTGTGGTAGTAAAATCACCACTTGTATTCAGTTCTGAGTTTGTGGATTGTGTGAGTTGATTCATGGTTTACAAATACTGAGTTACTCATTCCTTTACCGAGAGACTTTCCCACACACCCTCCCAGATTTGTAGGAGAAAACACTGTTTCTCTTCTTTTTTTTTTGAGGGCATACTTGTAATACATTGTCATTGCAGGGCTTAAATGCAACTCTAAATAACCATTTAACTTGCCATGAGTCATTGCATATTGTAGGGTTGAACACACTGTAAATGGGAAAAGTCTGTCGGTTACATTTAGAGATTTTTTTCTTGGGCATCTTTTAAATTCTGAGCGCAGGGCTGGCCTCACCTCTGCACACCCAGCTCTGCTTGTTTCAGATCATGCTGTGCTAAGGCAACACCAAGAGTGCAAAATAAGTGGAGGCATCTTCCTGGACTTAAGAGCACTTGAAGGGATGGATGGCAGTAGCCAGGCAGCAGATGCCAGGCAGCCTGTAAGCTTCAAGGAGCTTGGTCCTGCTCCCAGAGCCTCCTACTCCTGCAGAAGGGCAACACAGAAGTGTGCACGGTGGAAAATGTCACTCGGCTGCTCTTGATTGACCACTGTGAAGGCATTAGGCCAAAATCTAACCAGCTGTTGCTTGACCACTGCTCTGCCCTGTGCCATGGCTTTACATGGTGGTCCCTCCATATCTGTAATTATTGCTACGTTGTCATTTTCTTCAGCCTGTATGGACATCCCTAAATGCATGCACATATCATACATCTTAAATTATTTCACTGTGTGCACTAACTCCCAGTCTGACTCATGCTGATGACATTGTCAGCTCTGAGAAGAAAAATTCCTGTGTCTGCTAGGTGCTCCTGTTCAGAGACCACCTCCTGTCTTAGTCCTTTCACATAACATCTCTCATCCTTACTGTCTCTTTCGAGGAAATCATGAGCTGAAGAGGCTGGTCTGCAGCAGTGATGAGTTGAGGGGGTGTCTCAATTTTTTAGTTAGTTCTGTCTTTCTGGGAAAGGGCTCTCCAGCTGGCCCAGCCACCGTAAGAGTCCAGGTGCACTCTACATGTTTAACTCATCTGTTGCTGCTGCAGCAGCTTCTCATTCTTGACACTGATGCTCATCTGACCTCTGGGTGAGGCATCTTTGTGTGGGAAACCACCACAAGGCTTTTGTGAAGGTAAAGGTTCTCCTGACTGCCCCGCAGCTGACCCTTCCGGGGCTGCGGGATGGGGTGGAGCCGGATGCTGCAGGAGCTGCTTTGGAATTGCACTGCCTGCGGCTCGAGGTTCCCGTGTGCTTTCATCCAGCGTTTCAGCAGCACAGTTACGTCCAGAACAGCTGGGGTGCGATCTCTGTGGATGAAAGTGACCTTACAGCGCTCCCGGGCCATACAGACAAGAGGTGACGATGGCAGAGGCCATATCCCCTGGGTCTCTGTTGGGTGCTGAGGGAGATTGCTGTGGAGTTTGGAAATGCCTGAGCGCCCGGTGATGAGGGATTTGTAACCGAGCTGTGTAAGCCTTCTGCCTGTACTCCTTAACTTCAGAGAATTGCATACCACAAGGTGCATGTGATTTCCTAAAAGCGCGTGGGTGGGACGCGCTGTCAATGTTCCAGGGCGCCACGCAGCGCAATTCCCCTGCCCTTCGTTTGGGAAGGCACGAGACGCGCAGGAGCCGCGATTCGCAAAGACGAGGAGGTGCAACTGCTGCACCCCCGAGCCTTTCAGCTCCGCGGGGCCCGGCCCGGCCCTGCCCTTCCCGCAGGGGTGTCCGCACCGCACCGCATCGCTCCGCACGGGGCGGGGCAGGCCCGCACCTGGCCGCGGGCGGGGCGGTGGGCGGGGGTCCCGTCCCGCCCCCGGGGCCGCCGCGGAAGAANCCGGGGCGGGGGTGGCCGGGGGTCCCCGCCGGCGGGCTGGGCTCGGGCAGGGTGAGCAGCGCTCCTCCGCAGCCCCGTCCCGTTGCCGGCGGTGTGCGCTGCCCTTGGCTCCCGGCTGTGCCGCCTCTGCCCGGCCGGTGCCCCCTCGCCGCTCTGGCCGCCTCCTCCCCCTTTGAACTCCCTTTCCCCCCTGCCCCGCTGGCTGTGAAGGGGCGTTGGGGCTGCTCTGTTACCCTGTGTTTGTTTGGGGGAGCCCTGGGAGGGGCCTCAGGGCTGTGCGAGGAGCGGGGCTGTGTCCCGGAGCCGGTGCGCGGCTCTGCCGTGGGCGGCCCGCCGTGGGGACCTGCCTTTGGCCGAGGGATTGCTCGATGCACCTCTCCTCTATATGCGTCTTCATTTTGGTTATCTATAGGTATCTAAACAAGTGTCTCAGGACTTTTGAGCTTTCAGGTAAGAGCCCCAAGGACGGACTTATAAGCTTTTGGGTCAGGACCTGCATTTCTGTGTCCCCAGGCAGTACCCTGGGAGTCTCAAGCAGTGACTGCTGTCTTCACACAGAACTTTATACTCAACTGAAACTAGGCAGAGACTGAGCATCAATTTGCCTGCTCTGGGAACAGTAGTCAGCAAGCTGAGAAACTGGGAAGGAATGGCTAAAGCCCTGTGTCTGCCTTGTTAGGGGATGGAGTTGGTCACAGGGAGCGGCATGGGCTGCAGGTCTGCTCCCTGGGCATCCATACAAACCCACACTCCTTGGGTCTGCTCTGGCTGCAGGCAGCCACTAAGGAGTTAAAATGGAAGTCTCTGGTGGAGAAGGGCTGTTTACCTTCTGAGGAATTAAGCTCCGTTTCTCTCGGGGTTTGAGTGCTGAAAAGAGCAAATCTCTGTGTGTGTGGTGTGTCCTTCTCCATGCTTCCAGGGTGTGCAAGGGCTGTGAGGTGCAGATCAGCCCAGCTCAACTTTTGTACCAAAATTGTTATGTCCTGGAAAGTTTTGGGATTTGCAGCTTCCTTGGGGCATTCCTGTTCCTGCTGGTGGGAAGGGAAGGGCATTGCTTGTACTTGTGCTGGTGCAGTGGGACCAGCCCCAGTGTGGGTCTGTGGTTGCTGCAGACAATCTGAAACCTGCACCCTGCAGCGTCGGCTCTGTCTCCCTCTGCAGCTCAGTTCCGTGGGTGACCATGAATGCCAGTGGCCCTGGCTATCCCTTAGCCTCTCTCTATGTGGGAGACCTGCACCCAGACGTGACCGAAGCCATGCTCTACGAGAAGTTCTCACCTGCAGGGCCCATCATGTCCATCCGAGTCTGTCGGGACGTGGCCACGCGCCGGTCCCTGGGCTATGCCTACATAAACTTCCAGCAGCCTGTGGATGGTACGTTCCCCGTAACACAGCTCTGAGGAACGGCCTCACAGCGGGGACTTGGGGTGTGCAAATGATGTGAGGGTGGGCAATGGAAGAGGGGGGAGCAGTTGGATGGTGACCCATCCTGCTTGCATCTCTTCTTAGGGTCTGGGAAAGGTTTCAGCAGCTGGGCTCTGGTGAGGGGATGAAGGTGACTTGCAAGAGTTGCCTCTCTCCTCCTTCTCCATCAGAGAAGGGCACCAAAACCCCTTCTGCCCGTCCCTGGGGCAGGCAGCTGCCCACTGCCTCACAGTGTGAAGTGAGGCCACTCTCCTGGCAGGCATTGCCATGACACATTATTGTAATTGGAAGGTGTTCCATGCTGAAGTGAGGCTGTAGTGATGGGAAGGTGTTGATTTAGTTGCCCTAGAGACCAAAATTCTTGCTGGGTAAATTAGATGGGCATCTGCCAGACTGGAGGTTGTAGTGAAATCCTACCCTTGACTGATCCTTGGGAGTCAGACATGCTTTGGAGAGGAAAAAAATATTAACCGAAGAGTGGTGTGGCTGGAGGGGTGGGGAGGCAGAGCTGCCTATCCCATTTAGGTTAACAAGCCCCTGTCCCTGATTCCTGTGCCCATCTCAGCTGCTGGATGTGAGGGAGATCCATCTCTGTTACTCCCCTCTCCTCCCCCTTCTTTGCCAGCTGAGCGAGCCCTGGACACCATGAACTTCGAGGTGATCAAAGGCCGACCCATCCGCATCATGTGGTCCCAACGGGACCCTGGCCTCAGGAAATCAGGGGTTGGAAACGTCTTCATCAAGAACCTGGATGACTCCATTGATAACAAAGCCCTGTATGACACATTCTCTACCTTTGGAAACATCCTGTCATGCAAGGTAGGTGTGCCCAGGGCCGTGCAGGAGAGGGCTTGCTGCAGAGCTGCCCTCACTCTTGGAAGCGTGCTCCAGCCAGCTGGAATTCACCTTCTCATTTCACTTCCCACAACATCTAATTTAAATTCCCACTTGCTTTGAAGCCAAAAGGCCTTGCTGTGTTTCCCCTCAGAATGGGGGCTTTTCCCCCAGTCCCTGCACAGAGAAGTTATGTGTCATCCTGTCCCAGCTCAGTGCACCAGTGGCATGTGGGCCTTTGGGAGCCATGAGTTCCTGGATAGCATATAAAGCACCAGGGATCTGGTCCTGGGATTGCCCAGCTCCCTGACCTGCTGCCACCACCCCAACAGAGCTCAGCTGCAGTGGGAGCAGGATGTCAGGGAGGGAAAATACCCCTGGAAAATGGGGATGGGTTTTCCTGTGATGTACTCGTGTACAAACGTGGAGAAAAACAGTGCCTGTCTCTTTCCTTTGCCCCTCTTGCTGTGTTTGTAGGTGGTTTGTGATGAAAATGGATCCCGAGGCTATGGCTTTGTCCACTTTGAGACACATGAGGCAGCGACTCGGGCCATTGAGACCATGAATGGGATGTTGCTCAACGACAGGAAGGTGTAAGTGCCAGAGAGAGGAGTCTGGGCTCTGCACTTGGCTCTGCTCCTCCCTGCCTTGGTCCACTACGGGGAGTAAAAGCATGCCCTGCTGAGGCATCCCCCTCCTGCTGCTCTGTGTGTTCTTCCCTTTTCCCATCCCTGCTGGGCATGGCGGCTCTGCTGCTCTCTGGGACAGTGAGTCACTTGTGGTGGATGCTGGTGGAAGTGTGATAGTGGTTTGGAGCTGTTCCCAGATGGTGGGGAAGGAGTCCAGCCGCCCCAGGCTGGGTTTTATTGCTGAAGCGGTGTAATGAGTGCCCACAGAGTGGGGCTGGTCCTTGATCTGGGCTGTTGCCATCAGATAATCTGGGCAGGAAGGGGTGGTGGTGTTGTTGTTGTTGTTCCTCTCCCTGCTTGCATTGCATCACGTCACTCTCTACATCCCATCGAGGCAAGGGCTGCCCAGAGTGTTTGAGAACGCTTTGGAGGAAGAGAGCTGGCACTTGGTGGTATCCTTTGGGGTCTTTTGTGGTGGTGGCATCCTTTGAAGTCTCTTGATGTCTCCTGGGGTGACACATCCCTAGTTTTGGCAGTGACAAGGGGGAGTTTGGGTAGAGGTACACTGGAGTGGGACATGCTGAAGTTGCTGTATGTGAAACTCATGGTGAGTTTGTGGGTGAGCAAAGCATGGCCTGAGGTCATGGGTTCTCTCTTGGCCTGTACTGACACAGGTGTGCCTGAGTCCATCTTCCCTCTGCAGGGGACATGCAGGGTCTGAGGCCTATTCCTTTCTTCCCGCAGGTTTGTTGGACACTTCAAATCCCGCAAAGAGCGCGAGGCAGAGGTTGGGGCGAGGGCAATAGAGTTCACCAACGTCTACATCAAAAACTTTGGTGATGACATGGATGATGACAGACTGAGGGAAATATTCTCCAAGTTTGGTGAGCACAGTTGTTGAAGCATTCTCGTGTCTGATAAACTGGAGTTGGGGCAACTGAAATGAAGCTGGGGAGAGTCCTTGGCCGAAATAGCAAGCCCCTTTTCTCTTGAGATACGGCTTGTTTGAACATCCCCCACATAAAAGGGCTGCAGTCACTTCAGTTGTCAGGATGTTACATGTGCTTTCCTGCTGTGGTGCAGGATAACTCGTACTTGGTGCTCTCTTGAAAAAAGTAGTTCTTTCTTTCTTGGATAGTTTTTTTAAAATTGTCTTGTTACCAGTGGGCTGTCTGGTTACAGGAACCCTGGGAATATGAATTGTTGAGTCTGAATTTAAAGAAAACAGGCTTTTCAGTTTAGTCCACTACTGGAGGATGCCTCTGGTGATGGGGGTTTAGTATCGTGCCAACCCATGGGCCATACTGTCCACGCTTGGTCAGGGTCATCACAGGTAATTTGTGGTTATCCGTTACATGAACCCAGTATGTGTGTTCATGTGTAAAGGAGATAAGATTTTCTGGCCAAAGGAACTCAGTGCACTGGCTGGAGAGACTGAAAAGCCCAGGGCAATGAGAGCAGCACCCAGGGTGGGAGGGATTGCCCTCACCAACCCCCACAGCCTCCTGTCCCTGCCTCGTGGGCATCCCATTGTCTGTCCTCCCGCTGGGCTCTTCCATGCTGCCATGGCCGTCCAGTCTCCTCCCTGGGCTGGCATCTCGTGGTGTCTCCTGAGCATGGTGCTGCACGCTGGCAGCACCCCTCGGTGGGCACTCCTCGGACTGTACTGTCCTTCCCTGTTGCAGGAAAGACGTTGAGTGTCAAGGTCATGATGGACAACAGCGGCCGCTCAAAGGGCTTCGGATTCGTCAACTTTGAGAAGCACGAAGAAGCCCAGAAGGCAAGAGGCTCCTCACAGCCCATCTCTCCCCTGAGATTGTCGCCTGGTGATGTTCCCACCTCTCCTCAGGGGGGGCCTGACCAGCTTTGTGCTTGTCTGGGAGCTGGCGCCGGGTACCTGGATGGGCAGGACCCGGCAAGGGGGAGCAGGTCTCTGCTTGTGGGGGGCTGCACTGGGGTGGTCGGTGAAGGGCAAAGCTGTGGCCATGGGCTTCCTGCTGAGCTCAGAGCCCTTCCCTCCCCCGGCAGGCGGTGGCTGACATGAACGGGAAGGAGATCAACGGGCGGGTGGTGTACGTGGGCCGGGCCCAGAAGCGGCTGGAGCGCCAGAGCGAGCTCAAGAGGAAATTTGAGCAGATGAAGCAGGAGCGAGTGAACAGGTACCAGGTAAGGGGAGAGCAGGGTGCTCCATCCTGCAGCTCTGCACCAGGGACACTCTCAGCTTGGGGACAGCACAGAGCTCTCCAGAGCTGATCAGCATAATGGGCCCCTCCTGCAATTAAAAACCTGCACAGGGGTCCAATCACTGCCTGGGAATGTCCTGGGAAGCAATATCGGGAGAGATTCAAACCCAGGATGATGTTGGGAGGTGAACAAATGGGTCTGCTAATTTCCAGAAATATTAGTCTGGAAATGGGATGGCTTCATGAGGTCTTGGAGCAGGTTCACAGTGGTGGTGTGGGTGCCCTCTTCACTTGGGGTGTCTGTACTTCGAGTGGAGTTTATGCACAATCCTGGCCCCTCTCCATGTCACTGCTCCTGCAGGGGATGTCTCTGTGGGATGTCCCACCTTCTGGATGAGCTGCTGGTGAAAGGCACATCCAGCGTGACAAACTGCTGTAAACTTTGGGATCCCAAACTGCTTTTATTTCACCTGTGTGCAGGGGGTCAACCTGTATGTGAAGAACTTGGATGATGGGATAGACGACGAGAGGCTGAGGAAGGAGTTCTCTCCCTATGGCACCATCACCAGTGCCAAGGTGAGGGACTGGAGCTGCCGCTGGGGCTCTTGGGGTCAGTCAGCCGGGGCACTCAGCCCTCAGAGATGGATTGGGATTATCATCCTGTCGAATCACAGTTCCCTGCTGATGGCTTGTATCTCAAGCCAGGTGTGAGGGATATGCCACTTCACTCCACGCTGTCCTGAGGAGCAAATATTTTGTAGCTTTGTTGAGCCAGCCCGGCCCGGGTGAGGTGCCAGGTGTGGGACCTTAAAGCTGCAACATTCTGAATATTGCCCAGCTGCTCTGTGACACTGACACAAATGAAAATGACCCACAAGCCGCCTCTCTCGGGACAGTGAGGTGACAGGCTGGTGTTTGGCCTTTTGGAACACTATGGAAGTGTCAGTCTTCTCACTGGGACTGGTGTCAGGCTTCTCTTGAAAGGTGCAGAGGGGTGGTCTGGCTTTGAGGTCAGCTACCTGTAACCCACCAGGGACAGACGCTGCCTGGCCCTTGTCAGGGCACAGTGTCCCACTGATCCCCATCCCTTGCTGGCTCCTGCAGCGTTTAGCACCAGAGCATTCCCGGCCCATGGGCCCTGTGGGGCTGAGGCACAGATTCCCTGCAGACAATCTCAGGCTGGTCCAGATTCTGCCATCTTCATTTCCCAAACCTACTGCCTGAGCAAATCCTGCCCTTCCCCAGACAAACCTGTCTGTGAGAGAGGTGCAGTCCCATCCATCCCACCCTGGGTGTGGGGGCTGAAATAGGGTGCTTGTGGCTGGATCCCACCCCCCACTTGCTGCGCCGTGCTTTGTGTGTGCTGCAGCGATCTGTGGACTCAGCTGTCTTGTTCTAATCCAATTCCAGGTGATGACAGAGGGTGGCCGCAGCAAAGGGTTTGGGTTTGTATGTTTTTCGTCCCCAGAAGAGGCCACCAAGGCCGTGACAGAAATGAACGGGCGGATCGTCAGCACAAAGCCTCTCTACGTCGCGCTGGCTCAAAGGAAAGAGGAGCGGAAAGCAATCCTCACCAACCAGTACATGCAGAGACTGGCCACCATGAGGGCCCTGCCTGGCCCTCTCCTGGGCTCTTTCCAGACCCCCCCAGGGTACTTCCTACCCCCCATGCCCCAGGTGAGTCCTGCTGCCCAGTGGCAGCCTTGCACAGGGACACATGTCTGCCCTGGAGCAGGGTGGCATTCGGGCTGAGAAGCAGAGCTTGGGTTGTGCAGACCTGGGCACGCCCTGTGGAAATGGTGGGATCTGCCTGGGCTTCCATGTGAGCAGCAGGGTGGGGTGCAGGTGCTCCAGGTGATGGGCTGGGGATTTCGTATTTAGTGCTGTTCCTCAGAGGAGGGAAGCAAGGAGGAGTTTGGTGGGAGGGTGTGAGAGCAGGGGAGAAGGGTTACAGAGGTGCAGAAGCTCCTGAGGAGGAGTTAAGTAGAGCTGCTGGAGGCCATGCTGGCAGCAAGGCTGGAGGTCAGTCTTTAAAGTGCTCTGGCACCCTGCAGAGCATGGGTTTGGCTTGTCTGTCTGTGTGCAGCAGCCACCAAGAGGCTCTGGGGTAGTTCTGGCTCATCAGCTCAGCTCCCCAGTCACACTGGATAATGTGTTCTGCTTTCCCAGCCACAAACCAGAGCTGCCTTCTACGGCCCCAGCCCTGTTGTCCCAGTCCGCCCCGCCACTCGCTGGAGTGCGCAGCCCTCCCGGCCTCCCTGTGAGTCTGCCTGTCTCTCCCTGGGGGCTCTTGGCACGAGCTGGGCTCAGTCAGGGACTGAGGGTCTCTAAAAGCAGCACAAAGTGTGTAACCGTGGGGGTTTGTGTTGGGAGAAGTGTGCGGGCGTTTGGTGCAGGGTCACGATGACGGGCACCGGGAGGTGAGAAGTTGATGGTGCCACCAGAGGTGAGGTGCTCCTGCACTGTCTCCAGCCACAGTCACTCCCCCATGTCTTCTTCCGTGCCTCTGCTACCAAGCACCTTCATTAGTGTGTGTTCTATCCCTGCAGCAGTGTATCCTGAAACCACCCCCATCCTGAGGGCTGCCGTGCCACCCCGGCGCCTGCTGTCCAACATCAGCACCACCAGGCAGGCCTCCACCCAGGTGCCCCGTGTGCCCCTCCAGGCCCAGAGAGTGGGTGAGTGGGGGAAAGACCCCCACGATTTCCAGCTGGGACATCGCCGTGGTGGCAAGGGTGCTTACTGTGAGCTCAGGTCTCCTCTGAGGGTGGATTGGTTTGTGGGATTGCTCATGGAGGAGTCTGATGGTGTGATGGAATGGGAGCAGGGTCTGTAGAAACTGAGTATGTAACTTTTGGGGAAGGTTGTGATCTTTCAGGTAATGGGACAGGTCTCTGATATGCAGATTGGTCTTGGTGGCTGCTCCTTGAATATGATCTTTAAAGCAGATGGTGACGCAGCCACAGCACCTGGGCTTAGTGCTCGGACAAAGGCAGAGGGTGGGAAAGGACCTCTGGGGCAGAGGAAGGGCATCTTGCAGGCTCTGGCTGAACTGCCAATGCCAAACCTCATGTTAGAGGGGTTTGGAGCTGAGAACCAGACCTTGCTGGCATCCCCAGTGCCTGGCTGTGCTGAGGCTGGCCCTGGGTCCTGGGGTGTCCCCTCCACGCAGGACCATCTGGGGCAGTGACTGCCTACAGCCTTCCTATCTTCACGGGATTTTGCCCAAAGTTATCTTTGGCACTGAGTGTCTTATTGCTGAAGTGAGCAGTGGGACCAGGAGGGCTGTCTGTGGCTTGTCCCTTCTCCTTTTGTCATTGTCCTCTCATTTCTCTGCCCTCACCCTTCCTTCAGGACGAGCTGGGAGACAGGGGTCTTGCAGCCCCACCCTCCTCAGTGCTGTTCCCATTCTCTGGCTGCTGATGCAGATGGGTTTCTGGAGGAGAGATGCTGAGGTGTGGGTGCCTTTGCCAGCTCTCCTGCCCTCTGCACAACATCAGACCACCCCAGCCCAAGGGTGGCAGTGCCCTGCCTGTCCTGGGGAAGCTGCCTTTGACCTGGGGGCTGCTTTGAGCCCGTGTAGGATTTTTCAAGCCCTCCAAACAAGCACATTGCCCCTGTGGCTTCAGGCTCCTTGGCATAGGCATGCATTTGAGGACTCCTCCTCACAAGTGTTCTTGTCCCCATTGCAGCCAACATCGGGACGCAGACGGTCAGCACCCGGCTGCCCTCCTCGTCTGCCCTGCCGCGGGGCGCCCAGCAGTACAAGTACTCCTCATCTGCCAGGAACATGCAGCCCATGGGGCACATGCCACCCATGGTGGCCCCGCAGGTAAGTGCTCTGCAGCCACCACACTGTGACATTCTTGGTCCTGCTCTGGGATAATGTGACTGCCGACCCCAGGGATCCCCATGGCTCTGTGACTGGTGCTGTGGGGACCTTTCCTGGGGGCTGCTGGGGGGGCTATGGATCCAGTAGCCACGCAGCTCTAATGCTTGACTCCAGCTTTCCTGGAGGCTGGAGTCAGAATACAAACAGACAATGCCAGCTTTTGGAAGGCTGAAATGCCCCGTTGTGGTTGGTATCCACCACCAGTCCTGCAAGCCAGGTAACTCACGTCCCTTCCAGCCTTTGACTGCTGTTCTTCCCTGTTTTTCCTCCAGGTGGGAGAACCTGCTGTGCATGTCCAGGGGCAGGAGCCACTGACGGCATCCTTGCTTGCAGCAGCCCCTCCTCAGGAGCAGAAGCAAATGATCGGTGGGTGTCACAGCTGCTGTGCTGGAGCAGGTCCAGCTGCAGGGCCCTGGGGGCGTGTGGGCTTGCATGCACCAGGGCAAACTTAACTGCTGGGAGAAGCTGTAAGGCTTTGTGGGATTGCTCTGATTTTATGCTGCTTAAAGAAAAAAATAATAAATTCAGTCTGTGTTGGAACTGGATGGGAGCAATAAAACCACTCCCTGTCTGCGTGAGCTGCCTGGCGGTGAGAGAGCGTCTGGTGAAGCTTTGCAGAGAGGCAGAGCTCCATCCACCCTGCCTGTGCTGCCAGGCCATGCCAGGGCATTTGCAATTCCCCTGAGCTCTGAACCACCCTGTACTGCTGCTCCTGGGCACTGACGAACAGCTTGGTAGCCGTAGGGGTTAAGGTCAGCTCTGCCACACAACCCTTGGGTTTCAGGTGTTCTGTGGTGGAGCAGGCAGTGCCCTGGTGTGGGACAGCATCGTTCGGCCTGGCCAAAGCACAGCAGGTCACAGACCAGCTCTTTCCTCCCCGGGAGGGAACTGCTCCTGCAGAAACTGGCACTTTCACCTGTGCACGGGTGGGCCGGCGTGCTCAGCTCCGCTGCCGTGTGCCCACTGTAGGTGCTTGCTGCTGACTTCACCCAGTGAAGTGATGTGCTGGAGTGGCTTTTCTTGTGAGCGCAGTGGTTTTTCCACCACCATCACCACCCTTGCATCCCATTTCAGTGGAGAGGGAGGAGGGCTTGCACTGGCTTTGAAAACGCTGGAGGGCTTGCATAGTGCTCATGTCCTTGCTGGTGTTTGGAGCAGGCGAGCGCCTCTACCCTCTGATCCACGTGATGCACCCCACGCTGGCCGGCAAGATCACCGGGATGCTGCTGGAGATAGACAACTCCGAGCTGCTGCTGCTCCTGGAGTCCCCAGACTCCCTGCGCTCCAAGGTAGGAGGGACTCGTTGCCCAAACAAATCCCTTTCCAAAGGGCTGATTACCTGCTGCTGCAAGGAAAGCTGAGCACAGCCCAGGACATTGATCACTCTAGGGAGAGCAAGTAGCTGCTGTTTTTATTTTCAAGGGAAAAAGGAGTCCCAGGCTGATGTCACCACACCCAGTGCCTGAATGTCTGCCTGCCTGCCCTTCAGCAAAAGGAGAAGCTGGAAGCAGCTCCCTGAAAGCATAGGCCAAGCCTGAGGGTGGTTTGGAGGTGGCTGGGAAGCGAGAGGGGGAAAAGCAGGGTGGTGTCTCTACATGGAAGCAGCCAGGAAGATGCTCTTTGCTTAGAATAGAAACCAGATATACTGCAGAGGGGCAGCAGTTTTTCTTCAGTTTCCTTCTTAATCCTGGTGAATATTTAGCTTTGGTTCCCATCAAAATAGTTGCAGTGAATTGACTGCATCTTTTTGTTGCTCCTTGGAGACAGAAGCTGCTTTTACCCTTTCACTGATGGTTTTTTGAGGAGCCTGGGCTCCGTTGGGTGGTCAGGCAGCTTCACCTATGAAATCTGACTTCTCTCTATCAAGTTCTGACTTGATAATAAAGGAGAGATGCCCCAGAATTCTCCTTGGTAAGAGACAGAAAAGGTCTTTGGGTTGATCAGTCTCCTGCCAGAAGCAGCAGGCTTGGATTTTGTAATTTTTCAAGGCCTTTACGTTTTGGAAGTGGGTCTGTATGGAGGCCACATTGGGACCCGAAATACTGAATTCCTGGTGCAGTGCACTCCTACACTGGAGCAACTCGACTTCTCCCCCTTGTGCTTTCTCTTGTAAGATCGAGGAAGCAGTCACTGTTCTCCAGGCACACCAGACCACCGAGGCACCCCTCAAGGGCAGTGCTGGGCCGTTCCTGCAGTGACTCCAGGTGGGTGCTGGGAGCTGTGGTGTGCTCAGGGTCCCTGGTTTCTGACTCTGAAACTGGGGATTGGGTTTCTCATCCAGCCAAGCAAGGTTTAATGAGCAATATCAGAGTCTTTGACTGTAATATTTCATTTCTTAAATTGCATCCTCCATTTTCTGGACTTAGTTGTACCGCAGAGACCTGGGTCTCTGTGGGTTCTTTCTGTGTCGATGAGGGCAATGACTGTGCTACCAGAAAGGAAGATAAGAAAGATCCTTGTTTTTCTGTAGGTCTAGTGGGAACCAGCACAACCCTTCCTGGGAATTCCCAGTGGTTTTTTTGCAGAACCGTGGCAGTAGATAACCTACAAAATATCCTTTGTGTGCTTGATCAGGAGAGCTGGCCCTGCTGCTGAGGCTGGGATAGACACCCTAATAAGCAATCCGGACTGTATGTATCCCTTTGAAGATATTTCAGATATTTCCTTGACTTACGATATCACAGTAACTGTGTTAACCCAAGTTCAGGTGAATTTCATCTTGTCTGGATGAAACTCTTCCTTTAGCAGTTGAAAATTGCGTATGTGGGTTGTCTGTTTCTTGCAGACTCTGGGACTGAGAGCGAGCCCTGAGAATGCTGCTGTTGAAGAACAGGAGCAGGAACCCCACCACGCTGTTGGAATCATGCCCGCCCAGTGACCCTGGCTTGTCTTCAAATGCCCCATCCTATTGTTTGTGTGCATTGTAACCCTTGTAGAATTGCTTCCTCCTGCACCTGTAAAAATCCCCACATTAAATCTCTTCTCACCACTGAAAGCACCTTGTGAAATGTCATATGGAACCCAGCCTGGCTCAGTTGCCCAGGAAATGACAAGTGCTGATGAATCAATTTAGTGAATTTATTGGGTTCTGTAGTTTTATTTGTTCGTGTAGCTGACACTAATAAAGAACTGATACTTCGACGCCCCCCCCAGAAATGGATTAGTTCCCTTGGCAGAAAGACAGCCAGTACTTTGCTTCCTGCAGGGGGAAGGATGGACTCAGGCTGCAGTAATTAGTGTTTGAAGTTTGTGGTGCTGGTGGGGTGTCAGTCTGGAGAGCTGACAGAAGGGACATCCAGGATTACATTAACAAATTGCCAACCAACAGGCTCCTCTAATCCTTTCTGATTCTCTAGGAGGATGGATTTAAGCAAAACAGGATGGATTCCTGTTGTTCTCCTTTTGTAATGAACCTTGTACACCTGCAGTACTGGCCTCGAGTGTCTCCTGCTGGTCACCACAGGGTGTGTCTATGTATCTGTGGTGCACAGGACCAAGTTTTTGAGGTATTGTGGAGTAGCTGTAAATCAAAAGCTGTGTTTCCAGTGCGTGTCCCTGACCAGAGGTTTCAAGGAGTCACTAAAGAGCCTGCAACCATTCGCGACCGCATCGCGTCCCACGGGGACACTCTCTGCTTGCAGGAGGAGCTGGGACCTGTTACTGCTGTGTTCTGCTCTCTGTGTTGCTGTCATCACCCTGGCCTTAATCCTCTGCTCTTCCTGAGTAGGGAAAGGGTTTTCAGTCCCTAGAGAGTCCTTGGTACTTGAGGCTGGTGATGCACTGACCTCACTTGACTGCTTCCTCGAGCTGTCAGGAGCACACCTCTGCCAGCACCACCCCCTCTCTGTGCAGCTTGTGCTGGTCTTGCTGTCTCAATCTTCCTTCTGTGCTGCATCATACTCTCGCTTCAGCTCCCTGCTGAGTCACCCCTCCCACCTCTTGTTTTCCTTCCAGCATTTTAATAGAACCACTTACACATTTGCTCCTGCATGGTGTCTGCTCTGCTCTGCTGGGACTCTTCACTGGGGCTTTTCATCATTCCTTTTTCTCACCTTCATTTCACCAGTTCTTCCTCTGACCTCCTTAAATATTTATTTTCCTCTTAGTGGATGCCTCAGCCTGAACTGTTCATTGTTTAGATATCACCTCCTCAGTGAGCTGGTTATAAAAGACTTTAATTCACTTAATAATGTACAGGACCTTTATTTGTTATTTCTCTCGAAGTGTCACAGGTTGGAAGCTTTTCTGTTTAGTCTCTAGAGGAAAAACATATATTTGCGTGAATGTAATGCACATAAGGAGAGCTGGAATGGGGCTGTACAGGCAAACTTCATTCTGCTGTTGGTTAGCTTGGCTGCAGCCTTTTTCAGGTGTAACAGGACAGTTCAGGTGTGCCTGACACCACCTACAGTGCCAGATGGCTGGGCTGGTGAGTCCTCTGTAAAGCCAGAGGGAATGTAAAGCGGGGCCCAGGAACGCTGGGATAGCACGATAGCCTCAGAAAGGATGTGAACAAGGACAAGGGGTTCTAAGATGTTGATCAGAAAAGGTGAAGTTGGCACTTGCACCCCTGATGGTACTAGAAACTATTCAGAGTAGCTCCCTGGCTGAAGTCCTTGGTGGAGTCTGAGGCTTCAGGGAGTTGAGGCAGCGATGCAAATGAGTCTGGAGTCTCCAGTCTGGAACAGCTGCTGTTGTTTTTGAACAGGGAAGATGAAGCTGTGTCCCTGTGACAAACCCTCTGTTGTCCTCTGGCCAGCACTACCTTTGCCCACCTGGGAAGTGTCCTGCACAGACAGCAGTACCTCAGCAGGAGCAGAAATGACCCTGAGCTTGCAGTAGTGTCTTGTTGCTGTGCATGACCTCTGTCTACCTGGTGCTATTGCTGGGGAAAATCTTTGATATCAGGCAGAAACAAAACTGCTGCTTTGAGGGGAAGGCAATGGTGACCACTGCTGGTTCGGGGTGCTCTAAGGAGCTGCTGTTGAACAGTGCAGGTATCTGCCACTCAGGTAACAGCAGGGCTGCCATGAGGATAGCTCTTAGTCAAGTGAAGCCAGTCCTGCTCCTGGATTCTGTGACCTTTCTCTGCTTATCTGTGTAATGCTGTGTGCTTCTCTACCCTGAAATCCATCACACCTGCTAAGAGCTTGGGCAAGTGCTGGCTGTGGGATCAATGGAGCTGCCATGCTCAGAAGCGGGAGTGGAGTGAATGCAGCAATTTGTGCCCCTCAGGGAGGACTTGTTTCAAGCCCTGGCCCATTACAGCTGATGGAGTATAGCCCTGGGACCTACAAAAAGCTGTTTAATGTGAGGCTAAGGTAAGAAGTCTTTGTCTTAAATGGCATTAGAGGGATTGCACTCTAAATTCAATTCAGCGGGGTACCTGCCTGAAACACTGCTGGGACAGGCAAGGTGGGAAAAGAAGATTTTTGAGCCCTGACCAAGGGCTAGCTTCTGTCTCCTGGTCTGCATTATGAGTTGGATCAGGTCTAGCATGGCCCAGCATCTTACTAGCTGAGGCAGAGTGCAAGGCTGAGCAATGGTTGGAAACCCTGATGCTGCGCTCTCCTTGGCATGCCGTTCCCAGCCCCAGTGTCCCTGCAGCTGTAGGGACTCTGAACTCTAAATTTAATGGCCACTCTGAGCTGAGGTCCCTGTCTGAAAGAACAAGGCACTGCACAGTGCTTGAAGTCCTCTGACAGAGGGGACAGTATGAAGTGGTTAAACAAGTGTTTCAGTTCCCCTATTCCATCAATCACAAAAAACACAGTTCTAGAGTGAAAATAAACATGGCTTTAATGAGAAAGGGTTTTAACAGTTCACAAAGTAACTCCAAGTATCTCTTTATCTACCATTTAAAATCAGTGCCATCAATACCAGATCAGGAGAAGTTTAAACATGCATTGAAGTAGTAAGCCAGACCTCAGCTGGGGTGTTACTGCCTATTTTTCTCCCTGTAACACCCCATAGCAACTGCTCCAAAAGGCACAGAGGAGCTAAAGTGGTTTTTTTTAAAAAAAAACAAGACAAAAAACCATTGCAAAATTCCCAAGCACCCAGAATCTGAAAGAATAGTGCACAGTGTAACAAGGCAGGCTTAACTTGCTGCTGTTTTCTTAAATGTGCAGAATAACTAAAGAAAGCTGCTACTGTAAACATCTGCCCAGCCACACTAAGCAGCAGAACCCAGCTGAGGGCCAGCAGGCATCAAGGGGGAGAGGGAACAAGCTTGGCCCTGTGCAAGTAACTGTGCCCCTGTTACAAGAAGGGTACGTGGTGCTCTGGCAACTCCAGCAGTTCTTGCAGCGACTTTCTTTCAGTAATAGCAGCACAAATGCAGCAAAACTGTCACCTGAATAAAGACTAAAACCCCTCTGTTTGTAGCTCTTCAGACAGGAACAGCCACTTCCTGTGCATCTTAGCCAACATGTAAAGAGTCCCTGAGGCCAGTAGTTAGAGGCAAGTTGACTTCAACCAGGAAAATTAACCTAAATGCCTCTTGGGGAGGGGCATCAAAACTATGCATGATCACAGAGCCATCTTAACAGAGTTTGATACAGATTATGTCTTAACATTCATTGTGCTGGTACAGAACCTCTCAGATCTCAGCAGCACTGGACGACAGATTTCAACACCAGTCCTGCATCAAATGGTCCCTGTGCCAACAGCAGAAGGGAGAAAGCTTTCCTCTGCAGTGGAAAAGAAAGCTTTCCTTGTTGCTTGGTTACCCTAGGCTCTGTTCAGTTCTTGCAGTAATCTCAGTGCAGCTGTGTTCTTTGGTTCAGTTTTCAATAAGCTCTTGATATCGGCAATACTTGATTTGTAATCCTAGAAAGAGAGTATTTTTGTAAGGGTTAGTGCATTAAAAAGGCAGTCTAAGGCAGAACTACTACCCAGCAACAGAGGCAAAGACAGCACAGTTAAGCCTGTGACTCCCTCTTGTAATTGCTCAAGCACTGGCATTGATGTAGCTGTTCTGAAACAGGCTTAAACTAGGGCTGAGAAGATAATTTCATCACTCAAGGGTTCTGAGTCCAACACCACTGCAGTATGTACTCCAGTACTGGCTCCAGAATTTCTCATGAGACAAAAAGATAAAAGCTCAACACAACACTGGTCTCTGTGGTGACCAGGGACAGGGTGTGGGAACAGCTTGAAGTTGCAACAGGGGAGGTTTGGGTTGGGTATTAGGAGAAGGTTCTTCACCCCAAAGGTGGTTGGGCAGCGGAACAGGCTCCCCAGGAAGTGGTCACAGCTCCAAGCCTGACAGAGTTCAAGAAGTGTTTGGACAACACTCTCGGGCACAGGGTGTCATTGCTGGGGATGGTGCTGTGCAGGGTGAGGAGCTGGACTCGAAGATCCCTGTGGGCCCTTTCCAACTCTGCGTATTCTGTGATTCTGTGAACAAGCACTCGCTGTCAGCATCTGATGCTGACAAACTCATGAGAGCTGAACAGCAAAGTGTGATGTCTTTGACTCTTAGTCCTTAAAGGCCTCAGCCATCTGATGGCAGATGTTGTCTAGCACAGAAACAAGACCTAAAGGCCATCCCTGGCTCTGATCATGCATCATCAGCCATCTAGTCCCAGCCTAAACCACTTCAGAAACTCCTGACTTACCTTCAGTTCTTTAAGTGCTTGAGCACGCCGGTAGAGTGCCTTAACGTTCTTAGGATCCAACTTCAGAGCTTCGGTGCAGTCCTGTGCTGCTTCCTTGTATTGCTTCAGGGTCAGGTAACAGAGAGCTCTGCAACACAGACACCTGCTTAGAGACATGTGGCTGAGAGCAGCATCTACTGCTGCAACACACAGAGCAGCTGTCAGTGCAGCACAAAGCTGGACTCCCGAACCATCCTCGTGTGTTATGTCATCTTACTTCTCGAGCTCAGGTTTGTCTCATTTACAGGGAAGAAAAAAAGGAAATGGTTTTTCAGTTTAAAGAAACAAAAAGGAAGATGTTTAGAGCAACCTGCTCTAAAGCTAAAGAACCTGCACTTGCATTTGAGGATGCAGGTTCCTGCCTCTGCCAGTGCAGCATATGCTCTGCTTGCTGCAACTGCCTTAGAAGTACAGCAGTTTGTGGTTTGTAGGAGAGCAGAGGCCACTCAAAATACCCCAGTCCTGGCAGAAAAAGCAGTAAAGGGAGAAGTCCCTTAGCAGACCAGAGCAGTGTCTCCAAGGGGTTCTGTAGTACCTGATCAAAGAACGTTATACTACAGAGGACGCTGCACTTGGGGTGAAGCTGAGGGGGTGGTTTTGTTTTATCCATTAGTTTGGGAGCAAACATCAAACAGTTCTGCCAGGAAGTACCATGGTGGCTTTTATACAGGGCCAAGAAGTAGCTGGGCAAAGAGCTAAACAGTACCTGTTGGTGTAAGTTGCACATTCCTTGTTGAGCTTTAAACTCTCGCTGTACTTCTCAACTGCTTTTTTATGGTTTCCTTTCTTTACAAGTTCATTTCCTTCTTCCTTCAGTATTCGAGCTCTCTCCATGCCAGCAGCAGTCTGGTCTGGAAACGGTGTGAAAGGATACAGAGCTCTATAAAACCAACAAGAATATCACAGCCTCACAGAAAACAAATATCCCTGTACCAAGGGCAAGACACAGAGACATCAAAGGAACCAGAATCAACTGAAAAGGCTGTGGCAGAACCAGGCCTGGGTTTCTCCAGGCCTCAGCCCCGGCTTGCAGACACACCAAGCAGGTGTGGCAGCTGTTCATCACCCTTGGGAGCTACAGGGCTCTCTGCCCAGCCCAAGGGCATGTTCCCACCTGGTTCTCCCTGTGGTGCAGTTGCAGGAGGAGAGTTTGCCCCAGGGGCCTGTGCAGAAGGAATGCTCCACCTCGTCTGGGCAGAAACAGGCACTGTGGGGATTGGCGGGAGCTTCTGACGCCAGTTCACGCCATCCTTCTCCAGCAGGGCTTTAGTCATCCTGCAAGAGACAGCTCCCAGTCACCCTGGCTCTTGGCTGGATGGGCCACGCAGTAGCCAGCTGAGGGTCACTTTTAACCTGGCTTGTGTATTAAGAACAGCATTTCTCTGTCTGCTGATTTCTTCACATGCATCTCAGCTACGTTCCTTTTACAGGACATTTATGAAGAGATTATCTTCATGCCAGCAGGGCTAAAAATACCATAGGACAAGGGCTGGGGCTGTCACTGCTCAGGTGAGCAAGAGACATGCATTTCACTCCTTGGTCTGGCAAGCCATGAAGCGAAGCAGAGAGCACCAGGAAGAAAACAGGACTACAGCAGCCTGTAAGCACAGTAAACGTAGGGAGGCTTAAAGGATAGGGTACTGAACTTTAGTTCCTTATTTCTTTTAAACCAGACACTGAACAAAGCAGAAACAGTCCCACAGAAATCATTCCCAGCCCTCGACCAGCATCTTGAAAGGAACTGTAGACACTAGCAGGCAAAGGGAGTACATCCAGGCCTGGCTTCACTCGTGTGCCTGGGACACAGCTTGCTTCTGCCAGGGCTGCAGGAATGAGCACGGCTCGCAGCAGCAGCAGTACCCAGCTGCCCTGTTCCCGAGCCGCGGGCACCGGGCGGCGTTACCTGTTGACTCCATCGTGTGCCGCCTGGACGGAGCAGTCCACCTGCAGCGCGGTCTTGTAGTCCACATAGGCCAGCGAGTACCTCTCCAGAGCCTCGTACGCCGCTGCCCGCCGCAGGAGGGGCTTGATCCCGAACGGGACCAGCTCGAGGGCGCTGCGGCGGAGGGG
>VZTD01002535.1:1014094-1076105 GCA_013397725.1 Rhagologus leucostigma
CCTCGGTTCTCCGGGGCGCTGCCGCTGCCCGGAGCCGCGGGGCCGTGGGCGGCAGTCGCCTGGCACCGGGCAGCGCCCGCAGGTCCCTGCTGGGACAGCACCGCGCTCAGGTGGGGAAAACGGCTTAAACTGGAACACTGGGGGAGAATGCGCTGCCTTCGCCGTTGCGGGAGCTCCCACCGGGTACCGCGGCCGTACGAGGTGTGCTGGCCCGTGCCAGTGGGGTGACAAAGCCCCGGTCACTTGTTCTCCCGTCGCGTCTCTCCCTGGGTGAGTTTAGTGCGGGTCCGTCCCCCCGGTGCCGTGTCCGGGCGCCGTGCCCAGCCCTGGCACGGCCGCCTTCCCGCCGTGCCCGGGCACACCGGGCACACCGAGCACACCGGGCACACCGAGCCCGGACTCTCAGACACCGCGTGAAGCCGTGGGTCCCCTATCTCGGGCTGCCAGGCCGAGCCGGGGCTGCGGGACAGAGCTGGAGATTGGCGGCAGCTTGATTGAAGTGTCGGTGTCAGAATCCTATCAGTGGTTCTCAGCTGGGGCCCAGGGAACGCTTCGGCAGCGAACAAAGGAAGCTGCTGGCGCTGGTCCCCAGTGGCATTGGCCCGTTTGGTTAAACAGTGATGTATATTCTGTTAAGAGGGAAAAAAAAAAAAAAAGCTCGGTTTTATTCTGTAATTGCTTATGCCAATGTTTACGGGGCAGGTGATTAAGATTAGATCTGAATAACAACACAGGTGAGATTGGGTTGGGTTTGTGTTGCTGCTACATCTGTGTGGTAGAAACATCCAGGAGAACGGCAAAGTGTGTCAGCAGTGAGTGCACTTGATGGAACGGGACGATACAAAGTGATTGGGCTCCTGGTCTATAATAGAAATTAGGCTGTTTGTTGCAAGCGCAGTAGTTGTCTGGTTGTTGTGTTTGAGTATATGAAAAGCCTTTTTTTTCCCTTCCTTTTATACTAGTAGCATTTAGGCCTCAACTTCAACAAGAAGCGTTTGCCTCTTGTGTCGCCACTTTTTGGGCTCCTTGGAAAGGGTAGCTTATGTGGTTTCTGGTGCATGTATTACTTTTTTTTCACCTTTTCCCACACCTTCTTCCCTCTCTGTTTTCACAAGGACAAGTAAATTCTGTTTAATGCTTATCTGAGCAGGGAAGCTAGCAGCTACTTTCAGTATTTCACCACTTCCTGAGTCTGCTTCTATATAATGTTTCCTCTGCTTCAGGAAGCCATTGTATGTGCTCCATGTGTGAGCTGCTCCTCCCGTGTGGCTTTTGTACATAAACATAATAGCCAGGGATCGATGAATGGTTTTTCACTCTGTTTCTGAAGAAATTGGGGAAAAAAAGTGATATATTTAGTATAAAAATTAGTATTCCCGTGACCGGAGTCCTGATCTTTAGCAGCAGCTGTAAGAGCTTTCAGGAGTAATTTGCAGTTGCAGGCAACCACGTGTGTTTTACTTTAAACACCAGTCAGTGCTAAAAACTCTGAGACTCTTAAGTTTCCATGTTTAAAAAACTTGTATGAGCTGGTTTGGGGAGTTTGGAGGGATTTTTGTTGGCTGGTTTTTGTTTTCGTTTGTTGTTGTTTCAGATTTTTTTTTAGTTCATGGGAAAATGAAAGAGCACTTGTTTGTGGGCTGTTGGATACTCTTACTACTGACAATAAAATACTGTTTTCAGACCTTTTTGTTATGTAGTCCTTAGCTGTTTCAGGAGGTTTGGTGAACAGCTCTCCAGTGTAGACTCAAACAAATATGATTGATCTTGTTGGTTTGTGAACGGGATCTCCCTAAGAGCTGTACGGGGGGAAAGGGAGGGCCACATGAAAAATCATAGCACATGGTGGGTTTTTATTCCCTAGAAATTATTTCAGCTGACTCTTATTAGCAATACATTTAAGGGGATTGGCATTAAGATCCTGAGAGTCAGATACAGTTTCCTTTTTCCTGATAGAATTTTCCTACTATATGTCCAGGCCCATGAAGTTAACGTCTAAAGTTTTGATGTTAAAAATGTACAGATGAGATCAGTATTGCCTCCTGCCTCCCAACAAATGTATTCCACACATACTCTAGGCATCACGGAAGGTGGTGTTCCCTTTTTTATGGCCTTGATAAGTATCCTTCCATTCCAGATGTTGAAACTTAGCAGGTATGTTTAGTGGCTTCAAGACTCTGCTATGCTGAGTTGTGACCACCAGCACAGAGATCCTAAAATTGATTTCTGCCAAGAGGAGCTGTAGATTTGTGTGCCTGATCACACTCTGTTCTTTGTAATTCCCAGTCTTTTTTTGCTATTGGATGCTGGTAATATTCAGTCTCCTCGTCGGGTGAAATAAACTTACTTCATAATTAATTTACTTAATGCCAAACCTTTTGTATGTTTAAGTGGTGCTATTTATTTTTCTGTTTCAGCAGAGCCCAAACTGCCATAAAATTAAATTTAATAATTTCTCTCTTCTTACCCATACAGGCAGCTGAAGAAGTTAGATGAAGACAGTTTAACCAAACAACCTGAAGAAGTATTTGATGTCCTGGAGAAGCTTGGAGAAGGGTATGTGTTGTGTTCCAGTGGGCCCAGTGTACATTTCTCTAAGAACACATCTGTGTAACCGGGGTGTGTTCAGTGGACTCTGATGTTTCACTTTTGTCATGGTCCTACTTCTGAAAGGTATGTACTAACATAGTGACAGTGTTTGGTTAGTAACAGAATAAAGAATTTGTTCCCCCAGAGTGCCATATCTTAATCCAAATAGCAGGTTATGGGTCAGCAGTAGGGAGTTGAAAGTTGTTGAAAAATGCCAGCCTGGAGTTGGTAGAGCTCTGTGGGAACTCAAGAGGTTTTGTAATTCATCCTTGATACCTCTTGTGGAAGATCTGCGTGGTGGAAGTGAACTTCAGCGACACTGTGCCATTTGGTGAGGCAGAGCAGCATGGGAACACGCCAGGAGTGACATGTTCGCTGCCTTAAGCAGTTCATTTGAAAGACTGAAAATCTGCCTGGCTGCTGTAAGTAAAGAAGCTGGAAATAAGAATGATAATATCTGACAAGAACAAGCAAACCTCTCTGACCCGAGTTGTAGTTCTTACTGATGCTCATCTTGTGCTCCGTGCTGGAAAAAGAGAATTTTAGTTGTTGAATTTGTGCAAAAGGCCGTTCCAAAGCTATGGTCAGTGTCATGATGGTGTGCTCTTTCCTCACTGTCTCAGTGTGCTGACTTATTTGTATTACAGTATTTAGAAGTTACTAGGCTCATTATTTACATTAAAATACAAAATATTTTTAATAAAAGGATGGTTAATGTTTTACCTGATGGTTACACTCACAAAAAGCAAAGCCATAACATTTACATTTTCAGAATGTTACTATATTCACTGTTGGTTTAATATTTTGTTTTCCAGTTCTTATGGCAGTGTGTTCAAAGCCATCCATAAAGAAACAGGTCAAGTTGTTGCAATCAAACAAGTTCCTGTGGAATCTGACCTGCAAGAGATCATAAAGGAAATATCCATAATGCAGCAATGTGACAGGTAAGTGTGTGCTGCAAAACCCTTTATCGGGATGTAAGGACAAGTATCACCTGTGACCTGCCATTTAATCAAATAAAAGCTGTGATGTTGCCTTAAATGTTTTTTAAAAGGCCGGACTTGTACAATCAAGTTACCTCGTATCAACTGATCATGTTAGCTGACCATTTGGGTAGTGCAAAGGTAAGACAACAAAAATGTAGCTTGCAGCAAGAGAGAGCACTGGGCTGAGTGGAGTAACCCTGCACTTGCTGCCAGCCAAGAGCCAAGCGTGTGAGCAGTCGCTGCCGTTCTGCCCGGGCACCGTCGCTTCTTGAACAGTGGTAACTTGATTGTGTGCTGAGCAGCAGCTCCCGTGCCCACAGGGGTGGTGGCTTCCCAGCAAGGCATAGAAAACTGCTAGAAGGAGGTTTTTTTGTTTCTTTTTTAAAGGGCATGTGGATGAGAGCCATTAATGCATGACTGCTCTTGCATGTGCATAACCTCCGTGCTGTCACCCGCTTGGGTGGCAGGACTGTCCTTCCTGGTCCTGTTCTGCCCGTGCAGGCTCTGCTGCAGTACGAGCTGTCTGCTGATCTGAGCATCCCCAGAATAACCTGCTGGCAGCTCTATGAGCTGATGGTTGTCCCTCTCTGTGCATGTTTTTATGCGAAAAGATGCTGCAGTGACTTAGCCAGTGAAGAGCTTGTGGGTAAGGAAGACCTACCCACCGAGTGTGTTCAAGGCTGAAGGTTTAAAATACACTCATTTCTTCTGGTATTATGAATCTGGCCTTAGGAAACACTACTTTGAAGGACTTCCTGCATGGAAAGCCATTAAAATAAATTACATGAGCAGTATAAAACTGTGGTCCCAGTCACTTACTCTCTTGCATTCCACTCTCACTGTATTTAAATGAAGATGACTTAGGGGCAGGCAGCAGAGTGTACCTTGAAAAGAAATTGTTCCTGAGAAATCTTACTGTGTAACTTGAAATGCATTACTAGGCGTCTCTTAAATTAAATATTAGTATAGTAAGGCCTAAAGTGAGACCTTACAGCTGTGAACAGCAGAGGGAGTGAATCACTGGAGCATCACATTTTCTGTGCAGGCATTAAGGGATGCTGTGCAGTGTGACTGACTTGCTAGTTTTAGAGTTTTTCGTTAGAAAACATTCAGCAGAGAATAGATTAAACACACTTTTGTTCCTTAGCTCCATTCCCATCAAATCAGGGACAGTCTTTCTGTTAGTTTCTGCTTTACCTTTTCCCGAGGACACGTGTTTTTTCTGACCAGTGTACTTTACTAGGTCATTTGCTTTTTGGGCAGCCAGATAGCTGACTGAGAGTGTCTTAGGGTGTACTGAGATCCTAAAATATGTCCAGGACTAAATTGTAGAGACAAGTAGGTTCACGTGGTAGTGGGGGGAACATTCATCTTAATGAGCATGATAGCTATTTTCCAGTAAATTGTGGACTTTATTTAATGTTTCCCTTTGGCTGCAAATGCTCTGCAGCAGCTTTACCAGGGACTGCTGTGGCCTGTTTCCCATTTCCTTGTCCTGTCCCAGCACTGACCCTGTTGTAACCTGGTTCAGGGAGCTGAACCAGACTGAAGGCTAATCGCTCCTTGTTTCCGTAGGATTTGTCGGACAGTTGAGCTCCCTGGAGTGACTTACTGGCAGGTCATATGAGCCATGCTGTGGGAACAGGCTTGGCAGGACTGTGGGAACCCTGTGCAAAATTCAGGGTGTTCTGGAATACTTTTGATCACAGTTTCAGTGGCACTTCAACCCTGAGTTTCTAAAACATACTTAGGGTCTCTGCACTGTATTGTGCTTTATCAGTGATGCTGGTTACTGGTGTTTGACCCTTTGTTTTTTCCTTCTTTTTTTATAGTCCTCATGTGGTGAAATACTACGGCAGCTATTTTAAGAACACAGACCTGTGGATAGTCATGGAATACTGCGGTGCTGGATCTGTGTCTGACATTATTCGGTTACGAAATAAAACTGTACGTGCTTTCTCCTTTGAGTGTATGGATGGGCATGTGGGTGTCCAGCAGCACAAGGAAGCTGAGTAGTTAGGGCATAATTCTCAGTGTTCAATGCCTGACACAACCATTGGCCATAGCTTGAGGTGCAGGTGCTTTGTTCCTCTGAAAATGAGAAAGCTGATTACACTGAATTTTGGTTATCTGGGTAGTTTAATTGGTGGAGCAGGTTTTGGTGTGTTGGCTTTCCTGAAAACCCAGATTGATTCCAAATAAGACCCTACTTTGCATTACTTTTGGTTATTGCAGGATAAGAATTTCTAGTTGAGAAAGGATTAGGGTATGTGAAATACTGTAAGTGTGTATATGTATGGTGGTTGTGATCTAATTCTGCTACATAATGCTGTAAGTCACTAACTAATTCCCCACTGGTATGGCAACCTTTACTGAAGGCAATTAAGTGGCAATTAGTGAATCTCAGTAAAATACAGACCAAAGCGCAATAGTGCTATGTCTCAGCCACTGATATGTTGGCAGTAACTGTTCTCTTCTTCAGCTCACAGAGGAGGAAATTGCTACAATAGTGCAATCGACACTGAAAGGACTCGAGTACCTGCATTTTATGAGGAAAATACACAGGGATATCAAAGCTGGAAACATATTGCTAAATACAGAGGGACATGCTAAACTTGCTGATTTTGGAGTGGCAGGACAACTTACAGTAAGTAAAACCAGGGTGGTTTTGTACATTTCGGTTTATCTTTTTAACCTGCATGCGAGTGTGATGGGCTTGTGGAGACTGAGAAATTGTTCATAGCTGATTTTTAGCACTTTGCATCAACATAAGATGCTAAACCAGCAGCAGATTAGAGCAGATCTTCTTCTGTGGAAGCTGTTACAGCTAAGTAATGGTTTGCAATAGCATTTGCTGCATTTTTTAGGATACTTTGAAGTTCCCTGAGCTTGTTTTAATTCTTTGCAGACTTCCATATTCCAGTCTTGCTGAGTCTAACAATCTGCGTACATGCAGGATAATTAGGGTGATAATTCATTAATGACTGTGGGTAATACAGTTGCCGTTGTTTGGATCTTTATCCTTCTCAGGACACCATGGCAAAGCGGAACACAGTCATAGGGACCCCGTTTTGGATGGCTCCAGAAGTGATTCAGGAAATTGGGTATAATTGTGTGGCAGACATCTGGTCCCTGGGAATCACTGCAATAGAAATGGCTGAAGGAAAGCCACCATATGCAGATATTCATCCCATGAGGGTAAGGACTGTGCCCTTAAACGTATTGCTCTATGGAAAAGGTTTGCTGTCATAGCTGGCTGAATCACATATCAGCATGCGATCTTGCTTTTTAATGTATAGAACAAGTTGTTTTCCGTCAGTTCTTTGTACTGTTGATTAAATGAAAAACAGGTCTTTTTCAAGAAGAATCTGCATGAGAATAAAAAAATCACAATCCTCTTGTGTTAAGACATAGCTGACACTTTGTGTTGGAGGTGAAGGATATTTTCAGCTGGATTATCCAAAGTGGATTTTTTTTTTTAATGCAAGCACAAATTTTAAAGACTTAAAAATGTCAAATTCACACTTTTTGGGGCACATAATGGCTCAACCAGGTGTGAGCACCTAGTGAGAAAAGTCTGCTTTCTTGCTACTTGATCCCTGTGAGCAGATTTGTGTGTAATATTGGCACAAACTCCTCAGAAGTGGCACCTTGAAAAGTCCACTCTTCTTTAATACCAGTGTGTATTTATATTGAATTGTTTGGTTTAAGCTTTGTTGTGGAAATCTAGAATATTCTTCTGCTTTCAGGCAATTTTCATGATTCCTACCAATCCACCTCCAACATTCCGGAAGCCAGAGCTCTGGTCGGACAATTTTACAGACTTTGTGAAGCAGTGTCTTGTGAAGAGCCCGGAGCAGCGAGCCACTGCAACACAGCTGCTGCAGGTCTGCCTTTTCTTAGGAGAACAGGAGCTCTGGGGGAGACTTGCCCGGGGTAGGCTGTGCTGTGTGGCTCTTGAGATGTAGGTTTCGTTTCTTGCTGCTCCTGCTCACTACAGATTTTACTTTTTAGTAACTCATTTTAAAAATCTCACACGGAACTTCTACTTTTCAGTTCTTCTCTAAGAACCAGTCTGACTTCAACTTCCTTTGTCTTCTCTGGGTTGTTTTTGTTGTTTTGGCTTTTGGAGTTTGTTGTTGGTTTGCTGGTTTTGTTTGGTTTGGATTCGTTGTTTTACTTTCAAATTCCCGCCAGCACTGCCAAGAAACTGTCTCTTAAAACACTAAACAGGGCAGGCTAAATGTAAGTGGTTGCTCAGAATGTTCCACGCATGGTAATGGTCTGTATAATTGGTTCTTGACAGCTAAACTGAGGAAAGAAGTAAGTAGAGTTGCAGGAGGGGAATGAGCCCCAGGTCTCACATCAGTGGTACACTTGGAGCATGATCGTGTTTGGAGGGTGGAAAGTCTCCCTCCTGTGCCAAACAGAAGAACTGGATCTTTGTTTTAATAATTTTTCGAGTTAAACCTTAATTTGATTTGAAGTAGGCCATAGTAACAGTGTTTTACTGTTATATCTTGCTTTGGATGCAGTGCTTATTTGTTTTTAAAATATTTCTCAGCATCCATTTGTTAAAAGTGCCAAAGGAGTATCAATTCTGCGGGACCTGATTAATGAAGCAATGGACATCAAGCTGAAACGCCAAGAGGCACAACAGCGTGAACTTGATCAAGAGGATGAAGAAAATTCAGTGAGTATTTAATAGCAACAGTGTGCAAAGTCCAAACTCTTGCTCCTTTCATAAGTCTTAACTACTTTGGGTTCTTTTTTTGTAATATTTTGTCCAATTGCCAGTGGATTTGACTTAGTTCTAGAGTTTTCTGCTTTATGACTGTGTAACCTGATGCTTGGTCCCTGCTCAAGCTGCATTTGAGTGGGATAGGCAGGATGTGTGGGGTACTGTTCATCTTACAGTGTAGCTTGAGAGCTGGGATTGAGTAGGACTACAAAGTACTGTATGCGGAACACTTAATACATTTTCCCAGTTGGATTATATTATTTATGCAGTAGTGAGAATTTTTTCATTGTGGATTCAGGTCTTAGACTGCTCTCCTCATATAGAATAATAATATCATCTCTGATGCGCTGTGATATAAGTTTGTTGTGTTGTTTTACTATTGTGCTTTAGAACATCCCTTATAGAAACTTTCTTCTACACAAGAGCAACCGACAGAAGCCTGAGGTGAGGGCATGGGAAGTGTTCAGGGCTTGCTGTGAATTTCGGTTCGGCTCTTTGTTTCAGTGGTTACAGCATGTGAATTTGGGAAGCATGTTGAAAGCTGGTTTCTGAGCCTCTGCCTGCTTCAGCCTGAGTAAATGAAATGGGCAGCACAAGGCATTGTATGCCAGCCCTGTTCAGGGGTGACACTCGAACAGCATGGTCCACGGTATCTGTGCTGAACACGTTGTGCATCTGGTTTTGCAGTCTAGGACTGGATATTTATTCGGTGTAACTTTATTGGTCATGCTGCCGTGATGTCAATTCTACGAGTACTGTCCCTACCCTGAGTTTTGTCTTTGCCATCCCTTCTTCATTTCTGACTGATCTGGGGTCACAGTGCTGAGAGGTGGTGTCTTTGTGGTGGAGTTGAGTCCTCTCTGTTGGTGTGTGTGTTTTCCTGAAGCTTCTCTACTCTGTATCTGCTAGCAGAAAAGCTTCCCAAACACTTCCCAAGTGCTGTGGAAACTTCCCATGTAGCCCTTTGTTAAATGATGTGTAGCTAACAAATTTATTACTTCCTTTCACCCACTCAACTCCGCACAAAATTACTTTTATTCTATTAACATCTTATGTAGTTTTCTCCTCTCTTGCTGTTGTTTCTGAGGTTGGGAAGTAAATTTTATAGGCACTCTCGACACAACAGGTAAAACACTTGGAACACCAGAACGTGGAGAGGTGACTTCTCTCTGTCCATGCCACTGAGATGGAGTATTACAGCTTGATGTGCAGTACCTGTGTGTTTTCGCTCTAACACAGATCAGTAAGGCCATGGTCAGACATTCTGAGAACCAAACACGAGCATCTCATCTACCGTAAACCTAGAAAGGACTTCTGTTCATGCAGTTGGATAGCTGGTCCACATTTCCAAGAAACCAAATGGATTGTGGAAACTTGACCCTGTTCTTCATGAAATCCTAGTCCCAATACACACTTAGTGAAGCACACACCGCCTGATGAAACTGCCACCTTTGGCTGACGTGACTCTCTGCTAGGAAGTTGTTCTGCCAGAATTCGTTTGAAGAGGTTGTGTTTTCCTACAGAGTCAGTCTCTTAAGCCTTGGCAGCAGGAATTCCAACTTGTATTATTAGTCCCTTTAAACAAATGGAAAGATAAAAAGTCATTTTCATTGAAAAAAGTTACCAAACCTTGATAATTTACTTGAATCCTTTTTAAAGATTTGCGAATGCAGTTTATTTTTCTTCAGTGCTACTGAAGTTTATAATGAGTAAAATTACTTAGATGTTAAAAACAGAAAAAAAGTAGGATGAGGGGGGTTTCTTTCCATGTGCATGTGCTCTCCAGACTTAGACCTGGTGGTGTCAAGTAACTGGTGACTCCTCAGTGAGCTGTACCACTGGAGACAATGGGTTAGGGTCAGCTCTCAGAACTGCCAGCATGAACAGAAGCACTAAAGACTGATGGAGTGTTCTAATCTACTCTTACAGACGCTTCACCAGCTCAGAAATGAGATACAACTTGCACTGAGAAGTTTCTGCTGATTATTTATCTGTTTTCTTATTTATCATGCTGGCAGAAAAGTATTCATTAGTTTTCATTACATGTTTGGAGATGACAGGGAGAGAACAAAGTGCATAAACCAAACATCCCTTCTGTGTGTGTGCCTGAAAAAAACTCTGAATTAGTGTGACTTGCCAGTGTCCTTAAATACAGACATTCTTCATGGGACTTCACCACCGTCAGTAAAATCTATTATTTGTGGCCTGTTTGAACAGGAGGAGGATGAGACGGATTCGGGTACCATGGTGAGGGCAAGTGGAGATGAAACTGGCACAATCAGAGCTGTGAACACCATGAGTGATGGAGCCAACACCATGATAGAACACGATGGCACCCTGGAGTCCCAGCTGGGCACGATGGTCATCAACACAGAGGAGGAAGAGGAGGAGGGCACCATGAAAAGTAAGAAAACGTCTCTGACTTCTAGAATATTAAATCTTCATGTGGGCTATGATATGTATGCCCAACCTGCTTTGATATTTTTGGTAGATATTGTGTCTTTTGGTTGTAAGGAGCCAAAACTCTTAGGTCAGTGCCCTCTGGCAGTAGAGGAACCTTTCTAGGTCCGAGTTTCAAGCCGTGCTTTGTAGTCTTGCACTTGGTATAGCTGATGTACACAATTTCCACAAGCTTTTGTGTTAATCAAATAAGATCTGATTCTAGCTAGTAATTTGTTTTTTGGTCAGTTCTTTTTTGCTTTTTTTGTATTTTTACACAGAATGTAGAGGGGGATTCTAACAAGGGGTTAATCACAAAATGTGTGTTGCTTTAGGTGATGATCTGGCTGTAGCCTGGCATCTGAAAGCAGTAAGTCTGTTTTAGGATTGATGCATCCAGTGAAGAGCCAGATTTATGAAATGACAAATATCTTGCAGGCTTCAAGCACAGCAGGACACACAGTGGGAGAGGCTGGCATCTCTCTAGACTGGTGTGTTTCTTTAGTGTTACTGTAATCACTGAGGACAACTGAATGAGCTGTGTTGCTGTTTCAGACATTGAAGTTGAAATCTGTTCTGCCCTAAAAGAGGAAAGCTTACTAAAGCTACAAGCCTTGTCAGAGAATGTAAGATTTAAAATTATGTCACTGATAGTCTGTGGAAGACCTTACAGCTTGAGCTGGAAAAGGGTTGAAAATGTTTCTTTGGTTAAAGAAATGGCAGGAAGAGCCTTCCTGGAAAAGTACGACTTCAAGAAAAGGAATCTTTCCTGAATTATGGATTCTCACAGAAATCCGTTCCCACTGGTTTGTTAACCTCACAGTCCTGAGGCAGAGGTAGTCAGGGATGACTCAGCTGGCCAGCCTGGATGTTTGTTTGCTCAAGGACTGGGGGAAGTGCTGACTGGGGGCTCAGCAGTACTCGAATATGACCATCACATGCAAGGCTTGTTCTTTTGGCTCTGGCACTGCTTCCAGAGACTTCCTTGGCCACCTGATGTTGAGCCTTTAGCTATTCTTCACAGGAGCTTGGAAAAATCCTCAGGAATTTCTGTGTTGAAAGCTTCTTTCCTGTCAGGGCCCTTTGAAGCTTGTGGAACGATGTTGGATTTGAGAGCGAAATTTCGGCAGAATCCCTTTAAAGATTTTTTCCAACCTTTGGTAAACATGATTCAGCACATTAATACCCAGAGGTGTCAGTCTGTGTAGCAGCTTGGGGTGGCAAAGATGATGGTGTGGTGGAGCAAGGTCAGTCTAACAAGGAGATGGATGGATGATTAGAGTAGCTAAAATGTCACCCAAAGAAAGGGACATTTCGACAGTATTAAATAGACCTGGTGAAGCTGCAGTTTCTTTACCAACAGACAGCACTGATAGTTTCTCATCATCAGTGTGTACTGTTCCATTTCACGGCTCACAGTGCTAGAGGTTTTGCTGTCTGGTGCTCCTGCACTGCCAGCACTGTGTAAGTAAAGCACCTCTCGAGTTTATCTTCTGTGTTTGACGTGTGCTTATCTTCTAGCTATCTTTTTAAGACTGCAGTGCTTGTAACTCAAAAGCCCCTAGTGCTGTCTGTGAAGTGTTCAGAGGCTCGAGGAGATGCCTTTGATAGTGTCTCTTTTGCAAGGGCGTGCTCTGTTTTTGAGCAGAATGAGTTATGAGGATGCAGCGATGCCTTTACCACAGGGCAGTCTCTACCCTCAAGAGGGAGCTCCACAACAAGCTCCGACAGAGTTTTTATCTTAAACCCTCCTTAGAGTTCAGGCTTTTTAGAACCTCTCTGTTCTTCAGCTGCTGCTGTGCTGTTCACAGCTGGGTGTGTGGCAGAGGGGCTGGAGGAAGCGTTTTTGGAGGTCCTGGCTGCAGGTGGTGGCCGACACAGGGACTGCTCCCATGCCCATGGGCTTCACACAGTGATGCCCGGTGAACCCACCCTCTGCTGCAAGTTCTGCTGCATTTTGACTGCTTGTAGCTTCATTCCAGCAAATGTGATGTTAATGAAAATGATTACTTTTCCTTAATGCCTTTTTCTCCTCCTTCCTTGGTAGTGTAACTTTGAAATGCTGGCTGCTGCGCAGAGCTGTTCTCAGTTTGTTTTGGGGATGCAAGGCAGTGTCTCTGAGCAGCTTGCCCTTCATGAGAATTGCCTGCAGCTCCATTTTTCAGCTTGCCATTTACATATTCATAACATTGAGTTAAATGTATTTAGCCCTAAAGCTCATCAGCCTGCTGCAGAACCCTCTGGAGCAAGTGTTTTTTTGTAATCTTAAATATAAATGTAATAATGCTGTTTGGGAACAACTGAGTTTGAAGGAGCTTCATTGATTCATATTTTTAAAGACATCTATATATTTTTTTGGCAGTTTGTGTTATGACTCACAATAGAACCTATTTTTGAGTCAATAAAAAACTTCTGGGGTTTTTTTACATGGCATTATAGCTTCCCTAGGTGTCCTGGGCTTCTTAACTGCAAGTTTCTGTACTTGTGTTCTAGCCTTTCTTTCTAATTAAAAAAAATAAATCTGTGTCTTAACTAGTGTTTTGTTTCATTGTATTTCTTTTTAATGTAAAAAGTGTTTAAAGCATCGTATTTCAATGTTTTATAGATAGGATTGTCTTAGAAATCTCTAGCAAACAACTTCCAATAGCCTTGAAAGTGCAAACAAGTTCCAGTAGACTTGAAAGTGATTCTTGCATAAATCAATTTGTGACTTCTTAGGCTCAGAGGAACCTTAAATTCCAATATTTTACATTGTAGGGGAAGTTTTGTTTTGCAGTCAATTGAGCTGTAATTGTGTTTGCTTAAATTCTTTCATTTGCTTGGCTTTATTCTGGGCACTCAATATAAATAGTCAGGCAGCATTACAAATGTCACTGTGACATTCTGTTACACATTCTGAAAGCACTCAAGTGATTGCCTGGGACCGCAGATACTAAATTGTGCTGCGACACATTTTACTTCTAAATCGATTGCTGAAAGATTACTTATGGATTGCAGTTAAACTCTTCCAGGAAAACTTTAAATGTAGCCGGAGAACTACAGATGAGCAATGATTTGTAATAACAGACATTTCCATTGTGCTCGGAGAGCTGGAATAACTTTTGAGCTGTTAACATGTCTGGAAGTGTCCTTCTTTAATTTTTCTGTGAGAGAATATATACTGCTAGTAAACAGTGCAGCATTTTTTACTCTTCATGCTTTTACTCTTCCTTTTTCTGCTTTACTTGCTGTGCTTGTTTAGATAGTGGAATCTTGGCGTGAATTTGTATTTTTGATACAAAGAGCGGAACATAATTTTATAATAATGTTGTCTTGAACACTGCAATATGATCAGATCCAAGTGAAATTGGATCTAGTTTGTCTAGTACTAGAGTCTGCCCTATTTTCTCTGTTAAAGTACATCTTGCTTGTATAAGCATCAAATAATTGGTGAATTATACTGGAGAATGCAGAACTGCCAGCAGTAGTGTGAGTTGGGCTGTCTGGTCTTTGGGTTGAGATGAATGAGGAATCTGGTGACAGGGGAAGGATTGTGGGTGTGGGTTTTTTGTTCATGTGGCACACATTCAGTACAGTGTGTGGTGCAGGGGTAGACCAGAAGCTTTAATAACACTGTTGGCTCTACCTTGATAGTGTAATGTGCTGGTAAAAATTCTTTAGAGTTTGTAAATGTTTAAAATAAAAAAATCCAGGCTTCATTCTTACAGAGTTTGGGGTTTGTTGTGCTTTTACCATGCCCACACTGCTAAGCATGGCTGTGTCATTTTAAAGTATTTCCCCTTTTGAGGGGGAATTGGGCTTCATTAGCAAATTAAATGAGCTAAGATGCAAACTTGGCAATTTCCTATTTGAAAAATAATTCAGGGTAAGCTTGTCATCTTGGTGGCTGTGTGAGACATCCAGCGGGTGACACTTAAACCTAAGCCAGAGAAATGTTTCTGCCAAGATTCAGGAAACGTTTTTTCCCCATGAATTAACCTGAGATTTTTCACGTAAAGCAATGACTGTAAAAGCTACAGCGTGAGCAGCAGAATGAGTATGGGTGGCAGAAGGATTATGTGATTGCATTAATATTGTAATTGGCTCAGGTATTACTGGTGTATAGCTGAGGCAGCCATAGATGATATCATCAGTTGTCCAGAAAAGTGCAGTGGCACGTTATCCAAATTGCTCATGCAGCTACTGTGGAGAATAACTCCACGTCTTGTCAGGATTTACATCATGTGTGCGTCAAAGATACTGGCCAAAGGTGCTTGTTTTGCCTCTGGTTTTCTTCATGGACAATAATAGCTCTTTGCAGCAGCTTCCCACTACTTAGTGTTATTAGTGTCCAGTGGTCCAGTTCTGTGTTTAAAGCAAATTGGTCCATTTAGTCATAATTGAACCATAAAACACTCTCAGCATTATGCATTTAAATAACGTGCTGCTTATACAAACTCCTACATTGATTAAATTGTTCTCGAACTGTAAGAATCATCCTGCTGCCACTCTTGGGGTGTGGAGAATACAAATCTTCACAGAGACGTGTTCCTGTTGCTTTTTGACTTCTAATAGCAGCCTTGCTGGCAAGCTTGACGTAAGCAGTGGCCAGCAAAATTCGCTTAAGAGTATTAAGCTGTGTGAACATGCAGACAGCGTTTCTGAGGGATGGGAAGAGTTGTGTGTGCTGTCATTTTGTTGTGGGTTTTGTTGTGTGTTTTGTTTTTCTTTTTGAACACTGGCCCTAGTAATTGAAATAGTGGCTCTGTGCAGGCTGAAGCATGAAGAGAAGTTAAGTCCAGGATCCAAGTGGGATGCTTGTCCACCTTTGGTTGTCCTGCATATTTGACAAAGCTTCGCTGCTAAGACAAAGTTAATTATCTTGTTTATATTTGCAGAGATACTTAAATTGGAGAAAGGATGTATGTGTTTAACAGAGCTATTTTTGCTAGTTTTAGCAGTTTATTAGTGATCACTTCTGTATTTAGTAGGGTTGAGGGATAGAAAGTAGAGGATTTTTTTTTTTTCCTGGACAGAAGCATTTTTCTTGGAGAAGATGGAAGGTGTGACTGACAGGGTCCTGAGCACTGTACAGGAGGCAGTGTGCTTCAGGAGACTCAACCAAGAGACAGAGTAGTAGTAAATCACTTAGTAAGTACATCTCTGTCCCATGGATGTTCGTGCATTTGCACATCCAGGCAAACTGTAGCCTACCTGTCTCTTCTAAGAATAAACTCACTCCCTACTGGATCAAAATAAACCCTTGAGAAAGCCTTACTCCTAAGCAGGAATAAGAAAAAGTATAAACCCTTAAATTCCTCCATTGCAGAAGTTCAAAACCAAATTTGTTTTTACCAGCAGATTTTCAAGCTTGGGGGGAAAGAAATGTTCATTGCAATGTTGTTTTCTGTTCTCTCTAGATAAGCAAATGAGTTTCTGGCTTATGAATAGGAAGGGAGTTAGGAAGTGCTTACTTGGTTCTGTGCCAAGTGGGGAGCCTGAGCTGTTACCCACAGGTGCTGGATGCGAAGACTACATCCCTGCTCATGAGGTTGTTTCTCGTTAAGATTTATCAGGAGCTGAGCCAGAGGATGCAGAAGAGGAAATGTTCACTTCTTTCTCAATGCACCTTCACGTCTCGCTGCCTGTCACGTGCTGTGGCTGCTGGACTAAATTAGCAATTCAAGCTAATGAGGTGAAAGACATGAGGTATCCACTGAAAATCTGTGATGGAGGAAGAAAGCTGCTCTATATTTATAATCATGTCTGAGATTTAAAGCAGAAGAGATATCAAAGGAGGTAGCCTGGTCTTAAGCACCTTCAATTTCTGTGAGGATTTCCTCCCCTATTTTTGGAAGGGTTCTCACTATAGATGTTACAGCTTTGGGTGTGTTGGTGCTCTTCTCCTTAGATGTCTTTCACACCTTATTCATTAAGAGATTTAGGTTGATTTTTATGTTCCTTTAGGAGTTTCTTATTAATAGCAGAACCTGTTGGGAGTGTTTTGCTTTGATTTAATTTGAGATAGGCCATAATTATGGGGAGACTTGTCCTCATAAAGAGATAAAAAGTGTTACGTGTTCTGTTTTTAATATGAGGAAATTTCAGCTCCTCTTGCCATGGGATGAACTTATTAATGATGGAGCAGTTTTTGCTCTGGTTGAATAATTTGACATGTCTCTGCTCTGCTGCTTAAAATGACTCAGTCCTCTTCAGACTGTACAAATTATGCTGTCCAGCTGCTAAAGTTCATCTGTGATCTCTAAAAAATAGCCCAAAGCAAATAAAACTGCAGTTCCATTTGAAATTTAATATTAATGAAGTGTTGCTTACACATGACCATCAGGCACTTTTTTGTGCATCCTAAATATGTATTTTCAGTCTTAAAGTTACATAATTGAATATAAAGCAGCAGCCTGCTGAGACTAATGAGGACTAAGGCTTTGTAGAGATTGCAGCTTCTGAATTTTTGACAAATGCACCTACACGTACCAAGGATCACGTTTTAGTTCAAAATCACTAATGTAGTAATTGACCGCTTCATTGTTGCTGATTTACATCAGCTTCATTGTAAATTAATTTGTAGCATTATCTCCTGACTGTTCCCAGTCATAACTCCAGCTCCAATTTTGGTGGCATAGGGAGGAAATCTAATCATTGTGACTTCAAGAACAGGTATTTAAGTATTAGCTGTATAAACTGGCTTGAGTAAAGTGCACACAAAATGTGTTCCTGACGTTATTTTACTCTCCCTCTCATGACAAGCTTTGTGACTCCAGAATATTCACCCTAGGTAGACCTTAGCAACCCCTTTCAACAGGAAAGAATAATAAAACCAGGATTCTTCTGATGTCAGGTTTGAGTAGAAAAGAATAATTTTAGAGAAAAGCAGAAATTTTAGTTTCATTGCTCAGCAAGCCTGTTCAGATGGGTAGAAGGACTTCGTAAATCTCCCTTTCTTTTTGAAAGCGTCCTTTGAAGCTCATGAGCTTCTGAAAATTTTCAATTGTGAGAGCTAATTTGACAAAATCAACGAAATGAGTCTTCTGATTTCTGGGGCTAGATGATAGCAAATGATCTGGTTTCATGGATATTCTTTACTGCTGGGAATGAAAAGTGATTTACTTTTTTTACTTTTTTTTCTTGCTGGTTTGATTAACTGGGCTGTTTGTTCTTTATCATTTGCTTTCTGTGCAGCATCATATGGAAATGCAGATGACTTGGAGGCTCTCCACACCTTCTTTGTCATCTTTTGCTTCATGTGAGGTGGTCTGTATGCTGCAGTCAGCCCCTAAGACTGACCTATTCCATTTCCTCAGCTATTCAGACAGGTGACATTTTTTGGAAAGGAGCAGATTGTTGTTCAGTTTTTTCCTTACACCTCGCCCTTGCTGTAGCCTGGCGGAGGAGAGGATCCAGTGCTGGCTTCTTGCAGAGCCCTGCCTGTACCTGTCAGTTGCCTTTTGCCTTGTCTGGGCTGTTTGTGCTTGGAGAGGGACTGTCCCAGCTTGCACACTACCACGTGCAGTTGGACATGGCTTTCCAGTGCTGAAGGATAACACAGAAACTGAAGTTTACAGGGATATTTGTTGTGCCCTACTTACAGCATTCTCTGCCTTTGGACTCAGTAGTTTCACCCCTTTTTCTGTTCTCACGCACAACTGTACTGATATTCTTACACTTTTTAAACGTGACTTTAAAACCAGGCAACACCTGTGAGTTTTCAGTGGAAGGCTTCTGCTCCTTACAGGACGCAGGCTGAGCTCTGAACGGCCCTCCCAGCGCCTGTGGCTCTGCACAGCCCCTCTGAACCTGCACTTCTGCAGTCAGTTGGACCAGCCCCAGCAGAGCTGTGGTGTTCCATTTGTGTAATTAATATAGCTCCTAAAAGATGACTGCATATCTAAATGATAGACCTTTAAGGCTCCAGGGAGCTCTCGTGGCTCATCTTTATAAGCAACTCTTTAGATTCCAAAATAGATGCAACAGTGAAGCCTTTCTTGTCACCGCAGGGTGACCTTCTCATAAAAGGCTCTTCTCTACCACAATTCTGATCTCACTTTCTGTCAAATGTTCATATTTTAGCCTAATCCTATAAAATTAGGAAGTTAAATGCTTTTTGGCACAGACGCGTTTGGTGCGGTGTCATCTTTCAGCAGCATCTGCTTCTGCAAATAGCAGTGATCGATTTTTGTCTTCGGCTGCCTGTTATCAAAATTTTAAAGATACAGTGGTGTGGTTCTTGTGTTGAATTAATAGCAGGTCATCTTTGGAAAGATGACACTGCTGTTAAGTGCTAAGATTGACGAAAAGAAATTCAGTTGTGCTGGGATGATAATTGATTTGGTGTAATGTCTTTCTGTCTCCGGGAGCGTTTCTGTCAGTCTTGCTGCATCCACACCCCTACAGAGATCATAGCAGCAACTAAAATTTCGGATATCTTAGATCTGCATCACAGCTACTTCTCCTTTTATATTACTGTCTTTCTTTTCCCCATTTTTTTGTCAGTTAGCAATCTCTGCTTTATATCAGTTAAAAAACAAAGCGACACTGAGATGCGGTGTTATATGTTGATGAGTGGAAAGGTGCTAAAATTGGTGACTAAATGCACTAAAATTGGTGACTAAATGTACTAAAATTGGTAACTAAATGTTGCTGGTGCTTGCAAGGCCTAAGGTGACTGCAGGGTTAGAGGTGTCTGATGGTGGGTGTGAAGGGCACGTGCCACAAAAGCACTTGGGTGGGCAGGGAGCTCTGGCGCTCATCAGTGTGATTGCCTGTGTGCAGTTGTCCCTGGAATGGGACAAGTGCAATGTCAGATCTGGTTGCTCGAGGCCCTGCGAAGTCCCTCCAGTCCCATTCTGTTGCACAACCACCCCTGTTGTGAAACTTTCTTCCTTGTGTTCAGCCGAGTCACCCTTTGGTGCGGTTCAGTTCCCCTCATCCTCTCACTGGGGGAGTGAGGGGGTCACACAGAAAGTTCATTGTCCTGCGATTCGGGAGAGCAGATTTTGGCCTCTTCATGAATAAGCTTGGTTAGAGTATCACGGGATAAAGTCATGGAGGGAAAAGGGGCCCCACAAAGCTGGTTCATATCCAAGGCTAACCTCCTCCAAGCTCAGGAGCAATGCATCCTGACAAAGGGAAAGTCAGGCAAAAATGCCATGAGGCCCTGCATGGATGAACAAGGGACTCCTGGACAAACTCAGCCACAAAAACAAAGGGTGGAAGCAAGGACAGGTAGCCTGGGAGAAATACAAAGAGATTGTCCAAGCCAGGGATCAGGTTAGGAAAGCTAAAACCCTGATAGAATTAAATATGACCAGGGACATCAAGGGCAGCAAGAAAATCTTCTGTTGGCGCATCATTTTCCCTGATCTTCCTTTTGTCACCGACAACACTGAGCTGTGTGGTGCAGTGACGTGCTGGAGGGAAGGGATGCCATCCAGAGGGACCATATTGCACTGGAGGGGTGGGACTCTGCAAATCTCTTCTGCCAAGTGCAAATACTGCAGTTCTTGGTAAAACACAAGATGTGAGGAAATGAGCATGATTATTTTAACTGACACTCTGAATTAAGCTCTGTTTTGAGTGAACAGTTTTTTAAAAAGTAAATAGAAAAGAACTGAATAAGCCAATGTCACTGGAGTGAAACATTTGCTTTCACAGTCTCCTCTGCTGCAAACAGTAATCTTCAAAACAGAATAAAAACATGGTTTAGATTTTCTTTTTTCTCCCCCCCTAGGAAGTCTGAATTACTGAGACCCAGGCTGGCTGTCAGTGAGCTGTGTATAGATTAGCCTGGCTAGTTATGAATTCCTGTCTTTCTACAAAATTACTTAGTGTTAAACATTGCTGTGATTGTCCATAATAACTTACCTCCTGCTTCAAGCAGGCTGAGCTGCAGCAGAGTACAAGGGGTGTGTTTACTTCATTCTAAATAAATGTTTTATCACTCAGCAGTAATTGGATTGTGATTGTATTTCAGTAATTATTCCCAACAGCAGATCTGTTCTCCACTTCGTAGACGTGTTCCCTGCCTGACCTTCACGCTGCTGGTCTGAAGGTGTCTTTCTTGATCTAATTATGTATGATGAGTTTTTTAGTTTTGTTTTTTTTAAAAAGGGGAACTGCTGCCAGGGGTATAATAATTTGTCTTTGCTCCAGTTATCGTGGCGCAAAAGTATCAGCGCTTCAGTTCATGCTTGAGCTTTTAGCTGGCCCTGGAGAGGCAGAACGATGCAGGGCTTTTTCAAAATGCATCATGACATTTAGGGCTGTGCCGAATCATACTTCTCTCAGCATCACAACCCAAATATCCTGCCAAGATTTCTCATACTTTGTAGAAATTTGTTCCGTATTTAACGTGTCTATAGACAAATAATTTCCTGGAGTATCTTGTAGCTGACCAAGGAATTCATCCGCTTCTCTGAGGATCAGAGAGAGTCTGCCAGGGAAGTTCTGGATCACTGGGTGGCAATTTTATATGCAAGAATAATATTCTATGATTAAATCTTAATGAGTTTCCAGAGCAGCTAATATTTTTTCAAGAGGAAGGCACTGCTGAATGTCCTTAGAGAGGACTGTTTTGTGACAGCCTGCCTTCTGTGCGGATTCTTGTGGGAGAGTCTCTGCATTACACAGACCCTGCCAACCCATCACAGGACATCCCCTGTGTGCTTGTTTGAAGCTTTAAACTCTTGGTTGGTTGCCTGCCTGACAGATTATATTTATTTCAAACGTGTGGCGTTCAGCACTGAACTTATTTCCGCAGTCCAGACTTCGGCTGTTCTGATGCCATTTGCTGTTAACTCCTGTCCTCATCCTGCTTTCTGAAAATTATGGTTTCTGCATCACCTAAAACATATGTTTCAAGTATGAGTAACTTATTCTAGAGAACTTTGTGTTACAGAACAAAACCATTTAGTAAGTTACAGTGCTTGCTTCCAGGGTGCTCACAGGTTTTGGTGGAGCATTTCATCATCAAGAGCAGTGCAGTGGCATTAAGCTGTGAGCTGTGTCTGCAGCTCTCGTGGTCCTGTGCTGCAGCCCTCTTAAAGCCTGTTTGCTGTGCAAGCCTGCCTCTTAGTTTGGATTGAGACTCTTCTCAAGGAATTAGCTGTGCTGTAACTCAGGATGGGCCGGTTTTAAGTGTGCAGAGCCTGGGCAGCATCTGGTGCTGGACTGGTTGTACTACTGAAGAAATCTTCCCTTGGAGATGCTGGAAGCCTTGTAACCTTGACTTGCTGTGAAGTTAAATTTCATGTTTTCTTCCTATATTGGCCTTTTTTGCTGTCTGTGTTAGGAATCAGCATTTCCATCCTCTCCCATTTCATCATTTCCTTCCTTATTGTGCTGTCATCACACTATAAATGAAGCTGCCCTCCCATTTCTTATTACCCCAAGTTTCTTAATTACAGCCTAGAAGAGAATGGTTAATCTATATATCTGGCTTGTTTGAGTCTGAATCTAAGCCTTTCTTCCACTAAGAAAGTTGGTTCAGAAGAACTAATTTACAAAAAGAAAACTAGGGCAGTAAACTTGAACACCTACTGACTATTTAGAAAAAAAAAAAAGAAGTTTTGCAAACTAAATAAGCTTTTCTACCCAAACAATATAGAAAACATGACCACTTTTACCCAAGGCAAATTGTGTGGTATTTATAAGGTGTTTGTGGTCTTTGAAAGCCTCATTTCTGTCCTGTTCTGTTCGCAAATATAAAGGTGAGTTTCTGCTTGTAAAACAGCACTGTTTATTTTTGAAGCTTGCTTATTTTGCAGTGCATGGAACCTGGCTGGGATGAGAAAGCCCAGCCTGTCTCACCAGCAGCTGTTCAGTTCTGACATTCAGTGCATGCAGTTGGTTACCTGGAGTGTGCTGTCAGGGATGGATTGCAGGTCTAGAGGCCAAGGCCTCCAGCATTGTAATCACCTCTGTGGTGGGCTTTAAGCTTTCCTTCTCCACTTTTCTCGCTGTGCAGTCAGTTTTATGATGGAAAAGCTGCTGAAAAATAGTATTTTAGCAAGTACTTTAGCAGTACTATGTGATTTAGTATGTGCTAAAAAAATAAAATCACTTTTGGGCATGATGTAGGGCTGTATAACCAAAACTGTATTTTTCAAAACAACTATTTTTTTATTATTTTTAATATTTCCAGGGAGGGATGAAACTATGCAGCCAGCCAGACCATCATTCCTTGAATACTTTGAACAGAAGGAGAAGGAGAATCAAATCAATAGCTTTGGGAAGAATGTGTCTGGCCAGACAAAAAATTCATCTGATTGGAAAGTACCACAGGATGGAGACTACGAATTTGTAAGTCTATACTTTGAAATTCAATCAGTGTGACAATCTTTAAGAATTTTAGTCAGCTGCCATGAGATTATTTCTTGTTTTGACAGACTAATGGAAACTTGAGGAGGTTTGCTAATGCATTTGGATGGGGCATTTTGAAAAACTGGTTTTCTTTATTTATTTCTCAGTAATCATAGCCAGTCATTACCTGTAAATGTTCCTTGTTTAAAAGCAAACAAAGGAACAAAAAAGCCTGAGGACATGAAGGTAGAAGCTGTCTTGCTTTAGTTCCCCATTACGCATTTAAAATAAAAAAAAGAATTCCAGATGGCAGTTGGAAAATGCAAATCCTCAATGTGTACTGTTTGACAAAGAACAGTGGTAGAACCATTGAATTTCCTTGTTTTTCTCAAGCTTTGGCACTGGGTTTTGTTTTATTATATAAACATCAAGCTTGTCTTCATTTTTCTTTTCAAATCCTTATTTTTATTCTTCCTTGCTAAAGCTGACATGCTCAGAATTTTCAGGAACTTTTCAGAAGTTCAAAGAAAGAGCTATTATTCACAGATTTGATTTAATTTTTGTGTGTGTGTGTGAGGATGTAAAATACCATGTTTGACTTCGAAGAGCCAGAAGAGGCTGAACAGTAACAGTGTTCCCTCCTCATTTTTCTTCGGTGATCTTTCACTGCAAGCACTTTTTGTTCAGTGTGCCCTTTCACTGCCTGTTCATGCTGCCCATGGTTCAGGTTGTCACTCTGGCAGTAGCTGGTGATATTCACTCCACCTTCACAAAGTGTGCAAAGCAAAATCCCTCTGCTATTCATGACTCGAGGAGATGCCTCCCTTCAAGGCTGGAATAACAGCTGGAGCTTTTCATTCTCTTTCTATAGACTGTATGGATTTACTGCTGTTATTTTGTTGTCTTTGCTCCTGCTTTTCTTATTTTCTTATTCAGGCTGCAAAGAATAGCTGAGGGGACCTCCTGCAGTCCCTCCCTCGTAGCCCTTTGCACTACGTTATCTTTGGTCTCAAGGCATAAAGTCACTGCATAAACACGTTTTGTGCAAAAATAACCCACAGGCTGCTTGTGTCTGGCAGGGCCTGGGCCCAACACCCGATTCCAGTCCAGTCAGATACTTCATGTATCTCATTCACCTCATGCTGTACCTTAATTGAATGATAAACAATTGTTTTTCAACGTGTGGCGTTTCCCAGGAGAGATGGGCTGCTTTGGAGTATCTTCAGAGTCTTTTGTAGTCTGCAGAGGATGGCCCAGGGGGAAATTTGCTGTAATTATTTTACTTTCTCATTTGGTTGATAACAAGTTTAGCCGTGTATTTGCTCTGAGTGGGATGCCCTCCCCTGGGCACACTTGGAGCTGTAGGTGCAGGGTACACCCAGCCAGCACAGGCAACACAAGCGAAGGTCGCTGCCTTTCCAGCAAACAGGACCCACAAATATTTTTAGAACGTGGAAAGCAACTCTTGTGACACGCGTGACCCTGTTTACTGATTTCCATTAGTACTGCAGTACTGCCATGTGCACACATTCCCAGTGTGCTGGAAGCAACAAAAGCGAGCAATAAATCGGCCTTTGGGTCACCTTTGTGAAGTAATTTGTAGAAATTTCACTTCCCAGCTCTATGTGTTTCTCTAGTTCAGTTGTGTATGAATGTCCCAGCCTGCCTTGCATGTAAATTTTGGAACAGAGCTACTTTTTTTTTTCTGTAGGATGAGAAAATTGCTTGAAAGCAGCCTTAATAAATATCGTGAGTGTTTATATAGTCCTTATCTGAGGGTTAGTAGCAAGCTCACGTTGTATAATGTATTCGAAGACTTAAAATCATGTATTTTTCCCATTTGGCTAAAAATTGATTGATTGATGGCTACCTATGGGTAAAAGTCATGTTTATTAATGATTTATTAATTGAAAGCATCAATGTAATCAGCACTGTGGAATAAGGGAAAAAAAAGGCGTTCATCAGTTGTATCCAGTACATCTGTCCTAGACCTGCCTGCAGCTATAACTTCTGCATTGTCAAAGTAGGCAGGTTTGAGCAGCCTTTTTCTACAGAGTTTGCAGCGTTCCAAGTAGAGATGAGATCAGTGAGATGCCTGGTAAATATTAGTTCCTCTGGGCCTTAAGAAATGATTGAAATATTATTGCTTTCTGCTACTGCAGAGTAGATAAATATGCCTTGTCTTCTTTTCTGTATTCCTCTCCCTCCTGTGTGACTAGCACCTAGAGTCTCCTGTCTTCCCAAAAAAAAAAAAAGGGCAATATTAAATTACAAAAGATTTTTGCTCTTTTTTTCCCTGTGGCAAAACCATTTGACCTTTTCTTGACTAACATTGTTCTTCTGAAGCAGGCAAATAAGACACTATTTATATCACAATGGCAATGTCACATTAGATGAGGGTTAGATTGAGTCAACCCCATCCACTGCAGAGCTGAAAACCCAGAGATCCTGTTCTGAAAGGTGATCATCTCCATTCCTCCTGAATGTGATGCTCCAGCTGTGTTCTGGTTGTGATGGCAGATGGCATTAATCCAGAGTATTTCCAGAAAAGTATTTCCAGCCTTGGAATTCTGAGGTAGAAGTTGTTATTAAATGATTAGTCAGTGCCTGATGCTGTTACTGTTTATCACCTCTCAGGTTTGAACAAGGAGCTTTTAAGCGCTGATTGACTGCGAACAGTGTTTTCAACAACATTATGATTTATTTAACGTTGGGAGAAAAATACTAATTATGGGCAAAAATTCTTGCTTTTAGGAAGAATATAACAAACTCTTAACAAGAGACTGCTGCAGGGGTAGGCTGATAATGGGCAGGCTGCATTGTATGGATAATTCCTAACTGCCATCATCAGATCTCAGAATTTTTGTAGTTGAATTTAATTTTGCCTGTGAACATTAGTCACATGCTGTTGCACAGATTTAATAATGCTGGAAGATTTGTTTAGACAATGTTCTACATTTTTTCACTTTTATCTTTCAGTAGTACTGTAACATATAGGAAAATTAGTTGTGTAGTGTTTCCTGCCCTTAGACACAATAAACCCTTTACTTATTCCTATTTTAAAAGCATTTTAACTGCTGTGAGCAGGTCAGTATTCTAATATCACTTGTGGCTAAAGTAGAATCACTTGTTTTTATTCTGGCCCTGCTTGAAGGGCTCTCAGTGTTGCCGAACCTATTGTAGCACATATTTGTGGATCAGCCGGTCATGAATGTTTTGTATTACATCAGTAATCCTTTTATTGAAAGCCTGTTTTGTTAGCAAATTAGCAGGTGCCAGCCACTCCTGGCTTATGGGAGCTGTGACAACACTGAAACCTTTTCAATTTTATTTCATGAGTGTGGTTCCACAGGCAAAAATGAGTGGCAATTGAGCCCTAGACAATCTCAAGTTTTGCCATCGTGATGCGACTGCTGGGTTTTTTAAATTCCTGTAATGTTGAGCTTAGGTTTTGCTGTAATTCTAAGTCATAATTGTTTCATTTATCAGTGAATTTTTGCCATCCTGGGGGCTCGTTTTGGATGTGAAGTCAAGTAGGACATGAACTTTTAACAGAGATGAGGGCAAGAGTACTGCAGGACATCAGGTCTTCACGGAATTGGAGCCGTTTGCTCCAAGGCTTTTTTTCATTCCAACACCTGTGTATCTGCCAACCATTCCTTGCCTCTGTAAGGCTGCCTGTCGAGAGCTGAATTGGTACAGACACTTTTACATTGTCTGTAGCTGCTCTCTGTGCTGCCCTGGAGTAGCAGCAGCAGGGAGCTGGGCTGTTGAGGGCAGGCAGTGCCATTCCCCTGCAGGACCTCATCGTTTTCTGCACTGGCAATCTCCATCCTGCTGCCTCAGCGCTGGGAAGGAAGATAACACCCAGAATCAAGGCTTATGTCTCTTTCCTAAGAAGTATGCTGCTTCTTTTGGGAAAACCTTGATTTGCTTGCATCTGCAAGGTCTTGGTGAGTCAGACCTTTCCCATTCCTGCAGTTATCAACAGCCCTAATGTGGGTCCGTCCTTCTCTCTCCTTGGCTTAACGAAGAGGATCTGCATTCACAGGTTCTCTCACTGAAGCAGAAACACTTTGGAGCAGAGCTTCTGTCCTTAGAAAAATAAAACTAGCATATACGCTTGGGAATGTCGGGCTTTGCAGAAGTGGAAGGAGTAGACGTGGCCAGTTTCTCAGATTTCTGTGGAAGGTGGCTATTGCCGTGGCCTTTGGTCGCAGTGCCACCACCCTGCAGTCTGCTGGGAGGGAACCTGTGTTCCAGCTCTGTGTTTCCATGCTGTGAGTGCCATTCTCTGCATTAGCTCATCTTTTTAGCTCCCTCTGAGCGGTGTCTCACCGGCTCGCTGGGATTTTCTTTGGACAGGAAAGATCTCTGTGATTTCCCTGGGTTCCAAAACATTCATCACTTCTCAGTGCTCAGTGTCATTTGTTTCTCTGCTGCTGGGGAAGGCTGTCCTGCAAGCAATAGAACTGTGGCTTATCAAAATTTTTCCAGGGCGAAATAAAGAAGGGTGAGCAGGAGGTGTTAATTGCCTCTAATTGGGAGGAAGAATGCAAGAGCTCCTCAGCTGCCACTTTTGTCAGGGCTGCACAGGCAGAGCCCCCAGTTGCAAGCAACAGTTCTGGTCTCCACGATCTGCCCATCAGGGATGGGCAGAGCAGGAGCTTCACTGAGTTGCAGGAGTTGTGGGATCACACCCAGCTCTTCCCCCACGTATAGATCTCTTTCCAGTTGTTTGACCTGTTGCTTCCAAAGTTCTCAGGCCACAATTTGCTGTCCGTGTGTGAGTTCTCTGTGGAATGTGCTCCTTAAAATAGACCAGTATTGAAACAAGACATCTTTGTTTCAAAAGTGTCTGTATACCACTTACTGTGGCCTCTGTTCTGTTTGCTTACTCTGAGTCCTGCCCAGAGCTCCTTGGAACTGGAAGCTGTAGCAGTGGGATGCTTGCTCACCAAGCCAGTGGGACAAAGGAGTGGACAATAGAAACCTATTTCACTCTTGGAATTGCAGTTTGTTCAGATAAGAGACAAAGCAATGGTCTGGCAAGTGGTTGAAGCAAAACATCAAGAAAACACTTGAATTTTAATGAAGTCCAGTTTCTAAAAGTATATTTGCATCTTTTGGAGATCTTAAATTACCTGCATTACAAGAGTTGGTATCATAACTGCAGTCTCCTTCAAATATCTGAATACCTGTAGGTCCATTTATAGTTATTTGATAGGAAACTGTGATATTTTCTGTGTGTGTCTGTAAGCAGCTTCTAGCCAGGGCTTTTAACAGCTACTGCTTAGATTTTTCTTTTTTACAAGTATAATTTAGATAAAAGCAAACCTTCCTCTTCCCTGAGTGAAGGTATAATTCTTTTTCTTGAAGTAGTTTCACTATGCTGATCTCACCTGGGATATTCTGTTATTATTCGCAACCTCATTTCTCTGCTTTTACTTAGTAGTTTAACACATTACATTCAAAACAGATTTTAAAAATAAATAAATAAGTAAACCCACTTCTGGTATCTTTACCAGCAGAAAAGGAAAATGTGTTGGTCTAATGGTGTCTTCAGCTTGTTCAGCCTGAACAGCAGGCTGTTTGTTTGCAGTGAAAACGTGAACGTGAATCTGTTTCCTTCCAGTTAGACAAATTAGGTATTGGTGTGATAGCAAGAAATTGAAGTTGCTGAGAAGTGTATAGAAAGCTGAATTCTTTCAGAGCAAGGCTGTCAGAGCATTAGGATGATGGTGTATTTTTTATATGTGTTTTATGATATATTTTACGGGTAGACAGCAGCCTGGCAGTGCCCGCAGAACAGAGTCTGCTTGTGCGTGTCAGGTGTGGTCCAGGCAGGAAGGATCCAGCCACGAGGGATCGCAGTGGGCTGGGGTCCAGGCCAGGGAAGTGCAGTGAGGATGCCCTCTGGAGCACCAGGTGCTGCTCAGCCTGGCACGACCCGGCCACAGTCACAGCTGGCACCTCAGGTGCCGGGCGTTACGGCTCCTGCTGCTCCGCCGCGCCCCTGTGGAACAACTGCAGTTAACGTGGTCATCGCTCAGCACAGCACATTCCCTCTCCCAGCTCAGGCTGTGGTGAAGAATGGCTGCATACTGGAACCATCTGTTTCTTTCACTGGAAGTGATTTATAGGGAGGAACTGTTGGAGGGCAGGTGATTTATTGCTTATCAATAACAGTAAACACACGCTGCTTTACAATGACCAGAGTTTCTAATTTATTGTATTCTGTCTGTGAAGGTGTCATTTGTCTTGTGAACAGCTCATCGTCTGCCAGTACCTGGAACATTCAACGTCTTTGGTTTCTCTGAACATCCATTTGGATAGCATTTGTTAGCAATCTAATATTGATGCTTTATAGCTTTACTACCTTTTGTCCTTTTAAAAGTTCAATCGATTAAAAACTTGAGAGTATTTTCTGTGCAGTTGCCAGCTTTGAAAATGATGGCAGACTGAATAATTGGCTCTTATTTTGTTGGAACTGGTCTTTGGGTCTTTGCTAGCAGTAGGAAGAAGGCATGCTGAGGATACAGGGTTAAGGCAGATGCTAGGAATACCTGCATTATATGGGTAAGCTGCTGGTGTGTGACTTTGTAGAATTTATCATTTTACAGTGTTTCCTGACTTTGCTATCTTAGGTTTATCTTCTTTTTACTTCTGCCTTTTAAGCAGCTTGGTAAAGGTGTCAGATACAGGCCTATGCACTAATCTTCCTGTTCCTTCTTTCTCCCGGCCAAATTACTCAAGTGAGTAATTTGAGTTGGTTAATAAGACACCAGAAAGTCTGTCTGCTTGGACAGGAGCAAAAAAAGCTGTATTAGAGTGTGCACATTTGTAGGTCATTTAAATGGCATTACTGAAAATCAAATAATCTTGCGACTTCTATTGAATTATTATGAAACTTAGATTACATTCTTTGTTTTCTAAGAGAGCAAGTTTCTCTGACCCTTGTGTGATGAATGAAGATTGATTGTTCAAAAAATTCATTTGAATATGTATGGTTTTGTGTAGAAGAAGAAAAAAGTTTGGTTAAAGTAGAGCTTTTTTCAATAACGTTTTTCGAAGACTAAACCAAACACTGTGAGTGAATCTTCAGGGGTTTCTCTGTCCAAATATTTCTTCCCTTCATCTATCATGAACTCTCCTTTTTCCCAGTGGTGACTGGAATAAAAATTACTTCTCAGGCACTGATTTCTTCCAATAGTCTTACTCTGAACATAAAGTGAACTTATTTGCCAGGGCATTCATCAGTTTGAGAGATGAAGCCAGGTCTGGGATGGCTGATTGATATCTCTGTCTAGGCCCCATGGAACTGGGGCAGATTCCTGGTTGGGAAGCAAGAAAACTTGAGATACTTGTTTCTGCTGTGCTGAATCTAAAATAAAGATTTCTTTCTGTGGGAGAGCATTAAAGCTATAATTATTTTTTTCTCTGGGAGGGAGGGAAACAAACTCAAAAGGACTGTTTTTCTGATGACAGAAGGCAGTCTAGGAGAGACAACTATTCACTTTCAAACCTGAATTGTACCCTCATGGTGTCTCCTGCTTATTGAGGAGGATCTTGAAGTGTATTACCTAGATGTAGTTCCACTGTGAAGTATGATTTACAAAAAGAGACAGGTTTTTGTGATGTTTTATTCATTGGTTTTAAATGTCACCTGTCTTGATTCATAACATCGACATCCCTTGAATGGATTTCCTTTTTTTTTTCCTCTGCAGCCATCTGCCACGAATTTTTAAAGCTCTGTTAATTGTTTATGTCTCTTTTAAGCATTACCTTTCCAGCATATTTAGTGCATTCTTCCCAGCAAATACTTCTAACTTGTGACATCTTTATTAAGGACAAATGGTTCATTCTGTCATCTTGTAGTCAAACAATCTTTTTAAAAATAAACCCAGTAGCAGCTTGCTTCTCTCTTTCGTTGTTTGTTAAGTGGTCTTGAATCTTCTGTAACATTTGCGTGAGGAGGACACTCTGAACCTCACTGCAAACCTCATCGGGTTCGTGGCTGTGTCAAACCACCAGTGTGATTCACAGCAAGTTCTGTGTATGTAGGTTTTATAAACCTTTCCAAATCCCTTTATAACAACAAACAACAACAAAAAAGAATATACCGCATTTGGTTTTAAAATTTGTTAGCAGTTATTTAAAATTGAAAAAGGTGCTTCAGAGACATGACTCTTGTATCTGCTGGGGAAGAGAATAGATTCCTGCTTTCTTCCATTTGGTAACAGGGTCATTGCTCACCACCTGCTTTCACTTTGGTGCAAACTGACATTGATTGCAGAGCACTTACTGCCACAACTTGCTGTCAAATTTTCATTTTTTGCTATATTTTTGTATATAGCAGGCCTTCTGTGACATGAGGCTTTTAGATGAAACCTACGGTGAGTGGGAAGTAAAATGAATTGCTGTAGTTTCTGTTGAATTGCTTAGGTCATAGCCCTTAATGGAGACTGAAATAATGTAACCTGAAATCGACTTCATATCAGAGTACTCAGACTTGAAAATTCAACATCCTGGACTATCTTTGAGGCCCCTTGCCTACTGTAGATTTAATCTGCAAAGACATTGACTGAAAGTTTTGCAGATGAACTAAGTAACTAACAGAACTTCTTCCTGGGTCTGTGATTATTGTGTTTGTTCCACTGCTGCTGCATGGTTAAGGTCAGGCTGCAACATGCATTTCTGCTTTGGGAGAAAGGGGAGAGGAATTAGTAATTGAAGGTGTGATGCTGGAAAAATCCTCTCTGAGCACACTGAATTCTTTAGAAAACCTGTTTGAGCTTTGTTACGCCTTGAGATGTGTTTTCAGGGCTGGATGTGTTCTTGGCACAGCATCTCCCTTAAAGAAAGAACACTGCTGCTGAAACGAGATCTATTTGAAATGCCTCTGAAATCTTCTTCCAGCTCATCTGTCAGTACAAATGTTTGTAAAGGGTAATGTAGCTTAAAAAGACAAGCCTGTCCAGGTTTTTCTCATCTGTAGCAAAAAGGGCTCCTTTTGGAGACTCTTTGCATGGAGAGTCTGTTATAGCTGCTCTGGATTGCCTCTTGGGGAATGGAGTCTGGACCATCTGGAAAAGCCAAGGGATGAAGCCTCCATCAGGCCTCTGTGAACACTTTCCAGTGGGCAGGGTCTCATCTGGACAAGCGCCTGAAATGATGAACTGTGAGAGGAGAGCAAAGTTATCTCAGCTCTGACTGCTGGACCTTGTGCATTTGACCTTGTGCAGCCTCTTCTTGTATTACTTTAAAGCCTGCAGAAACATCAAGGCGTTGCTTGTTGCCAGCGTAATTGGTGTGTGTAACTTTGGGGCGTCTTAGATCAGATATTGAGGTGAAATCCTTCCCTCTGAGAGTGCTGAGGCCCTGGCACAGGGTGCCCAGAGAAGCTGTGGCTGCCCCTGGATCCCTGGCAGTGCCCAAGGCCAGGCTGGACAGGGCTTGGAGCACCCTGGGACAGTGGAAGGTGTCCCTGCCCATGGCAGGGGTGGGACTGGATGGGCTGTAAGGTCCCTTCCCACCCAAACCATTTCATGATTCGTAATCAAAGCTTTGACCTTCAGGAAGAGGGAGAACTAGCAGCTTAATACATATAGACTGATACAGTCTGAAAGGAATATTATTCAGAAATTAAGTGTTCAATTCCTTCTTGGTTTGTGTCCTGCCATCATGCAGGATCATTATAAATGGATACCCAAGTAATAGTGAACAACTGGGGAAACCTTTCATAGTGAGTTGTGCAGGGTCATTTGAGATGGGTTTTGTGGAGATGGTTCACTTGGGGACCATCCTAAAAAATATTTGCCTCTTGAATATTAAACACGTGCCCCTGGTTTTAAAGACAACTGCATGGACATACAGCTATTCATTTTTTCAGGATGTCTTGGAAATCTCTGTAATTTAGTCTTTCCTCGGAAAGCTTTTAATTCTCTCTGCTGTCTTCTTTGCCTTCAAGTTTCAGCTGTGTCTTCCTTTCCCTCAGTGAAGGAGGGGAGGCAGAGCAGCATTGGACCAAGGTTTTGTAATAAGCCTCACTTTTGGGTAGACAAGGTGGGGTCTTCCTGGAAACAAACCCCTTTCAGCAGCTCTCCTGGAGCTGGAAATAAAATGGGAGACTAGGACTCAGAAATTTTTGTTGAATAAAGTTTAATACTTTTAAGTGTTAAGATAAATAGGCCCAAGTTATTTAAACCTATAATGGCTACTTGCCATGGATGATGTAGTCTTAAGCCTTTGAAACTGAAACTGTGTGTTTTAAGCCTTCCTGTGCCTTTCAGATTGGAGTGTGTGAAGTCTTCAGATATGTTAATGATGCTTCTTACTCCACATCGTTAATAAAGGCTGTATTCAAGTACTGATTTAGTGTTAATTAATTGGTTACCACTTCAGTTCCATTTGCATTTCATACTGAGCAATATTGTATGAATGAATCACTCTGAGTTCAGGTATTCTCACTTCTTCAGTTGTTCTGCTTTATTCAGGATAAGTGATCCTGAATAAAGAAATTAATTGTTAATCTTTCAGCAAGTAGAGCCCTTAGGAGCAAGGGAGAGAGGGGTGAAGGGTACCTGGGATCGGAAGGAAGCTCCGTTATGGACATACGTACCCTTCCTAGAAGAACTTAGTTAAACTTTTCAGATTTGTAAAAAAATTTTGTTTAATTTAAAGGAATCAGCATTTTCTGACAGATTGGTCTTCTTTAAAAAAAGAGAAAAACCCCACGTTGGTCAGCTCTGCATTTTATAGTTGAGTTGTGCAGCTAGCCAGATCCTTGTGGCCTAATGACATGATTTATTTTAGCATGTTCAGAGGTATTTTTATACTCTTACTTAAGAAAATTAAATCATAATCACTTAGAGAAGGAAAAAATCCCTGCTACTTTTATTTAATCAAACCTCTGGCAAGTAAGTGCTTTTTAAAAGCAAATGGTACTCCTTTCTCCTTTTTTTGCACTTTTTTTTTTTCTGCTTTCTTGTCCAGACAGGCTGACCTTTTAGCTTGGTTTGTAATTCAGTTACTGAAAAAAGAATACCAGTGAGATAACTTGTCTTTGTGGTTATAGGATTAGTCATCCACTTTCGAAGTTTCTAAAAGATTTCAAGGTTTGGACTTCTTGAAGTTCAGTGCTGCAAAATAAACTGACACAATCTGGCATTCCCTTTGTTAAGTGTGTAGAGTACTTGGGATGATTTTGGAAGTGAATGGGGCTATTCATACTCATAATTAAAACTATGGCTATAAAAGGAAATTTAATCTTGGAGCTTAGAAGATTAAAATGAATTGTTCCTTTTTTAAAAAGCTTTATTTTTTTTAATGACCACTCAGCACTCATATCAGTGAGTAGACCTTTGGATGGGTTTTCTTCCTTAATACTTCAGTACAGTGCTGAGAGTAATAACAGCTTGCAGAGGTTCTGTGGTTGTGCTGGGTGTGACACCAAAACTTTCCTGAGCCTTTTAAGGATTACAGTAGGGATTAGTGAAGTGCAGTTCTTGGCTAAGAACAGCCCAGGGATGCCGGTGTCGATCCAGGCTCTTGGTGTTCCCACAGTTCTGCAGTCCCTGCTCTCTGTAATTCTGTCTGGGTAGCCAGGGAGAACTGGATGTTTGCTGTAATCCTCTGAAACTGGGGATTTTATGATACCTTGCCAACAGCAAAGCTGCTCTCTGGTTCCTAAAGACTTTCGAGGAATAGAGGAAAACTTCCAAACTGTGGGGAGGGTGGGAGGGCAGAGGTGCCTCTGGGCTGGTGAGGGGCAGTTGTGGGTCCAGAGCACGTGTGTCTCTTCCAGAGCAGCCACAGGAATGGGCTACTCGAGGTGTGATTGAGAAAGGTCCTTGCTGAACCAGCAGGATCAAACATCATGGGTGTAAATATAGCCTGAGATAAGAGGTAGTGGAGCAGCAAAGCTGTGGCAGTTCTTGCTAGAGAAGAGCAGTGGCCCAGCAGCTGCTGGTGAGACTCTACCAGTGAAGCCAGGCTGGAATGGAGGGGCAGCTTCCCGAGGAGCTGTGATCCTGTGGCTGCTTGGGAGAAGCCTTGCTGAGGTAGGAGGATGCCAGGCTGGAGAGAGAGGTCTTGGCAGCTGTCCTTCCTGCAGATGCAGTTTCCAGTTTGGATGGGATCTTCCCAGTGAGTCAGGCAGGGAGAAGGACGGCACACGTGGCCCTCCAGAAACTCTGAAGGGATAGTACAGATACCATGGTCTGGTGTCGTGAACCTTTATTTTAGTCATGGAAAATTAATTGGGATCCTTACTGGCATCATAACAATAGGGTGCTTCACTTTCAGTAGCCATAAAACTCCACATCTGTGCAAGTGAGGTAGAGCCATCCCAAACACTTCACCTGAGAGGCCCTGGGTCTCCTCTGGTATAACTCTCTACTAAGATACACTTTTCCAGTTCAGCTGGGGATCAAAAGCTGAGTGTGTGGTAGTGTCCATCTTTTCTTCCACAGAACGTGATGCTGTGATTGCACTTAAATATTTAACTGGCTTAAGCTGACTTGACCTCCAGGTCATATGATGAGCTCATTGAAGGTGGTGTTTCTTTGTGGAAAGCTATCTGCTATTCAGGTGAGGTGGTGTGAGAACAGTCTCCAGACGTGCACTGATCACAGCTCCTGTTCTCTTTCTTTGGAAGTTGTAGCTGCTGTTTTGGCCAGTGCTGGATACTGCAGCCCATGATGTGTTTTGCCAGTACGTTGCCTAAATAATTAAGGTGTGTTAAAAGCAGAAGCCTGTGCTGCTGAGACTTATTTTTCAAATCTTTTGAAAGATTAATATCTGTATTTTTAATCTTGCATGAAATCCCGCAATGAGTGCATTTCATCCACTGCTTTCATAACAGTGAGAAACTTCACTGACGTGCTGATGCTAAAAGGGAGGGAAATCAAGATAATTAGTGCTTGTGTGGGCACAAGGGCTTGTTCTGCTTTACTGCAGCCCCTCTGTAGCAGGGCTGCTTGACAGATCTGTGAAGTTGTAGGGACCTGATGGATGAGGAAAAATGGTCAGAAAGTGCCAGCAGGTCCTTGTGCCCTTTGCGTTTGACAACTCTAAGTGAATAAATAGTTAATGCCTGCTCATACATTACATCAAGGCTTCCTTGTGCTGGAAACGTAAATGAGAACAAGGCACTTAATTTTTAGAGTAGTGATTGAAAGTATGCCAAGTGGTATTGAGGCAGCATTTCAGGAAAAATGCTATAGGAAAAAAAGGCATGCTATTCCAACACCAATTTATATCAACATCTTCAAGATCTAAAGTCTGGAGCACTGCTTAGTGTGAGAAATTACCTTCTACATTTAATTTTGGCCAGAGAAATTGAGGACGTTTTTTTTTCAGGTTTAAAAAAAGTGCATAGTACTTCTGAGTAATCTGTGTCCTCAGAGTATATTTCATATGAGCATTTAATTGATACCTTGTTTAACCAGTCTTTCAAGTTACAGAAAGCCAATTCCAGGATAATCTCAGCTCTTACACTCGTCAGAGCTCACATTCATGAATCCTTGAGTTCTGACAGCCCTCCCTGGCTCGTGGTTTCTGTAGCACCACTGCAGTCCCGCGTGCTGCAGGCTGAGCTCTGCCCAGGGGTGGTTGCTACGAACAGCCACAGCAAGTGGCATCCGATGGGTGAGCTCCTCCCAAAAATAAAACTCTGTTTGAGGAGGTGACAGAAGAAAAGTTCAAGAGTTGAGGTGGATACACGTCGAACTGGTCTGCAGGGTTCTGGAGAAGGAAGTGTGAGTGTGCCCTTGGTTTTATCAGCAGGGAAGCATCTTGATAGCCTTGGTGATAGCCAAGGTCAAGTGAAGCAAGAGTTTCATTGTTCTCTTCTGTGAGGAGCCTCCCTTCCCAAAGGACACCTGAACACTTAATTGACTACTTGTAGGAATTGTTTTATACTTGTCTCTGATATGTAGCCACTTCTGTCGAGTGTGATCATCAACAGCCTCCCTTGAGGGGCTTCCACACAATTGTAGTCCCAGTTGGTTGTTCTGGTTTTGTTTTTCCAAAGTAGACTGTTTCTACTGTACTACCGTGGTGATACTTTTCATTATCTCTAACAGCAAATTCCCATTTGGCATTTAATGTTTAGCATAGCTTGGGTAACTTGATTTGAGTAAAACTCCTTCTCAAATCACATTTAGAGTTTGCCTGTCTAAACACACACAAATAAACGATGAGTTGTGCTCCCTGCTGATGGGATTGATGAGTTTCTTGGGGGGGGCTCTGGTCACTGGGTATGAAGTCAAGAACTGTTAGATTGCAGCATAAAACTAGGCTTAAAAGGAAGCTATAACAATAAAAGCTGTGCTAAATAGACAATTAATTTGTTTTTTCCTTAGCTTCCATCTAGCTCATATCTTTTCCACTAAGAATTTATTTCCCTGTGTAGCGTGGGAAGCTGCAATTTTATTACTTCTGTATTTTAGTCTTCAAACTCCCACTGCCTCTTACGAAGTGGTAATTGCTAAAGCCAGTTTTTCTAAAGGCTATATAAAACTTAAAAGTTTGACATCAAGTTATGTTGAGCAGTAAATGCCACCTGGAATATCGGGGTGAAAGGCAGGCAGAGCGATTGCTGCAGCTGGGTGTTTTCTTTCTAAAAAGCCACAGGCTCTTGGTAACAGTGGGAGGATGTTTGGAAAATACCCTGAGCAGGTGGAAGACAAGTGTTCAAACTCACAGAAATTATGGCAGAGGGATGTGACTAGAGCGCTAAGGAAGAAGAGAACAACTTCCTAATTTTGTTGGTAGGACTGGCCATAGTATCAAAACTTGAAAATATCCTCCGTCTGAAAAACTGTTCAAATGCTTTCACCACGAGGAAAGTAACTTCATCTCACCAGCGTCATACATATTCCAATTTTGTTCCAGAAGTCAGGTCCGTCTGCAGTTTGAAAAGTGATGGTAGAAAAACTGCATCCCCCCCCAGAGGATGGAGGGTTCCTGTTTGGCACAAGCCTCAAGACTTCAAAGGCAATATTTAAAAGGAAAGCCCAGATAGCTTGAAACATTGCAGACATGCAAAGAAAAGGCTTTGTGCTAAATGCGGGGATCAAATTCAGTGTCAGTGAGTAAAAAGAAAGTTTCAGGAGGAACATGTTTTCCACTTGCCCCAAGGTAATATTTTTTGATTCCTGTGCAGTCAGTGAGCTAGAGCTTGGCCAAGGCTCTTTGTTGGGGGAGAAACGTGTGAAAGCTGCTGGGAAACAGCTCGTTTCTGTTTGATGCTCGTAATTCATGCAGCAAGGGGATTTTGCTGGCAGTGTTTTTGCTAGAGGAGTGAATAAGAATGATGGCTGGAGTGACTCGGGGGTTACTGGACGACCGTATTTATGTCAGTAGTGCAGGCTGGTCCACGCAGTGGTGACCTTGTGCTGCTCGAGGGCTGTTGAGGAACCAGAGAATGTGCCAAGTCCCAAACTGGTCAAGCTACAGACCTTTCTGTAGGCAAACCAGCACGGGTGCTGCTCACTGTGAGGGCTGTGGGTACTAAGAGGACTGTGATAAATCATTTGCGTCAGCTTCTAATTCAAAAAGGTTTCACCGTTTGGGGTTTTTGTTTGGTTTTCGTGGGGACAGGGCAGAGGCTGAGTTAATTCTCTAGGCTTTGTGTTTTACGACAGATTTTTTTGTTTTCTGTGGAACAGAAATCTGTCATGGTCTGTTTAAAAATAGCATGGCACCGTTTTGGGCTGTGTTCTGCTTAGGACAGAACAGTTGAGGTAGAAAGTTCAGACCATGGTGCCCTTGAATATCAAACCTGTGGCTATGTCTAACATGTCTGCAGAGAGCTTATATTTATTCTCCTTTCGCTGCCTAGGTTCATTTACATTCAGCAGAATATCATGTTGCTGTGCCACTTCACCTGACTGTAAGAAATGCAAGTGGGGTTTTTTTTCCCCTGTTTTTAAAATGCTGATTTGAAAGAACTGCAACTCAGAAACTGTTTGCTGAGTTGAACGTTATTCAGTGGGGTAGTTGTCTGCAAATCTGTCAGAAATGCTGACAAAAGAATGTCATGAATAGCTTACAAATCTTCTCCTTGAGGAAGAAATTGTATTTCAAATGATCTGTTCCTAATTTGTCCATCACTACTGCATAGGCATGGAAAGGCTGTAGGTTATGTCCTTCCAAGGGATATAATTATGTATGTCCTTCTGAATTATACAGTAGAAATCATCAGCATATTAAAACAAGATGTTGCTGTCAGTGATGTCTGAAGAAAACAAACAGCACGGCCGTGGGTGAGAGGCTTTCAGATGAACACTTCCACCTCTGACGTTTGTCTTCAGTTGGGCATTTTTACAGAGTTAAGATCATTCTCAAAACCTCTAGTGAAAATACAACTGTTAATCAAATGGTTAAAAATTAGCTTTCTCAACATACAAGCTTGCTGGAAGAGTTTCACTGTGCTGCCTCCTCACCATTGCTATAGATTTATTTGGCCAACCTTAGAACAAGTATTTTTTATCCAGCTTTACATTTGAAATGAGATTCCTTCCTTTAAAAGTTTGTCTTAGGTATTTGATCAGCATGGACAAAAATAGATATCTTTTACAGAGACAATTAGACTTCTTAGAGCAGAGGAATTTCTGAGAAGTGAGGAGAGGAATGGGACTGAGCCCGTGGCTAAAACCAGCTCTAATTGCAGCTGCTCAGCACTGAGACTTTACCCCGAGTAACCGTCTGTCATGAGATGCTGTCCTTGTCCTTCTTGTCTTATTTTGCTCCTGGCATTTCTCTAAGAGAATAATGTCAGAGTCCCAGGAGTGCACCGCTGCAGAAACAGATATACTGGAGTTTAAAACTTCATTTCTGGGAGAAAGTCTGTCTGTGGCATTGGCTTACAGTGAAATGCCAGGCAGCAAAGTGAAATGAAGGCCATCACATTTTGAACAGGTTTTTTTTTCCCTTCTAAAGAAGCATGTGTGAGGGGAAGGACAGGCTGAGTAATTGCCCAGGCCAGGTCCCCAGGCTTTTGCTGTCGCAGCCTGAGGCACAGCGGGAGCAGAGGGCTGGGTATCCCCTGCTCTGCGTGGCTCTCGTGGCTCTTGTTAGCCACTGGGGACCTGTCAGTCTCCCATCAGCTCATCTGCGCTGAGCAGTCACCTCCTGGACCTTTCACCAGTGCTGCCCTTTAACTTCTCCTCCTCTTCCAGGAGTAGCAGGGCATTCACAGCCAGGGTGCCGTTACTGCAGATGAAAACTCTGCAAATAACTCATCCTCACTGACACAGCGCTGCACACAGGATGTTCCTGTGCTCCCAGATTCCTGCACTGCATGGGCTCGCCTCCCTTCCTTCTCCCACCGTCCCCGTCATGTTTAACCCGTGATCAGGCTCCGTAAGCAGCCACTTTGCTCTGCGTCGTGCAGGTAACCCACTTCCCAGTTGGTTCATATTAATATAAATCTGTGGGCTCTGCCCACTCCAGACTTAGCTGTGCTCCAGCATCTTCCATACTGTATAGCCATCTGTCCCGACAAACACAGTCCCGGGAATTGTCAAAGCTGTTGTGTCCCTTGGCAAGCAGTTCTTACACTTTGTGTGTCGGTGTCCACGAAGGATGTCCCGTGATGCTCCATCCTGTTCGAGGACAGCAGTAGGGCAGTGTTTTCTTACTGCCACGTGTTCTGGAGAGACCATCACTGTGCATCTGCTCTGCCAGCTCAGGCACTTTGTTTCTGGCTCTAAGCAGCACCCAGCCCTTCAGGAGGATGGCAGAGAAGGCTCAAAGGGCATCCATGGAAGACTGCAGCCCTAGGGTGATTTCTTACATCTAATGCTTGGCTTAAGCCTTGAGCAAGATGTTTTAGATTTGTTCCAACAGTCTCTTTAAGCAGTCCAGCACTGGGAGAGCTGTAGCTGCTTAGTATATGTATTCAGTCCTTGTATTAATATTTTCTTTTGTTTTGCATTTTTATTTGACTTTTCAATTCCCTAGACTGTGAGGAAGTGGAATGTTGAATAATTATCTGCTCCTTAATAAATTAGTGTGAAAAGGCAACTGGTGCCATGCATCAACTTAAACTGCTGTCTGTTAAAGTTGCATTAATGTGTATAAATAATATATATCTTTGTGGAGGAAGTGCTTTGTCTTTCTAATGAACAGTTGCCTGATTGGAAAGGCTGAAAGACTGTATACCCTGGGCAGAAGGGATGTTTTACATGTGCCTGGATTATTAAAATGGATTTGTGGTCCTGAAACAGCAACTAGGAAAGATCTTGTTTAGCTGAATATGCTAAAGAACTTCAGAAGACATCGTGAGAAATCAGGTACCAGGTGACTTTGTGATTTAGGGACTGGTATCTCTTCCACCTCAGCAAAAGGGACCAGAATTTCCGTATCTTAGTTTCCAGGAGTGATGCAAACTACCATTAAACATTCATTTGTTGCCTTATAGTAGGCAGCAAACATTTCACTGCGTGTTTTGGTTCAGAAAAGGCTTGAAGAATAACCATGACAGCTGACTAATTAACAGCTAAACTAGGACAGCCCCACTTGCATGAATATAAAGGTAAGTCACTTAATTATGACATTTGTTGAAAGCAAAAAAAATTGACAGTTTTTTGTGCACAAGAAAAAACCCAAATTATTTTGCATATTCTTAGCATCCACAGCAGGTGCTCAGTGATAGCAGGTGCTGCACAGTCATTTCTGTCCTGCTGCACTGCCTCTAAAACAGTCTCTCTTGAGGTCACTTGATCTTGGATGGGAAAAGTAAACATTTAAAGTTTAAGTGAACATTTGAAGCACTTCCAGTGTCCATGTTTTTAACATTGTACTAAAATCTTGTCTGTTCCACAGATTATAGTATTATAACATTACATAAAGGCTGTAGCTGTGGACAATGTAGAATGTCCCAGGCCACACCTGGCATCTGTAACCACAGAGCAAAACTTTTCCGTGCCAGTTCTGAGCAAATTGGCACGGACAAGACAGCCAGTTAATCGAAGGGCAGGCAGAGAGAGAATTCAGGGAGAGGGAGCTTGTCCAGACGAGCCTGACATCTTCACGTGTAGAGGAAAATACAAATTGTACTTGCATATTTTATCAGTACGAGGCTGATCCAAAGTGCCCTGGTGTGTGTTTGTGCTCTGGGATTTCTGGTGTAGCAGAGTCTGAATTCCTCACCATGACTGAGATTCAGCTTGATTGTACATAATTGCCTTTTTTTATTAACCTGCAGCTTTTGTCAATGATATGATTTTCTTCCTGTTCCGTCTGTCTCCTTTTGTCATTTAGCATGAGGAGGTTCAGTTGCAAGGAAAGGGGAGGAGAACTTTGCTCTCCTTCCATCTCAATGCAGCATTTCTGTCCTAAGCCTGCAAAACGAAGCATTAGAAAAGCAACTCCGTGGGGGAAACATTTCACTGGTTGCTTGCATGCTCACGCTGCCAGTAACCAGAGCATGTAATGTACCTGTGAAATGAGCAGAAGCAGTATTCTGAGGCTCACGCCACTCTCGCTGAGAGCAGCAGCCTGGAGCAGAACTCTTTGTGTCCTTCCCTGCTGGAAGATGCGCTGTGGCCGTCAGAGGAGCAGCGGGATCCCTGCAGGTGTGTGGGCTGTGGCTGCACTGATGCCGGTGTCTGTTCCTCTTTTGTCTCCCTGCTAGCTGAAGACTTGGAGCGTGGATGAGCTTCAGAAGAGGCTCTCTGCCCTGGACCCCATGATGGAGCAGGAGATTGAGGAGATTCGCCAGAAGTACCAATCCAAGCGGCAGCCGATCCTCGATGCCATCGAAGCCAAGAAGCGGCGGCAGCAGAACTTCTGAGCCACGGGTAGAACGTTCTTCCATCCTCAAACAATCAGCCCCTTGCTTTTACGACTACTGAACAGATTGATTTCTATTGAAATATGCTAGCAAAATAGAGGGCAATACTTCTGCTCGTTTATTTTTCCATAGCACCTTTGTGAACTCAGGAATGCCATTACGTGGAAAATCCTGATTGTATGTTTTAATGTTAGACATATATTTAAAACATTATTCCAAAAGAGTTCTGTTACTGTTTTTAGGAGGATTGTTTTTAAACCAGAGGAACCAGACAGAAATAGGCTAATGAAAGTTGGCTCACTCTCTTTTCAACTGAACTTTCAGGAGTCCATTTTGGTTTAAGTTAATATGGATTGTTGTCTATAACAGCTGATTCGTTTGTGGGTTTTTTGGTTTTGTTTTCCTTTGTGAATGCACAGACTGCATTCAATTTCAAGCTGTTAACTGTTTCTACTGTTAAGGTACTGATAAGTTTTAGGTCACTGAAGAGAGCAGGTGAGAACAAGTTCAAACTGTTCCAGCCTTTTGAAAGAAACTTAAATCTCAATTTTTAAAAAGCCTGTAATAAGCCCCATGCCTTACACTGTGTGCTTTAAGCAAGTGTGGTTTCTTCAAGACCTCAGTTTTGTCCTCATTTTGTGTACTTTATGAATTTATACGAGTAGATAAAGCATGTTGTGCCTCCATAAGAAATGACATTCTGTAATTTAAAATCCACACCCACTTAAAACCAAAAGCTAGTCAGTGATCTGATACCCTTTTGTCTGTCTGTTTGGAAATGTCCTTCAGGGAGACCCTGCTGAGAATGGAGTGCTGGGAAAAGGAAACAGCGTTTGAATGGGTGGAAGTTGTGTGAACCTCTCTCAGGAATTAGGTACTTCGGCTGTGTCTAAGAGGAGTTAAAAATCTCCACAGCTTGTGAAATATTTTATAGGCTTCATTTCAAATTTACATCTTTAGATGCTTGAATAAAAACTTGATTTCACAATCCTTCACATTTCTGCAAGGTTTAGCACATCAGGAGAGTCGAACTGAAAGTAAAGACTGTTGAATTAACAAAGATGTGCATTTATGGTGGTGGAGCAAAGGCGGAGTTGATCTGGATGAGAAGACAATTACCAATGTCCTGCTGGAAGAGGTTCAGTCTCTTCCAGTTCCTCTGGATGCTCTTGTGTTGTTTTTTTTTGTTTCCCTGCCATCCCTGCCCAGCATAACTCAATCAGCCACAATGCCTCGAGCATGTACAATCGCTGTGAGGACGGTGCAATCAGCTCGCATCAGAGTGGAGAGTAAAACAAAGCCTGTTTGCAGGGCAGAGACTGAGCAATGCCTCTGCCCCATGGGCTGGAAACAGCTGTGTAGTTTTAGGTGTTCCTGGCATATGATGGGATGTTTGGACAGAGCAAGTGTTTCTACCAATATATTTTTATTTTATTGTGATAGAGGGAACAGTTTCCACATCTTGCTTCTGAGCTAGGCCTTGGTACATCACCTAGGTGATTGAACAGCAGTGTCTCCTGAATCAGTGCTGCTACAGAGGTGACGTGTTTGTTTCATGTTTCTGTGGGGTCTTGTTTCCCCAGTGGAGCAGGCTCTTGGCTACTGCTCACAGTTCTGCTCCACAGCTGTGAAAGGAACCAAGCCATTCTTACCCTCTGCGGGGCTCCTTGCATCAGTTTGTCTCAGTCTGATAATGCAGTGGGATCACAGCTGTCCCTAAGGAAGAGGGAGGCAGTAAGCAGTGTATGTAGGGTGCTGCAGGAAGAGCACATCCTGGGATAGCCAGCAATCTGATAACCTCAGGTACTGGGAAACATCAGGGCTCGTACCGTGCTCATCTGGAATCTGTGCAATAGGCTTTGCCCTAACCGTGTCTTTATGATGAGCAATTTTCATGAGCATCCTTTGCATCAAAGAAACTCGCTCAGCTTAGGCGGGAGTTCTGTGGTCAGTGTTGGATCTTGTGTGAGCCACTTGGGTGGATCTGGCCCAGCATCTCTGGTGTGACAGACATAGAGATCTGTGACGTGGCAAATTGTGCACTGCCTGCGTGTGGCGTGGGTCAAGCCTGTTCTGCTGGAAGGAGTTTTTCCTCTGCACTGTGTCAGTAACTCTCTAGAGATCAGAGGGCATTAGAAACCCCAAGTTTTAGGTGAAACACCACGGGGTGGTGTCTATTTACAGAATATGCAACCTGTGACTGCTGTAGCTGAATGTAAGCACTCTTGAAATACTCTGCTTTGCTGACGTGATTGTCTTAAAATACAGCAATCGAACCAAAATAACTAGAACTGGTCCAATGGCTTAACTGTCTTTGAACCTTTCTTAAATGCTTGCAGTAGGTGAGACTTAATGATGTTTCTTGCACTTGGAGCTGTAATGCAGAGGAATTATTTTCTCCTTCACTGATTTTCAATTTGTTAGAGAAAATATTTCCCTTTTTTATCCCTTTGTAGAGTGTCTGGGAGCACAGTACTTGTTCATTTCTCAAAGTCCTCCAAGCTAAGACCAAGGCTGGTACCATAGGGGAAGGCTGTTTTGACAAAGTTTTAAGCAAAAAACTTGCTTAATTGTGAAGCTGCATCCATGTGCTCCTTGGGTCCATCTGCATTGTGGAAAGGGTTCTGGACAAACCATTCTCTTTGCTTCTAAAACCCAGAGATACTGATGGTGTCAGTCATGTGAGACTTACAAATGTGAAGTTTGTAGCTTTAACTTTTTTTGTAACAAAGAAATTAGCAACACTGGCATAAACTGCTGACTTGAAATGCTGTTTTGTAAGATCTGGCTGTTTGTATATAATAGTGTTGGGTCTTTAGTTTGTATATGTATGAAACAGTAACTTTTACTGCATTCCTCTCAGTTTGATACAGGAGATTTTTGTTTGATCTTTCTCCAATATCTTGCCTTATTTGTTCAAAGGGGCAAATAAACTGTCCCTACCTGAAAGCATCAGTGTCGTGACTCATATTTATGCATTAAAATACTTTGGGGTGTTAGTGTTTATCAGGACAAGTTTTAACATGGTGCACCTCCAGTCAGCCAGTGTTACACAACATTCTGGAGGAGAGTACAAGCTTTCAGGAACACAGGCAGTGAACGTGTCAGACACACATTTTAAAACGTTAATAATTCTGCAGCTCGGGGTGAGCAGAGGGGCAGCTCTGTGTGCTGGCAGCTCTGTGTGGGTTCAGGAGGTGATGCTCAGGCACTTCCAACAGTGAGGAGCACGGGCAGCCCTGCCTGGAGCTCCAGTCACACAGGAGGGATGTTTGCCCCACAGGGTGCTTTGGCAGATGGGGATGCTGAGCTCTGCTGTAGGTCCTTGCTGTCTCTGCAGCAACTTCCCTGAGCCTGCAGGCAGGTTTGGGGCTAGGTACATATCAATTTATCCACCTTCCTACACAACAGGTGAGGCTAGAGGCTCACTCCTAATTCTGGCTCACTTGCCGCACTGGGAGCTTTCTAGCTCAGAAAAAGATGAAGTTGACAGTGAGTGGGTGCTGCCTTCCAATGGTGAACTGTTGGCTTCGATGTGGTTTCCCTGAGCAGTTACTAAATCTGTCCTGGAGGGATGACTAACTGGAGCAGAGACAGAATTCATTCAGGAGTCAGCTTTGGTTAGCAATTCCGGAAGAAACAAAATAGATCTGAGCTTTTAAATGTTAGGAAGGAGCATGGAAATCAAAGGGAGGGAGGCTGCAGGCTTTTCTAGTAACTGGGAAAGCCTGGAGCTCTCACATATTCTCAGCAACATTACCAGGATATTGTGAAGCCCCAGAACAAAGGGAGGGAGGGTTGTGCAGCCACACCAGGGAGTGTTTGTGTGCACTCCCTCCGTGCTGGCAGCTCTGCACCTGCTGCACAAACTCCTGCGTGTGACTAACCAACCCAACAACAGGTACCCATGAGCCAGAACTGATGTTTAGCCTTGGTTTTCTCCCTCATAAAGGGAAAAAGTCAGCTGTCCACTAAGCCCATAGCACCAGCAGTTTTTCATAATTATTAGCACTAAGGTACAGGGCCTGCTGTGCTAGTGTCCTTTTTGCCCAGCCACTCATTTCCTACACCCTCATTTTGTACTTCACCTACTACTACTACACCCTTCATTTCCTGCTGTCCACAGGCCAAAAGAGTCTGAGCTTGGATAAATGCTTTGAGCGTTGGCTGACAGCCCTGCCTCGAGAGTTGACAATTTTTCATTTCACTAATCACTCTGGCAAAGTTTTGAAGAGTCAACCCAGGAAATACCCATCAGCTCTTTCCAGACTGAAAGTTAATTGCTCTTTAATTTAAGAGCCCAGGAAGAAAGCCAGTGCATTTAAAAACTTTAAAACAATTCAATTCCATCTACCAAGGACTCTCCTGCTCCCCTCTAGGTTGTTGCTGTCCAAATCAATACAGTGCTGGATGTGGAGGGAGCCCAGAGTCCCTGAGTCCCATCCCGAGTGGTCACAGCAGCCTCTTGCAGACCTGTCTGTGCACAGTCAGCAGACAACTGAGCTGTAGGGTGGATTTTCCTCAGCCCAAGGGGCTCACAAGCTCTGGACCATCATTTCTTCACCACAGAGAGCATGATCTTGAAAGAAACATGGGGCAGTTTTTCCCACTCTGCTGCTCTCCCCAGACTCGAGGTCTGGATGTGAACATGCATTGCTGGTGCTGTGCCTCCCTGCACGCCTGACCTGTGGTTTTTATTCCCTGGAATGGTGGGACCTGTCTAGGCATGTTTGGTTAATTTAATTCCATGCCTTCAAGGCTGCTCATTTGGCTTTCTCAGACGGTTAGAATGGAAGTCTTGATTTTGTGTCTAGATTTTCCTACAACTAAGTTAACATCCTGGGTTCAGATAAAGGCTAAAGGGAACCCATAAGTATATGCAGACGTTGGGGCTGTCTCACTACAAGGCAAAAGTGGTTTAGCATTTTTTGTGGGAAAAAAAAAAAAAAAGAAAAATGGAATTACTGCACTGTTTGTCTTTACTGATGTCCTTACATAATTCAGCAGATGGAAGTAACACTGGTTGAACGTGTCAAGCAGTGCGCGCAAGCAATGAGATCTGATTTTCGCTGAGGTCGGCAGGGCTGTAGGAATCTGTAGGAATGAGCAGGAGAGATCCCAGAAACACTGCCAGTGAGGAGCCTTTCCTTCCTACAGATGAAGCCCTTTAAAATCTCATGGTTTTCTCATTACTAGCCGAGTGCGCAGACCATGCTCAGGGTAGTCATGGATCTGAAAGTTGGCAAAGGAAAAGAAGTTTTAAGCAAAGGTAATGAAGTTTACTTTGTCTCTTTGAGCAGAGTTGCCTAATTCTCAGCTGCATTAAATAGCTTAATAAGGTCACTCCTTAATCACCATTCCCTGGAGGCAAGAGAGTCATGCTTTAGTCAATCATTTTCTGAATGTGGAAAGCAGCTTTGTAGGAATAACCTGATAAAGTGTGTAATTGATTTACCCACTGTATCAAATGAAAATGCAGCCACTCAGGAAAACTGATTAGGGATTAGCAAAAGAACATGAGTTTCCTACTTGCCTTAGAAATAGTAAGCCAGGCCCGTCCTGGCAGCCCGGTGCTGCACAGCCGCGTCTCACTGGGGAGCGTGGGCTGCGCTCACCCACTCTGCTGCTGGGCACCTTCCTGCACCCGGCTCTTCCCTGCTCTGCACAGCTCGAGCTCTGCGAGATCTGCCTGCACGGCAGTGGGAGGATTTTCCTAGTGCAGTTACTCAGAGCCATACAAATCCTAACGTCTTCACGGAGAGCAGGAGGCTAAAAAAAGAAAACATCTTTCGTGGCTTTCCCGAACCCGAGCTTGGAGCTCTCGTGCACCAGCCCCCTCCGGTGTGCCTTTGCGATGTGGCAGGGGGGCTCGCAGGAGATCCTGCCTTGCTGATAGCCCCCAAGGTAGGGGAGCTTTTGCCTTGGAATGATCAGCAGCACGTGGATTTTTAATTTTTTTAGTGGAAAAGCTCTCAAAGGAATAAAGATTAAACTCTGTTTTTATCCCTGACTCCTGTCACACTCAGCAGAGGAACGCACCTGACACGGAGAGCAGTGGTCCTGTCCTCTCCAGCCAGCCCCTGCAGAGCAACAGCCTAGAGACACCCCTCTCATGTCAGAGCATCAGAGACGCAACATCAGGATTCCCTCCCTCCCAGCTGTGACGCCTGGCTCCCTGTGTGGCTTTTCCCGGAGCCCACCAGCTCCAACCCATTCCCTCACAGCCCATGGATGCCTCGTTCACTGAGCCTCAGGAAGGTGGGTTATCCAAACTGCTCCAGCCAGGATGACAGCAGTGGTCCAGGCACGAGGACCAGCTGTCTGCACACCATCCAGAGCAAGGGTGAGGTGGGAACTCCGCTGTGCTTCAAGGTGGTGCTGGAGCTGGCTGACAGGGACCTGCAGAGCTGTGGGAGCAGCTCAGCTGCTCCTGCTCACCTCGACCATGCTCACCCCATGGGCTGCATGAGCACATCCAGCTGCCACGAAACAGAAACCAGCATCCACAGCAGATCACCGAGGTCTTTAATAAAATATACAGTATGCATCCCATGCATAGATAGAAAATTAATTTACATGCTCCTAATTATTTGCATAATGCTTTTTCATTAATAGATGTCATTTACTCTTCACATTTGAATACATTTTGCTACTGGAATATTTATGTTGAGAAGGGGAAACTCCTTCCTGTATTCAAGTAACAGTGCAGCAGGAGCTGGTCGGAGCAGACGGTGCTGCTCTCCAGCCCCAGCTCCCAACAGGAATAAGCGCGGAGCGGACCATGAACCGTCAGTACTGGAAGACTTGATGATGCCAGAAGCGTGAGCACCCTCCCACCCCACACCACTGTTCCTTGGGGACCCTCCCTGAGTCCCACTGGGTTTGGAAAGGCTGGACCTGCACCGGCGTTGGTTTGGCTTTCCTTGCCTGTGACCAGCAGATCGCTACAGGCAGAGCCGGCACCGGCAACTGCGGCTGTGCTGAAACCCAGCCAGGACAACCAGCGGCAAACCCCGCGATCCAGGTACCTGGGGTCATCCTGCAGCCATCAGCATGTGTTTGAGGTGATTTGGGATTGCGGGATGCACATTTCTCCTGCTCGGAACAGGCATTGCTGGGTGCGCTCCTCTGTGTGCAATGGGGCTGCGCAATTTCCAAACAGAGAACGGGGCCTGGGGGGGCAAGGAAAAGCTCTGTAGGGAATTAATGCTGCGCTGGGAGCAGCCCCAAAAGTGCTCAGGTGGGCTGGGGGGCCCGGCAGGAAGGGGGTTTGGTGCTCCAGGCCGACCTCCCTGCCCGGCTGGGAGGTGCTCAGGGGCTGCGGTGACAAGGAGCGGAGCAAGGTCCCCTCTGCCCCAGCTCTCCCCCTGCAGAAGGAAGGTGAGTGCAGCGGAGCTCAGCTCCCTGTGGGGACGCCTGGGGCAGTGTGACCCCCTCCTTACAGCCCTCCTGCCCCTGCCTGGCCCTGAGACAGGGAGGGAAGAGGCAGAATTAAGCCAGGCTGGGGGCTGTGGCAAGGGAGACCAGGGCCTGAGGGACAGCCGCACTGAGATTGGCTCCTCAGTTCCCCCAGCTTTATCCCCTCCGACTGCTGCTGCCTCAGAGGACAGTGTTCCTTCTGCCTGGTCATCCCCGGCTGGTGTCCCTCCCCCATGCATGGGCAGTGCTCCCAGCTGTGCCACACTCCCGGCACAGCCCCAGATCCCTGGGGGTCCCAGCGGTGGCAGTGCAGGAGAGCAGATAAATCCTGGCTGCAATGCAAAGAAGGTGAGGTTCAGTCGGTCCCGCTGCAGGGGCTGGGGACCATGGGGCTCACCCTGAGCTGGACACTACCTCTCCTCCCATACAGACTCATTCCCAGGCCAATTTCCTTTATGGCTAGGGGGGGCAGTTGAGCCTTTCAAGGCTGTTTCCAGCTCGGGGTAGGACAAGGCTGGGGCTGGAGTCGTTGTCGACCTGGCACAGGATCTGTAAAGGCTGCCAGCCTGGTTGAGGGCTGCCTCACCCTTGAGCTATTTAACCGCACCCTGGACAACACAAAACCTCAGGGCTGAGGAAAATCCCCCTCCGTACAGCTGGGGCAGTGCCTGATCAGGGGTCACTTGTATTTCTTATTTTCTGCCTCCCTTTCTGGCAGGTGTATACCCAGCACCACAGCCTCCCTTTGCAGCCACGGGTGAGCAGGGTGAAGGCTGAGACACGTCCAGGCAGGCGCAGGGTCTGGAAGCAGCCAGCACCCACCGGGCATCTCCAACCCCTCCTGTCCTTCGCAGGGCAGGGGTGATGCCGGCCGTGGCTCCTCCGCCGTGTCCCGGTGCCATGCTCCCCGTGAGCAGGCAGATCCCACGTGCCCCAGGGCTGCAGTGCCAGGGGTCAGGGGCTGGGGTGGGCACCGGGGGTCAGACCACGGCGGTCGGGGCTGCCCCTGTCCAGGGAGGTCTCGCTCAGAGCCTCCGAGTCTCGGTCGCGGCTGGAGATGCTCCCCACCTCCTCGGGGTCCTTCTTCCCGCTGTTCCTCACAGCCGCCTCCAGCGCCTTCTGCTTGCGGTAGAAGTGGGAGAACTTGTTGAAGATGATGGTGATGGGCAGTGCCACCACCAGGATGCCCCCCAGGATGCAGCCCGAGGCCGCCAGCTTCCCCGCCACGGTGACGGGCACCACGTCGCCGTAGCCCACGGTGGTCATGCTGACTGTGCCCCACCACCAGCACGCTGGGATGGTGTCGAAGCCAACGTCTTCCTCCTTCTCAGCAGTGTAGGCCACTCCGGAGAAGACAGAGACCCCCACGGCTAGGTAGAGCAGCAGGATCCCCACCTCCCGGTAGCTGTGCTGGAAGGCAAAGCAGAGCGTTGGTCAGTGGAGGCCACCACACCCAGCACGGCCAGGACACGGACATCCCACAGTGCCAACACAGCCCTGCACAGACTCCCTGCACACCTCCATCAGGAATCTCAGTGCCTCTAGCCACCTCTGCTGTGGGATGTCCTGCTCCAGGGGTGGGCTAGGATGGGGCAGGAGTGCAAGGGTGACCCACATCTGGAGCAAGCGGTGCAGCCAGGAATCGTTCCTGGCACCCACAGCTGCCTCTCTGCACTCCACCAGCCTGCAAGTGCTGGGAGGGAAGACAGATCTGTGCTCCCCAGCCAGGGATCCCCGGCAGAGGCTGCTCCCCTGCCTCCAGCACTCACTCTGGCCTGATCTCAGTTAACAATATTTAGCACATTTTCCTTTTATCTTGGCAGGTCCCCAGAAACCACCTAACAGGCAGCCACTAAAAGAAGCAATTTGTACCTTCCTGAGTCGCTGGCACTGCTCGCAGGGAGGACGTGGCCTCCACTGCAGGCTCAGCTCAGCTCTTACCCAGGTCTCAGCCCAGGCTTCCTGGGGACCCCTGAGCCGCAGGGTCCCTCCTGAACCCCAACACCAATGATCCGCAGCATCCATGAAACACTTTGTTACACGTGTATAGAAACTCCTGTTTCTGAGATAATTACATTCCCTTCAGGCTTTGCTGCTCCTACGTCAGAGACTCCAAGTAAACATCAGAGCTGACATGAAACCAAACATCCCTGGTCATCAGGGCAGTCCAGGGATCCACCCAGTATCAGCATGGGCTGGTCTTAGACCCATGCAACAGGGTGCTGCAAGCCCCAGCTTGATGAGATACAGCCCAAGGGGTCTGGGAGCCTTGGTGGGAACAGAGCCATGGGACACCCAAATCTGATGGCAGAGGTGTGCAATGCTCCTTGAAGAAGCCATCGTTTCTCTGGTTTCAACTTAAAACCTTTGTGCTGCAATCTTTCTTCGTATATTCCTAATATTTGAACAAAGTATAAACCTGCGCCAGACGCCTGGGGGGAAAAGGCAGTGGGCAGCTGGAGGACAAGGCAGCCAGTCATGCCGGGAAGGGACTGCCAGGGGACAGACTGCCACTCCCATCCTCCCAGCAGGGCTTGTCCAACCACTTTTGACTGCCACAAGCGAATTTTTTGGATGTTTCTGCCCACTGACCTGCCAGCTTGCTCTTCATCTTTTGGGGAAAGGAAAACAGAGCTTTGATTGTGGGTATTTTTTCCCAGTCTCCTAACAAGCAGAGAATGCTTTATTGGAGACCACATAATGGCTAAAGGAAACAATATTTGAGCAAAGCAAACAGCAGCAGATGTGGGAAAAGGCTTCTGTGGTCAGGATGAGACTTAAAGGAGGTGGATTCATGGCACGGAGCGAGGAGAGTTTGCTTAGACAGCTGGCAAGAGCTGCTTAGTTAATGCCAGTAATACCAAATAACCTCCTCTTCCTCCCCTTCCTCCTCCTTCTCTTTCTCCTCCCTCACCTGTGGCTGCAAATGCCCTATAGTAGTGCCAAGGGAGCTCCTCGAGGAGGACAAACAGCTCAGAGTTTCAAGGATGAAACTTGGCCAAGAAAGACGTGCTCCTGGCTGGAAGTGAACAGAGGTCTGTACGTCCCAGCTGGGGAGCAGCAGCACCGAAAAACCTCATACATTTTTAAAGAGTATCGGTTCTGGCCCTGGGATGTGTTGGAGGGGGAAGGCAAAGGGGACGTCAGGCAGCTTGATAGCTCCTGCTGCTTCAATTTACAAGCAGGGTCGGGGTTTGCAGCACAGGGAAGGCTCCAGGAATCTCCCAGCTGATCCTCATGCACTGGCTGCCATCTATTTGCAGCTATTTATCTGCAAAACTTCTGGTTTGCTCGTTGATGGAAGGGGAAGGCAGCTGCAGCTGGGGTTTGGCTGGGATGCAGGCTTATCCAGGATTTGGGTGGGATGCAGTTTTATCCAGGGTTTGGGTGGGTTGCAGGCTTAGCGAGTAGCCAGCCTTGGGACAGGCAATGCTAGGTAATAAAAGACTCAAGCAAAAAGCCCTCCAAGCAGCAGTCTCTCCAGGTTCCTGCCAAGTGCACATCTTTCCTCCAGTGCAGCAGAAGACAGTCGGAATGGAAGAGCCCAGTTTGCTCGGTCTCCACACTGGTATTTCTGGCAAGACTCAAAGACGGCCCATGGCAGCGACAGCAGGGTGACACGTGATGTGCAGTTCAACCTCTTCACCTATTTAGGCCCCTGAGGGGACAGACAGCAACTCCTGAAGATCCCTGTATGTGCTGTAATTACCCAGGGACCAACATCTCTCGACTGCCAGTGGGAGAGGGGCTCCAAACCGCACCCGCAGAGCTGCGATAGCAGTAATGGATGAAGGCATGGCAGGGAGGAAGAGCAGAGACGGGTAGGAAGCCTCTCCTCAAATTAAACACGCCGTGGATCAGGCCCCAAGCAATCTGAGGACTGCTCAGGGTTTATGATGCACAAGAGGCAGAATTCCCTCTGCTAGCACTTTCGTGGCAGGGGAACCATCACTCAGCTTGCCAGAGCCATTGCTCCCGCTTCCTGGCTGTTAACAGCCTTCGCTGCTCTGCTCCTGCTTTCTGCTCTCGCAATAGGAAGTAAATTATGATTAACAAGACGTTGTAATTTATGTGCCCACTAAATCACAACGCCAAGCTGGTGCATCAGATTTGTGTCTTCGCTCATCCCCATTTAGAGCTGGCTACGGAGTCCCCAGGAAGGGGCACTTTCCAGCACGTCACTGGGTGAATCAGCTGCTCGTCAGAAGCCGGAGCCGGGACACTGCCGGCTCCCCGGATCTCGTTTGCTGCTTAGTAATGTGCACGAGTTCATCGGTGCCTGCTCTGCTGAAAGGTGGTGTTCATGCTCGGATGGAGCACCGACAGGACTTAGGGAGCCCTTTCCACGTGTGCAAGTTTACTTAAATTTCACCAGCAGTGTTACCTGGGTCTGTCACTTGTCAGTGCTCTTTCAAGGTGAGTGTTCAGAAGTAAGTATGATGCAGGTAGGACTTCAGGCATCTTCATTTCAAACAGCCCTCCCTGGACTCTGTTCCAGTAGGTTTTGAGGATGCCAGGAATATTTTGATGCTCTGTGGGCTCTGCAGGATTAGTTCTGGGCAGGGCTGATCCTGCTTCACAGCAGAAACTGGCAGAAGACCTTTTCTGCTGCCCATCCTCAACCCCATTCACACTCAACGGTTGCTTTTCTCCATGACTCAGCCACGGGAATGGGTCCAACCCCAGCAGCCGAGTCCTGCTGATTCCAGTACACCCCATGCCAGCCCTGTCACTGCTGCAGCAGCGAAAACAGGGTGTCCCCAGCTACTCATCCCTGCGATGGCCCTTCAGAGGGAGCAGCACCAGGAGCTGCAGCTCCCTCCCATGCCAGGCACTGAGTGGGAGGAGGGTGTCCCTTTGGTTGAATTTCAGGCTCCGTTACGAAGATTGCTTCCTTGGCCGTTCGTTTGATACCCCAGTTGTTTGAAGGGGGGAAAGCACAGGGATATTTGCACAAGCAATGCTTGAAAAAACAGTCTTCTGGTTTGAACATGGGGCCCAGAGGCAGAGATGAGGTGTTTGCCCTGTTGATCATCCCCCATGCCCAGCACGAGCCCCATGTGTGGTCGGGCACTGAGGGCATGTGTCACTCTGAGTCTTAGCAGGCTCAAGGATCAGCTTTAGGATTCCTATTGATGCGATCACCAAGAACCAGGGACAGCTAAAGGCCAAGTTTAGTTGGCCTCTGCACCAGGCTGGATTTTCTGTGTAAGCACGGGAGGTGAGTTTCCTTTTCCCCAGATTCAGGAACATGGCCCTCAGCAGAAGGGGGATGGAGGGGAGAGCTGGTGGGGGTGAGCAGAACCACACCGGCCATGGAGGCTGGTCCTGCTTCACCACTGAGCTGCAGTGATGGAGATCTGGCTGCAGCACCAGGATAGTGAGGATTGCATGACAGATTCCAAGTTGCCCTTGGTCTGTCTGAAGAGGCCAGGGGTGCTGTGGATGGGAGTCTGGAGAAACACAGCCTTGGGGCATGTTATGGGGGATGTGGACCCTCTCACCAAACCTGCAGGGATGCCACTTCTAGGCATACCTGAACCCTGGTCCTCCACTCAGTCAGCATTTCCTCCTCCAGACCTTCCTCTTGAGGACCACATGGTCCCGGGACCAGCTTCCCCTAGCCCTGCATGCCAAGTTTTCCATCACACTGAGGGCAGCTGCTGGTAACCCAGGCTCTGCTGAGGGCACAGACCCTGCCTGGGGCTGGTTGTCCCAGGCCATGCAACTCACCCTTTGCTTTTCTACTGCTGCTTTGTGCCAATCCCAACCTCACTGTAGCATTCAAGTATCAGCTCAGCTGGACCAGGATTTCCATGTTTCCCTAAATGGGCAGACACCAGGGGTTGGACACTGGCCTCTGGTCAGCTGGCAGCATGCCCGTAGGAGGTTTCCCCTTTTCCCAGACTGGGGTCAGGAGCAGCCCTGAGCCATGCACACTGGTGCTGGCAGAGCCTGCTCAGCAGGTCACTCTCAGCCCAACCAGGCACTGACTCCCTTCTGGTGGGACATGCCCATCCACCCACACGTGGCTGAGTCCATTCCAGTGCTGTGTAACGAGGCTTTCATACCACAGTGGGATGGCTGAGACCCTGGAGGCACCAGTGCTTCGTGAAGCAAAATGGGGCGGATTGGTGTTTGTGCTGTGTGTGTACAGAGCACTCATGCAGTCAGTGCTCCTCACACGTGTTTGCTCTAGCAGACACACCAACAGCCCAGCCCACCACCCCCAGCGAGCTTGCCAGGCACCACCCAGAGCTGGGAGCTCACTGCAAATAGGGACTTCCACATCCCCCAGCCATGCCAGGAGTCTCCTTCTTGCCCAGAGACTAAAGGAGTAGATAAGGAGATAGAGAGCCAGTTTACCTTCAAGGTGGCCCCCAGTGACCTCAGTCCAGTGGAGTGCCGAGCCAGCTTCAGCACCCGGAATATCCTCATGAGCCGAAACACCTGCACCACCTTGCCCAGGTTGCCCAGCTCCGAGTCACTGCCCATGGTCACGTCCACCAGGAGGGTGAAGTAGAAGGGCAACACTGAGACGATGTCAATCAGGTTCAGCGGGTGCGTGAAGAACTTCCTGGGGTTGGGCGAGAGCAGGAGGCGGGAGGATACTTCGAAGGTGAACCAGGAGATGCAGAAATACTCCAGCTTGTGCAGGATGGGTTCATCGAGCACGTTGCCATTCTCATCCACCTCCTGGTACTCAGGCATGCTGTGGATGCACATGGTGGCTATGGACACCAGCACCACGCTGATGGACACGAAGCTGAAGAGTTTGCTGGGGATGGAGTAGCCGGGGTTCTCCATGGTGAGCCAGAGGCGCTTGCGCACGTTGCCACAGCGCAGGGTGCTGTAGCGCAGCAGGTCGTGGTTGATGTCAGAGATCTCATCAGGGGACGTGTCCACGCTGCTCACCTCGCTCTCCTCATCCCAGTTGTGGTGCCGGCTCTCCAGCTTGCGCTCGTGGTAGCGGTAGCTGCAGCAGGAGTCCAGGAAGAATTCGTTGATGCCCCAGTACTCGATCTCCTGGCAGAAGGAGAAGACGCACAGCTCCTCCATGACGTGCAGCTTCCCCGTCTGGTAGAAGTGGAGGACGTAGAGGAAGAATCCAGGGTTTCGGTCGAAGTAGAACTCCCTGGCGCTCACGTCGTAGTCATCGCAGAGCTGCAGGATGGACTCCTCCGAGTCGCAGGAGAGCAGCCGTCCCAGGCGGGTGTCGGGGAACTTGGAGAGGGCGCTGGAGCTGAGCCGCCTCCTCAGACCCCCCACGTTGATGTTGATAACGTCCTCCTCAAAACTGGGACCCCAGTAATTTAAGGTCTTGTTGACCATGATCAGCAGAGCAGGAGCGGGTTCCACCTGTGGATGAGACAGCGGGGCTGGAGGGGACGCAGGGCTCCCCCAGGCCTGGGTGCTCCTGGCTGAGGGGGGGCCAGAAGCACCCTGGGGAGTGAGGAGGGATGTTTGCATTTTGAAAAGTGAGGACCCAGGAGAGAGAAGGGGAGAGAAACAGCTTTAGACAGTTGTTCTCCTGCGGTATGGAAGCTAAAAAAAAGAAAAGCCAATGATTTTTTCAGGTGAAACTTTTCCTTTCTTTTTTACCTCCTGAAGTTTCTCCCTTTGCAGGTTGTTAATGGCCTAAGGAAGGCAGTTTAATGCACCCCCAGCACCTCACCCATGGGGCTCTCCTTCTTCAAATGGGTAATTAGTCACTGAAGAGAGGATTTATTCCCCAAAGAGTCTCCCGGAGGAAAAATTAGATCCTGTCAAATCACCACTGCTGTGATTCTGCCGAAGTGCTTTGTAGCCCCACTACCTACGCTGCTAATTAGACCTGGTCACAAAGTCCTTAGATGGTACAATCTTTCCGGCAGCACAGGCAGTTTTGCCAAAATCAAAGTATTGTCACAGAAGGTGTCAGTTTTTGGGAGAATTTGAGAGGAAGAAGTGTCAAAACAATTCATCTGCCTGTTTTGTTTCCTCTTGTGTGTTCTGCCATGTAAAATATTAAGATTATTTTGATAATGTTGAAATATAACAAAAACATGATTCAGAATCATTGATGACTGAATAAAATCTGTATGTCGATGGGGAAATAAAAAGCCAGAGTTTTGATTTCCTTTGTGTTTTAGAAATTTATAAGTTTCAGAGAGCTGGGCTTTTTCGTGCAGCAGAAATTCTGTTTTCTAATGTGAAACAGTTAAAGCATCAAAGAAAGAGAAGCATTCCCACACCTTCGGATGCATTTACCTGTCTTGACCAGAAATTTAGAGCAAAAAGGCAAATGAAAAGGGTTGTGATCTTTATGCACCACCTTGAAATCAGATTTTTCCACCTACCTTATTCATCAAAACAACCAGGGGACACACGGAACAGCCCTGTACTCATGGGATCCCCCTGCTCCTGGCAGGGAGTGGTGGGGTTTGAGGGACACTGCTTTGCTCTCTTGGTCGAGGGATTACATTTTTTCCTGTCTTGTGTCTGCCACAGAATTTTCCAAGCTTTTAGGGGCCACCGGCACAGAGGGCACAGACAGACAGCAGGAGCCGAGGGAAAAAAGGCTGCAGCCCCTGCAGTGATGCTGAAGTGCCCGCACACCCCACACAGGACAGCCTGGTCCCACAGCAGCCACCAAGGGCCAAGGCCAGGTCAGTGACACGAGGTGGGTCCCTCCACCCAGGGGAATCCCATGGACCCCACTGCAACCCTTTGTTGCTCACCAGCCATCTCACAGGGTTTATGGGGCAAACACCAGGGCTCTACCTGCTTTCCAGTGTCTGAGAAAAGGTTTGTCAGACTGGGAGGGACCTGGGGGACAGGGTCACATCTAAATCTGGAGGTCAGAGCAGAGCTGCGGAGGAGCAGGTAATGGAGCCATGGTAAAGCCCTGGAGATGTTTTTAAGCTGAGCAGGGCTGTGGGTGCAGGAAATGCCAGATTTGTGTGAAACAGCCTGGCAAAGGCATCTGAGAACTCCACTGCATCTCCCGGCCAGGGCTCCTTAAAGACACAGCCTTGCACCACAACCAGCGCTTCCATCACACCATGTCTGGAGGAGGCAACCGGCCCGTGATAAACCTCCGAGCTTAATGGACCCATTGTCTTGCCTACCAAATGGGAGGGAAGAAGGAGAAGGATCAATTTTTTTAATGCTTAAGCCAAAAGCAAGGGAGAAGAAGGGGTGTAAACACTTCTTTTCAGGGATAAATTGGAATTTCAGCGACAGATGAGCTTTTCCAGAGAAGACATCACACAGCCCATCTGTGGGGTAGGGATGACTAATCCAGGTTCCTTCCAGAAGGATGCTCATGCATTCAGGCTATAAGCACACACACACAGATGGGGGGCCCTGGAGGTGCATCTGTGGGATCCAGCTTATCCCAAAATCAGCCTCAGACTCTGTCTGCACCCTCCCTATAGAGCAGCCTCTCTGAAAGGTCAGGCCAAATTCCACCAAAATCAAAGGCAAGGTGGTTTGGGGGCTAGGCTGGGGCACGGGACAGCCCAGGATGGCAGGACAAGCCTGAAGCATTGCTCCAGCTCAGCCGGACCATCCCCAGTGCACGGCTGTGGCTCTGGGTGAGATGTGCCAAACCGTGAGAGCCAGAAGGGAGATGGCTCCTACCTCTCTCCCAGCTCAAAATAAAAAGGTGGATGTCAGGACCCTGCAAGCTTCGTACCCCAGGGAAATCCCTCCAGCCCTCCTGCACTGGAAGCAGAGTGAGGAGAAGGGTCACGAACTGCCAGAGATGTTCCTTTCTGATGTTCGCTTCTGAATAGACCAAATTATTTCTGCCCACATACAGCTTTCATCTAGAATCTAAAGCAGCAATTAATAGTTTTATAACTCTCTTGCCTATTTGTTTCATGAACAGCTAAGCTCAGCTTTAGAACAAAACTGGGCTTTGAACTGGGACCCAGTGTGATCTCCCCTGCTGGACCATCAAAGCGTGCACCCCATTCACATTTGCAGGGGTATCAGCTGGGAAACAGAAGCTTACTTTGGGAAGCTTGGGTGATTTTATGTAAAAGCATGACGGACAGAGAATACAAATGCGTCTGTCTGGGATAAAGTGAATTTGCAAAATTTTCCTTTAGTTGACCCAAAATTTCCATGAATGATTGGAAAAAGGGAACAGATAAAGCCAGTCTCTTTCTTATAAGTGTTGAAATATATTGTAAGCTATTTTGAGACAACCGTCAGAATTACACAAGCTCAGTGTGAGCTGGGTGTTGGGCGTTCAAATTAATATCTATCTTGTGGAGAAAAAAATCCCTGACATATGCATTTATGACAGTAAAAATAAAAAATAAAACAGATCAAGCATGTCTATAAGAAATGCTAGAAGAGTTTCCCTTGACAACATATTTTTTTTCTCAAAGGCTTTCAAATGGAAGTTATGTATATTTATTCTACCTGGCAGAGGGAACTCAAGGGAGTGGGAAGGAAGGTGCTAATAGACATTCAAGTGAGGATGCAGCAAGTGCAGGGAGCATTGCACGCAGGGTCTTTTCAAACCAGGTACAATGGATTTAGATTAACAGTCCAAATAAAAACCCTGTACTTACAGGTCAGCGACGCTTCCCAGCAGGGAGTCGTGTGTCTTGTCTCAAAGGAGCCATTAGGAATGCGTAGAGGAGGAGGAATCTCTTAGCCTTTTCCTGTAGCCTAGATCTAAATGCCCTGTCACCCGGGGCTTGTGACCGTGCACGTCCCAGGTGTGCAGGGGTGGTGGCTGCAAACCACTGAGGAGATCCTGTGCAGGATATCCATGGGACTGGGGTAGGACTGGGGGTCCCCTGCTGAGTACCTGAGGGGGCCAGTGGGGCTGGGTGACTTCCCAGCTCCTGCAGGGTGCTGTCCCCATATGCTGGGACAGGACTGAGGAGACATCTGCTTTCTGGTCATCCAAAACTGCCCCTGCAGAGCCCCATCCCCATTGCTGAGCCTCTCTGGGCTCATCGGCCTGAAGATGCTCAGGACCAAGCCCTGCCTTGGGCGGTGCGGGGGTTTGCCAGGCACGCAGTGGGGAGAATGGAAAGGGGATTCCCACTACCGGCTGCTCCCTGCAGGCAGAGCATGAGCTGCTGCTGTACGCTGAGAGGCCACCAAAATGCCCAGGGCTGGAGATGGAGATGCCGGGGGACTCCCTGCTCGCCTCGGGTGCAGGAGAGGATGATCACCAACAGCCCAGCGCTGTGCCAGCCTCCACTCCCAGGTCTCACGCTGCGCGTGCACAGCTCTCCAGAGGGACCTCCGTGCTCCGACCCCCGGGGAGGGGGAATGCAGCCCCCGGGGGAGGCAGGCTCCGGGGCGAGGGACTCCCTACACCCGCCCGCAGAGAGCCGGGGAGGAGTGTCCCTGCGCCCCGGCACCCAGCAGCATCCTGGGGTGTGGGTGCTGGCACGGCGGCTCCCGGCTTACCCCGGGATGTCGGAGCCTCGCTTCCCCGCTCATCCCCGCGTGCCGCTGCTCCGTTTGCCCTCTCGCCCCGGGATGCCGGTGCCCCGGGTCCCCGACGCACCCCAGGGTGCTGACCCCTGCAGTGCCCGGAGTGCCGCTACCCCGGGTACCCGGGTTGCCGGTGCCCCGGTCCCTGTGTTACCGATCTTAAGGTCCTCGCCGCGCCCCGGGATGCCAGCGCCGCGGGTCCCCGGGATGCCGGTGCCTGCAGCTCCCCGGGATGCCGATGCCGCGGGTCCCCACCCCGCCCCGGGATGCCGGTCCCCGCCGCGCCCC
>VZTD01002535.1:1076147-1094121 GCA_013397725.1 Rhagologus leucostigma
GAGGCGCGGGAGCAATTGGGGAGAGCCCGGTCCCCGATTCCCGGTTCCCAGTGCCCGGTCCCAGACTGCCGGTGCCCGGTTCCCGGCTTCCTCTGCCTCCCCGCAGACCCTCCCGAGTTCTGTACAGGGGACAGGGCTAAGAACGCCCGGGGGAAGCCCGCAGGACAAGACGAGCGACCCGATTTTGGCAAACCCGGCTGCCAGGTCGGCACAGCTCCGTGCGAGGCTTGCGGTGTCACCTGCGAAGGCACCACCACAGCTGTCACGCGGAACCGAGCGGGGAATCTGGACCAGGCGTGGGTACCTGGCTTTCCTGAAGTCTTACCTGCTGGAAGTCTCTTGGAAGCCGGGAGAGCTCGCAGGATGGCTGTGGCAGCCGCGGTGGGGGTACCCGTCTCACCCGGCCCTGGGTTACCCCAGTCCTTTGCGAAGCTGCCCGGGTGGCAAGCGCTGCCCTTGGGGCTGAGCCCCCGGCACTGGGGGTGCCGGGCAGTCCCGTTCCGGGGGCGTTCAGGCCGAGCAGGGCCCCGGCAGCGGTGCCGCCCTGCGCCGGGCACACGCTGCACCGCTGCCCTCGCAGTCGCCCTCCCTGAGATCCATCTCCATCTTGCTCCTCGGAACAGGGAGTGTGTAGGGCACCGGGGCAGCCCCTCGGGGAAGCGCTCCCCCGGCTTGCTGAGCTCCTCGGTGTCTCTTTAAAGGCTCACTGGGAGGTGGGTGAAGGCAGCGAGTCCCGGGCATGGCACACGCTGGGTTCCAGGTCAGCGAGCTGTCGCCGCCGCCCGGGGCCGTCCCCAGACAGCCTGGGGAGCACTGCGAGCACCCCAACTCCCCCAGAAGTCAGCTGCTGGAGCAGAGGGACGGGAAGGAGAGGATGGGAAAGGGACCTTCCCAGGGCGACGGCCGGGGCTGCATGTCCCCGCAGCGATGGCTCATTGCTCCGGCAGCCAGCACAGAGCAGCTGTGTCACACAGGCGGCTCGCACGGGGCGAGACTTCGCACCACCCTCTGCATCCCTTCCATCGGCTTGCTGATTGCAGTCCGAGGGGCTGGAGCCTGAGGGCTCTCAACCTTCTCCAGGCTTGCACGAGGCGGACTGAGAGCTCTTTTTGGTGGCGAGCATCCTTCCCCCTGCCCGCACGCCCGCCTCCCGCGTGTGCTGCCAGTCCTGTCCCTGTGCCAGGCAGTGCTGGCCGCTGCAGGGCCATCAGCGTGTCTCCATGTGTGTGATGTGTCAGACTGTGTGTCCCTGGGCTTGTTTACATGGGAAGGAGGCAGCGGAGGGAGGGGGAAGGGATGACTTTGAGGGAGGCCTCAGAAAAGAGGAAAAAAAAAAAAAGGAAGAAAACGGAGGGAAATTCCTCTGTTCTGTGATATGAAGCAAAATGCATTTATTTTTATGGCAATTAGAGATGGCTGAGCATCCCTGGAAGCTGCAAGATAAACATGCCCATCTTTGTCTGCTCCAGGCAGCTGCAAGCCTGGCTGATGGTGGGTGCTGAGCCCCAGCGGGGTGCAGCCCACGGGGTAGGAGGAGGGCTGGCTCCCACGTGGGGTTTTCTCTGCCTGTCACTGACATATGGTGATCAGGGTGAATTTTCTTTTCCCTTCTGAAAATAGTTCTCATCCAGCCATTTTTCAGGGAAGGAGCTGTGCCTGGCGCTGCAAGGGTGCCCACTCCATCTGGCACTTTGTGTCTGCACCAGAGCCCTGTTTATGCTCTGCTACAGAGTAGACCTCAGCCCTGTCCTCCCCAAAATCAGCTCTCCCAGTACCAGGAGGTTTGCTGAGTGTCCCTAGGCCATGTGGAGGAGCTGAATCGTGAGTGGGAAGGCAGTTGCTGGGGCTCTGCCCTTTTTGCCTCCAGACTGGAGGGATCACCCTTGGAAGGGGCTGGGGAGACACGGAGGGGAGACACTTCCATGTTTCCTGCTGCAGCTCAAAGCTCTGTCTGGAAGCAACTGCAGAGAAGGGAAATTCACTTCCCAGGCTGCAGAGGCCCTGTGCAGGTTTGTGCTGCCATCAAGGCATCCTTCAGAGGGGACTTGGCTGCTGCATCGATGGCACCTGAGGTGAATTTTCCCTTTTCTGCACAAATTCAGAGGCAAAAGGCCTGACTCTGCCACGAGCCAACCAGAGCTTGTTGGCCTGCCTTCGCATTGACACTGGCAAGCTGTGGCAGGAAAGGGAGACTCCCATTTTAAGGCTCTTTTCCAGCAAATTGAGGTGTAAGGGCTCTTCCCTGGCATAGCTGTGTTTGTGATGGCCCTGGTAAGGCGCAGCTCCCCACGGCACGGGCCAGCCCCGTGCCCCCGCTGCCGCTCCTGAGCTAACTGGCAGTGATGTGGAGATGGGAACAAGCAGAAAATCAGGTCAGCTGGAAACGCCTCGCCATTTCTTCCTTTCATGTCTCCCCCCATCTTCCTCTCTTGAGGAAGGCAGGTCTCCGCCCGCCGAGGCCCGGGGCGGATTATGTCGATAACCACACGGCAAATCCTCCACGCGGGCACGGAGGGCGAAACCTCTTGCCGTGGTCTCCTCTGCAGTCTGGAAGCAAATCGCAGAGGCAGGGTGAGTCTGAAGCCAGCAGCCATTTCAGTGCTGCAGTGAGTCATCCCGAAAGGCGCTCAGCTTGTGGCAGCTCCCTTCCTTTCTTCTTTTTGCCTTTTTCCTTTTTTTTTAATAGCTGATGTAGCAATAAATTAAAAAATAGCAGGAAATACATATGAATATAGCATGTCTCCAGAGCTCCTCTAATTAAAAGAAAAATCTTCAAGCACTTTTGAGCCCCTTGGATATCTGTTGTGAAAGGCCGGAGCTGCTGGGTACCTGCCACGTGGGAGGGTGGGATAGAGCAGCGCACCTGCGAGTGCAGGGGGATCCGCGGAGCCGGCGGCTGACAGGGGCTGATTAATGCCGGGGACATGAGCACAAAGCATTTCACAAATAGTCCTTTCCAGAGGGAAAGAGCTAAATTAGGGCAGACGCAAAAGCCTGGTCTTGTGTTTCTCGGTGGCAAAGACTTAATACTAAATACGTGGGCTTTCCTTAGTACTGTTTTTTCCTGGTGGTTTCTGTGCTCGCTGGTGTGTTTGTTCCCCAAGCTCTGGGAGGGGGTTGCTCCAGCTGGAGGGGTTTGGGCTTTTCCTTCCCATGCCATTGGCTGTTTCCCAGTCTTGTGCCATCAGCTGTCCCAGTTTCCGTGCCTCTCCCTGGAGCCAGTTCATGGCGTGGTGGGAGAGAAAGCTAAGCTGTGATGGCAGCATCCTCCAAGCAGGAGGAGAAAAGCAGGGACACAAACTCCAGGGGATTCCATCCCTACAACCCCCATCTTCCTCCCAGAGCCACAGGGTGTCTGTAGATGCTGCTGACAGGGGGATATCAGCCTGCTCCATGCTGGAAATTAATTAACCAGCTTCATTCAGTCTCTGGAGCCCCTGGATACACCTGCATATCCAGCCCCCCGCAGCAAGGTGATTTGTTGGAATCCATCTGCAGCAGGCCTCAGTATGGCCTCGGTATGGCCTGCACCAGCCTATCCCTCTCACAGCCTGGAACTCTTCTGGACTCGAGTTTTACTGAGCCCACTGGGGGCCTGAGCCAGGAAAGATTAATGAACATCCACTGAACTTGCTGGAGACCTTGGCTTGCGGTTGGACTCCGAAACTCTGACTAGAAACATGAGAAAATCCAGAGAGTCATACCAAAGCAGCAGCTGTTTTTTTATATAGATGGAGAGCCTCCGGCGAGGGAGCAGGGAGATGCTGCAGTGTAAGGTCAGGCATTTCAGAGCACTGATTTTCTATCTGGCGGGCTCCCACATGCCTTGAGCATATGGATCGCCTCCATCTTACAGCAACCTGCAATCTCCATGTGCCGCATCCCCTCCGTCCGCTCTGTCTCTGCCCCAGGCTGTCTCACCGTCCTCCAACACCAAGGACACATCACCAAAATTGAATTCATCACAAAGGCTATTTCCAGGCTCATCATTAACCTGTTGGAGCATCTTGGGCCAGGGTTTCCCATGGGCCAAGCCCTCTCCAGACCATTCTCAGCAGGGCTAGGAGCTGCCACAGGCAGGGATGCTGGCAGAAGGGCACCGTGGTGTCAGAGGAGAATTTAACAGCAGGACTTGCTCTGTTCCCTGACACCCATCTTTCGTGTCAGACTCAGCCCAGTCACACTTCATTTACCAGCACAGGGAAAGCCACAAAACCCAGTCATCATTCCCACCCTTGCACGTGCAGCACGGGCTCACTTCTTGCTTTCTCTGCCAGGAGAGGGACAGGTGAAGATGGAAGCACAACTTTAATTGTAATTAAATCTTGCAATACTGCAGGCTGAATGATGTGAGTGACCAAGAGTGCAGCCGAGCTTTGACTCTCCCCAGGCTTGTGCAGTGAAGACACTTGCCCTGCATTTTGCTTTTGCTAGCTGTGCACAGCCAAGGCCATGGCCACGGAGGGAGCCAGAGGTGGCCTCTGATTCCTGCCAGCAAGGCCAGGCTGGGTGGAGCAGGGAGGTCCATCACCTGCCCCTGTGCTGCACTGCACGTGGAAATGCCTTGTAAATTAGTGTTTAGAAATGATACGATGAGGCAAATTGGAAACCTGTCTTTTCATGCAATAAGGGGGTCAAGTTAAAGGGTGATTTCCCCAAGATTTATCTGATCCTGTGGATAATTTCACCCCACAGCAAACCCAGGTGTGGGCCTGGCACTGGTGGAAGCAGGGGTAGCAAACCTGCCCTGAGGCTCTGCCTCTCCACCAGAGCTGGAGACAGAGAGTGGCCACTGGCCTTGGGGCTCTTCAGTCTCTGCCCAGCTGTGATGACACAGCTGAAAATTTTAAAAATATAAATTACTGGTGAATTTTGACTGCTGTAGTTTTGCAGGTGGAAGTGCCCCAGTGGTTTGGGCCTCTGGGTGGGCACCCGCCTCCCATTCCAGCTCTGCCTCCAGCTGCCTCTGTGCTGACGAGGATGAACATGAAGGAACAACTACAGCTGGAGATGCTTGGGTGCAGGGAAGGGTCTGCTCTCCTGTCTCTGCAAGGATGCTGTCTTTTGGGCTCGCTGCAGAAGGCTCAGGCGGTGCTGGGGGTGGTGAGAGAGCTCTCCTGCCAGAGTGTCTTCAGGTCCTGAGGCTCTGAAGAATGCCGGGGACTCGCTGCCTTCCTCCATCCCATCTCTGCCTCTCCTTCCTGTAGATATCATCCCAGCGAGGGCAGGACACCTCAGTCCAAGGCAGAAGATGTGGAGGTGGAGATGCTGGAGCGCTGGAAGTGGGGTGACGTGACACCCAGGGCTGCAGGGTGGCTCTGGGGGGCCAGACTGGCAGGAGACCCTCTAAGCCCCCCAGGTGCCCCTGGCAGTGGATCAGCCCCTCCGTGGTTCTGTGGTTCAGGGCTGGTGACTCACTGCCAGCCCTGGGAGGGCTGCAGAGCCACGGCAGCGAGGAGCAGGGGTGTCTGACAGCTCCTGAGTCTCCTGACAGATATTCCTCTGCTGCTGCATGGAGAATCACTGCTGTCTCCATGTCAGAGCCCAGGTTTGCTATGCTGGCTATGGATTTTTCACTGCTCTACAGCCAACCTGGCTGCTTGTCACTAGATTTTTGTAGTTTTGAGGGCTTTTCACCCGGAATCTTTGAGGAAGCAGCAGAGGAGAAGCCAAGGATGCAGGATGCAGGTGGATGAGAGCTTGCTGGCTGAGTCTGGATGGCTGGAGGAGGCACAGGCACTTGCTCCTGCAAAATGCACACAGGATCCCACGTTTCTTTACCTCCTTCTGCCGGCTGCAATGTTGAGGGCACCCGTCATTCTTTCATTGATCCTGACAGAGTTCAGGGTTTGTCTTTTTAGGCAGATTCAGGTACCAAGAGAGGACACATCTACCTTCTTTCCAAAGTCTTGGAGCAGTGGAAGTAGCATTTGTGTCCCAAGAAGATGCCTGTTGGTTTGCTGGGATGCAGCACGGCATCCAGGCAGAAGCCCCGTTTGCCTGAGCCCTGGAAAGAGCCTCCTGCTGACATTTCAGGAAAGCATTTTTCTATTTTTAGAGGCCATCGTGCACAGAGCCAGGGAGTCAGTACAGGAGTCCCAAGCTCATGCAGAAAGCAGTCGTGCATCTCGGGATGCTCGGAGCAGCAGCCGGCTGCCCTGGGCTCATTAACAACGATCGAGTCACAGGAGTTCCTGAAGCAGAAAGGTATTTGGGCAACAGTCCTCTGCCTCTTTCGCTCTCTGCTGGGTCAGGCTCTAATCATGCTGGGACCAGGGTGCTCCTCTGATTGGCACCGTATCTCTGATCTGTGCCTTGAAGGTCCAAAGCTCCCCGTTTGCCTGGCTGTGCAGGAACGCGACAGGGCGATGCTCTGCTGCTTTTGCCCATCTCTCCCTGATTAATGTGAAATCCAGCCTCATGAATCATTCATGAAGCTTTATTTAGTATAATGATTTCTGACATGCACTGCCTGGGAATAGCATTTCGGGACAGACCGTTTGCGACCAGCGAACTCCAGAAATAGGGAGCTGACGTTTATCCCATCTGAACGGGGAACATACAGAAGGGGAGGGAGAGGGGTGAAGCAGCCCTGCCTCCTTCTCAGGGAATCACAGGTTGTTTCCTAATTAGCCAAATGTGTAAAAGCTAAATATTGACATCGCGTTGCGGTTCCCTGTGTCTTGCCACCACATTGCATGTGATTAACCTACATAATGTCAGGGAAAGGAGCATCTGTGTGTGCCTTGGCACAGGCAGGGCTGAAGAGACAGGAATTCCCCCATGCAACGCTGCTAGTGGGACCCAAAGGAGCTGGGAAATGGCTTCTGCTGCGTGGCTGGAGCTGGGGAGAGAGAGAAACTCGCTGGGCTGCCCTACAGCATAAATAGCCCACTCTCCTCTTCTAGAACACTTCGCTATAGGGAGGCACTGGTTTCAGCTGGGAGGGGCTCTCTGCAGGTGAGCAGCCCCATTTGGGAAGGGTGTGCAGGTACCTTTGTTCCTGTGCTGGTGGATTTGGGAGTGATGGTGAGTTTACGACCGTGTGTGGGCCATGAGGTGGGATCTGTGCTGCAGTTTGATGCGTGAGCAGGGGCTGGCGCAGGGCTGGTGCCCATGGGAGCTGCTTTCCTCCCTGCAAACTGCTTCATGTGAGTCTCCAAGCGTCTCACCAGCCTTTGCCAGAGCTGTTATTTGTGGAACATCCCAGCTGCTTGGCCGAGCACAGACATCGGCCTCTCTGAGGGACTGTGGAGGGAGTGCCCTGCTGAGAGATGGGGCTACAGAGAGGGCAGCGATGATGGAGCCCAGCTGCCCTGCCTGCCATGGGACACAAGGAAGCCCAGCTGCCCTGCCTGTGCCACTGCCAGCCTCCTGCTGAGCTCTCACGTGTCTTCATGCAGTGTGGCTTACTGCAGAGGAAAGAGATGTCTCCTTTTCTCTGTTTCTGCATGGGGAAAAGAATTACTGGCGTGTGGAGATCTCCCTCAGCTACAGGGTGCTGTCAGTGCCTCATCTTTTTTGCCTTCCTTTTGGCTCCCCTGCTCAGGGAAGTCCTGCCAGCATCCGAAAGGCTTCCTGGGTGTGCGCAACCTTGTGCAGCTGCAGCAAAGAGCAGCCTGCTGAGGATTCCTGGTGGGATGGAGGGGGGATGGAGCCAAGCGGCTCAGCACAGCTCTGCTGCCTCTTGGCTGGGGCAGACAGAGCTCTTCCCTGCCAGACTGAAGGGCTTCATCACAAGCAGCTTGTGAGCTTTGGCAGCACTTCAGGCAGGAGAGAAATCACAACGGGCTGCTCTGGCATCCCTCAGCCATGGCTCCATCCCCTGCCAGCCCCCACTGCTCTGGGGCTTTCCATCATGAAGGGGGCTGGGGGTGGCACAGCTGCAGTGATGTGCCAGGGCCAGGCAGAAGGGACAGCTTCCATCCCTGCTCTCAAAGGTTCCCTGGTGGCAGACGCAGCCTCCCTCCTCTGCGTAACCCCAGGATCTCCCTCTGCCCTCCCAGCACGGTGGGAGCTGGTGTCTTGGGTTGCCACTCACTGGCGAGGGTGGCAGGGCACTGGGAAAGGTTACTGGTATATCCTGGCCGTGTAAGCCAAAACACCCCTTTGTGTCTTCAGAAACAAAATGCTGGAGGGCATCAAGCTGGTGTGAGACAGCTCTGGCCCAGACCACCCTATCCCTGCCACTGGAGAGGGTCTTGGTCCAGGTGAGGAGCTGAGATTGTATAAACCATCCCACGGATGAAAGCACAGAGTGAATTCATATATTTGTTGACCTTTAACTGTGAGGAGGGTTTGTTTTTCTGCAGAGGTGTATATCTATTTGTTTCATGGTGGGGAGCAGAATGCTATTGACTCCTTTTCCCTCCTGGAATACTGCTGCTTCTCAGCAGGAATGAAGAGGGCTGTGCGTGGCTCCTGACCATGGGCAGAGCTGCTGCTGAGTGGATCTGCTCTGCCCAGGGTATTTTCTCCTCTGGAACTGATGTGATTGCTAAGTTCCTGCTGGGACTACAGATTCCCACTCCTAGGCCAGGCTAGCTAAATAACCCTCCCCTTTCAAAGGTTGTCAAAGCTTGTGGACACTGAAAAGCTCTGGCAGAGGGATTTTTCAGCCTTCTGCTGCATTCTGTGAGAAACGTAAGGTTCTCACAGAAACTAGGCAAAACACTGTTAAGAGTTTTTGTAAGCTATTTCTCTATCTTTGCACCTGTTGTTTGTCAAGAAATTGTTATGATATCCTAACAAGAAATATTTTGAAATGGGTGTTCGGTGGATTGACCAATCACCCTGATGGGTGGTTGGTCAGAGGTCCAATAATCCTTCGCCATGTTGGCGACTCAACTTATAAAAACTGATTTATAATTAATTAAATAAGCCATTTTCTCTGGACTCTGGTGTTGTCCTTTCTCCTCGTCCCGGGCTCAACAGCGACAAAAGCTGTAGTAATTCTTATTAGGCTGGTTTGAATCATCTCTTGAAAAGGTCTCACATCATTCTTGAGCACCAAACTGTTCTGTATTCAGACCCCAACCACCCAGGCTTCCGAGCCAGACCATAACGTATGCAGGGGGAGGCTTCAAGAAAATATTAAAGATGTTCTGCAGTGCTGTGGGTGAGACCTGACTCCTCCATCCTCTGTCCTGTGTACATTTCAGAGTGGAACAAAGGACATTGCGTGGAGCAAGGATGCTCTGTGGTGCTGATGGATCCCTGGAGAGACACTCTGGATTCCATCCCCTGGGATGTTGGGAAGTATTGGATGTTTCCTTTGGGAATTGTCCAAAAGCGGCCTGAAAGCCTTTGCTTTGAGGGAAGGTGGAGTAAGCCAGACCTGCTGCCTGCCCTGCAGTGGTGCTGCTGCTGTGATTTGCCATGATGGATGTTTCTCACTCCAAGCTGGGTCCTTGAGAGCTGCCTTTGCCCACGTTCCCAGCACCAGACCTGGTGGGCCTGTCCCAGGAGAAGGAGTGAGTCCTGAGCTGTGGTAAGCCCCAGGCAGAGGAAATGAACACCTTCATCTCCAGGCTGCTCTGGCCTTGGGGAAACAGGTGATGTGGGAAGAATCCCTCTGGCACAGCACTCACTGCTTTTCCCATTGTGTTGCTGGCACCTACCTAGGACAAAGAGGGAAATTCCCTTCCTCCCCAGAGACCTGGATGCAAAGGATTTCAGCCAATGCACACTGCCAGGAGCTTACCACAGTCAGTGATCCTGACCTATGTGTGTTTTGAAGCACTGCCCAGCTCCTCCCAGGTGAGTGCTGCTGCATGGGGGGGTAGAGGTGAGTCTAATCCAGTGCTGGGAGCTCCCCAGGACAGCCGGTGATAGCTGGAAATGCCGTGCACGGGAGGCAGGGACCTGTGCTGGGAGGAGAAAGGAAGAGGATTTGTTGACACAGCTGCAGGTGGAGGCACAGTTGGTGCATTGCCTCTGGGATTTCTGACTTGCAGGGCTCCAAAACAAAAAGCAGCAGGACTGAGACAGACTAGATGTCCCCAGAGCATCCTCTGGCCCAAAGCCACCTCCTCCTGCCTTCCTGGGCCAGCAGATGGGTGACAGTGGTGACATGAGAAAAGCTGTCTCAGAGCAGGAAGAGGGATCTCTCCCAGGGAGATCTGGATACCTCAGGCAGCAGGTTTTGGGAGGATGAACCCTCCCTGCCATTCCTTTGTCTCTGCAGAGGAGCTGCTGCCCTGGGCACGGCATCCATCGGGTTATGCAGGGCCAGCTGAGAGGCACCCCATGCCTGGAGCTCTGTGCTTAATCAAACCAATTAGCAGTTTAATCTTGTTAACAAACCAAGATAATTGCGGCATTATCAAATTAGCCAGCTGTATGGAAATGCCTGCTTAATAGCTGATAATAGCCGGTGCTGGTGGAGGAGGAGGGCTGTGCTCTGTGACTAATGACCGCGGGAGGTGCAATCAGGCTGCTCTGCCCTGGCTGCCGCCAGCCCCGTGCCGGGATGCGGGGATGGCTGGGGGAGCGCTGGGGCTCAGCCTCTCTCAGCGCACGGCTCGCGTGGCACAGCTCTCCCTGCGCAGAGGGCTGGGCTGGTGTCAGGGATAGTTTTCCCCTGCAAGGACGCTACATTGGGCAGAAGCAACGTCTGGCTTTACACTGAGTTTGGCTAATGAGCTCCCGGGTCTTGTTCTGCCTGTCCCTGCTGGATCACCTGGCGTTTTCAGCCTCCCCAGTGCTGCATGAGCTCTCCAGTTCTCTCTGCCCTCCCGTGGCCAGGCTAAGCAAAGAGTTGGTTTTTTCACCTTGGGACTTTTTCCTTCTCAGTGAGAGTAGCTCCTGAGTCTTTGCTTAGGGAGAAAGTCACCTCCATAGACGTGACCATAGCAGGACTCGCTCCAGCAGATGCTCCCCCCAGTCTCGGCCAGGAAGCTTCCAGCATCTACCATGGACCGTGCAAGGTGTCAATCCCACAGCCAGAGTCTTCATCCTGCTGTGTTTGCGGGTGGTTTAAAATCTGGCCAGCTGGTGCTGCTCTCCAGATCGCTGTGCCCGTGCCTGGCCGTGGGGATCATTAGCTCAGCTCTCAAGCAGCAGTAGCTCCTCTCTGTTCCCTCCGGTGTGTGCAGACAGATCGAACTCCTCCCCCGGTCCGGGCTGGGACTGCTTGTTGAGAACGGGACATGCGAGCCTGGCATCAGCAATGGGCTGGGGAGGGCTGGCAGGCCCTCCGTGGGCATTAGGCTGGGTGATGCTCTGCCCCTGCAGAGCATGGTGGCAGTGCCTGGTTCTGCTCTTGCACAGAGGCCGGCAGGTCCCTCGGGCTGCACGCACTCTCTTCTGCTGATGTCTCTTGGCATTTCCTGAATTTGTTGTCCCCAGCACTCAGCTATACAAAATTACAAGAACCCCTTGGAGCTATGATTTTATTGCCCTGGCTTGAGGCTTTCCCAGGCAAGTTTCTTCAGCTGAATTTCCCGCAGCAGCTCGGGATCAGTGACGGGTTCAGCACCATTTGCGGTTTGGGTGTGTGTAACCCCCTCCTCTGCTCTCCAGATGTGCCCCAAATAGGGTACTCATAGGAAGGCTCTGCCTTCTGTATCCCCCTGGGCAGGCAGGGTCAGTCCCCTTCCACAGCCCTGTCCAGCTGGGCGGGGCTGGAGGACACACTGCTCTCCAGGGCCCCTTGCAGCCTTCCAGCCTTCCTAAAGCGACCTGTCATGTTTTGTCCCAGTCCCTTCCCACTGCTCTCTCCTCCTGGACGTTGTATGCCTCTGGATGGATTTTCTCCCCGAAGCCAGCCCCTAACCACACTGCACGTGTGCAGCCAGACTGTTTTCATCCTCTTCCCCCGGCAGAAATTCTGGGGTGAAAGCAGCAGTAGGACTGTGGGCCAGGGTGGGGAGAGGAGGGAGGAGGTGGGGAAAGGAGTCACACACCACAAGCACCCCTGGGAAAAGCCTCTTTTATTTGTTAAAAGAGCGATGGGGAAGCACCGGGAGAGGGGAAGCGGGTGGCACGCAGCACTGCGCGGCAGCTGTCACGGAGTGGTCCTGGAGCCGAGGTGGGATGGGAATGCTGAGAGAACCCTCAGTCCATCCTGGGAGCCGGAGCTCACACTGAGGAAAAGCAGAGAAAGAAAGAGGTTGGGTCTGGAGTTCACCCCAGCCCACACGTTTGTCCACCGGCCTGACCTGGGGGGCTCTGGCACCTAGACACAGCTCCCTGCCCAGAGCCGCCCTCATCACACCCCGCTCTGCTACCCGGGAGCTCCTACCGTAGGAGACGGGGATGGCTGGCGGCTTGGAGAGGCACTTCCTCCCGCAGAAGGACCGGCAGCACTTCTTGCCGCGGGGGCATTGCCGGTCGACGAAGCACTGGTTCGGCGGGTTGTGCAGCGCGCAGGTGATGCGGACGGGGGGGCAGGACCAGGCGCTGCCTGCAGGAGGAGGGACTGGTTTGCTCCGGGGCGGTTGAGGGGCCCTGGGGAGATGCTGCCCGGCAAACACCCCTCTCCTCCCCGCTCCCCTCCCACAGGATCCATGTAAACGTGGCCCCTTCCCAGCACCTGAGCTTCTCCTCCCCGTTCCTTATCCTAGGACATCTCCTACCTGTTGGCAGTTCTGCCCAGAGGATGAGCATCCCCACCAGGAGGAGGGCGGCCACCGCCTTCATGCTGCCGTGTCCCTGAGAGGTGCGAGCGTGAGAGGTGGGGGACACCAGCATTTAAACCCTTGGGGAGGATGGGGGTGGGGAAGAGGGCTGGGCACGTGCCAGTGTTTGTACTTTTTCCCTCTGTCTCTTGCATTGTGTTTTCCGGAAAAGCCTTTTGCGCAAGTTTCAAAGGGGATTGTTCGATTGCTCAAAAAGCAGCTATTACATTGCACAACTGACGTCTGCAGCCACACCTGGGGCTGAGAGACAAGCCAAGGGGAGATGAGCCAGGGCATTGTCCACCCTGACAGGCTGGAGGCAGTGGAGCTTTCTCCTGGGCAGGTATCTTCTCCAGGTATCCTTTCCCAGGGGAAACCCTTGTCACCATGTTGTGTCGCACTTGGACACGAAAGAACCACGCAGACACCTTGTCAGGAGAGAAGCAAGGAAAGGCCCCGGGGTCAGAGACCCCGAGCTTTATTATATGTTCTTAAAAACCACCGTGGATTGGAGGGAGAAATTACCGCCCCTCAATCACACTGGTCAAAGGAAAAGTCCATCAAACGTCTCCACCTAGGAGAATGGAATGAAAAACAATAAAGTACGGTTAACAAAACATGGCTATGTTTACAGAAAGTGCATGAGAAACTGTTACAGAAAATGAAAACATTGGGAAGCTGCAAACTCAGGACAACAAGGTTGCCTTCTGGGGATCTATTACGGGTTTTCCTCCATACTTTGCTCGCACGTGGTCCTGCAAACCAAACCTTACAGCATGATCCAAATCATCGGGAGGCTGCCTGTGCTTTCCCAGGGATGATCCTTCAGGTTTTTCTCAGAGGTAACTTGCCCCAGCCACAAACCCTCCTGACTCCTGCCCCACTGGGAGAGTAAGTTGGTGTAGGGAAAACAGCTTTGGCTTGAGCCAAGAGTGAGTCTTTCTCAAGCTCTATGTGGGGTCACCTGAACCCCAGCATCTTCTCTGGGTGGCTGCTGCCATGTGGGAAGCAGGTTGGTGCTGGAAGAAAGTGGCTGAACTCTCTGGGGTAGGATAATCCTCTCCTTCCAGCCCTGTCATCAGCCATGATGCAGCACAAGGACTACTTGACTGAGCCCTAACTCTTGATGGCTGTGGAATTAGGGGCTGTATTCCTGGTTTGGATGGCAAAGGTCCCACCACTCTTCAAGGCTCAACCCGTTCCTCCCTCCCAAGGAAATTGTAACCCTGCCCTCATGTCCAGAAAAATCTGTTTTCTTTCTTCCCTTGGGCAATGGGAAGTTACTCCATTTCCCACCAGTTGGTCAATGTGCCCCTCAGCTTGTGTAAGAGGTTCCTGAAACATTTCTGTGGGACTTCTGGGGCTGGCAGGAGCCCAAGCTGTCCTGGAAACAGGCTCTGGGAATGCCCAGAAAGAGAAATGCTTCCACAGCCAAACCCCGCCCAGTCCTGCAAAGGGCAGCCCCTGATCTCGCAACCAGGGGGGACAAAGAGCAGCAAAAGCCCAGTATCACCCTTGCATGCTCTGTGCAGCCCCTGAGCACTGATCCAGCCCCTGGAGGTGCCACTTTCCATCCAGGCCATGGTGGGCCTCTCACTGTGCCCTTTCCTGCTCAGACTTCCATTCTCAAGTTCCAATGGGCCCTGTTGACTGGACCTCAACTAACCCGGTATCTGTTAATTATTGTCCAATTTCCCTGTTGACTCTGTGCCTGCATTTAGCTCTTTGTGAAGTCGTTTATTAAACAACGTGCAGAAGATACAGCCAGCCTGTGATAAACGTGCTTTGAAGGACTGGCTTTCGCAAATGTTCGAAGTCGGTGGTGCCGTGCAGGTGTGCTTGTGTTTGGCTTGCAATGACAGGAACAAAGGGAGCCCGCCAGCCTGATTGGAGGACGTTTGGCGAGCAAGCGTGGCGGGAAACCACCGTTTGCTGGACCCTCACGTTAAACTGCTCGTGCTCTAAAAAGGTGGGACAGGTGAGGGAACACGTTAATCAGTTTTAAGAAAATGTTAAATAGTTCCTGAAATGTTCTGAGTATGTGCTCTGACATATGAGTGTGTATGTGGCTGATGCAACACCTGGAGTATATAAACCTGAAGTCTCGTGTGAGACAGCACGCCTCTGGCTACGGTCACACACCCAGCATTGTTGCTTTTGCTTTGTTGACTTCGTCTCCTAATAAAATTTTAAAACCTCGCAAGAGGAGTGGGCTTTGTTTCTCACACAACCAGAAAAGATTTTCTGGGCTGTGCACCAACAATGTAGCACTTTTAATGAGAAATACAAGCATTGGATTAATTTTTAAGCAATCCGTTGCCATTCAGCTGCTGCTGGAGCTGGAGAGGACAATGCTGTGCTCCTAGCTGGTGCCAGAATCTGGCTGAGGTCGTGCTTGGACCTATGCCTCCAAGGGAGGAGAAAAGATCAAGGAACAAGGCTAGGATTAAGCTGCAGAGAAGATTTGGGGGGGAGGAAATCCTCCTGAAGAACGTTCTATAGTGTTTTATTCAGAGCAGGGCGAAAAGTGTGAACTCTTTTTGTTGCAAACTCCCATGGAATAACAAGGACCCAGGCATTTCTGGGCACAGGACTGCCTGCAGTCCTCATGCTGCATTCTGTTACATGTGCAGTACCCATTGCCCCAGCACAGAGCAGTCCCCATCCCACATGGCTCATGCTCTTCTCCATGAAAACCACTTTGTGACCCTCCTTTTGAAGCCACAAGGCCCCAGTTGTGTGATGCTTGAGGGTGCTTTGGCAGATGTTGCATTTTCCCAGCCAGAGCAAGGCTCTGCAGTTTGTATTCCCTGGGGAGGGAAAGGAAGGAGGCCAGCAGCCCCTGATCCCCCACCCTCACCTGGGTACACAAAGCACCCAAGGAACAGCTCGTGCCCTGCAAAGCGGCCCTAGTCCCCCACCAGGTGATGCAAAGCTTTCAGCCTGATGATGAGCTCCATCCATCCATCCATCCATCCATCCATCCATCCATCCATCCATCCATCCATCCATCCATCCATCCATCCATCCATCCATCCATCCATCCATCCATCCATCCATCCCTCCATCCCTCCATCCCTGCCCAGCTCACGGCTCAGGAAGCTCCCGTCAGCTCCGGGCCGGCTCCAGCCCCTCGGGGTGCCCGGGAGAGGAGGGTGCCCGCAGCCCAGCCTCAGCCTCAGCGCTGGTGTCTGGTGCCACCTAGTGAAGTGCATTGATGAGGCTCTGCAGGACCATGCAGGCTCGGCCCTGCTCCCACATGTAATCCCACGGGAAAGGGCCCTGTGGGATGTGCCTCTACAAACACGAAGTGTGCACAGACCTCTAAGTGGGACCCGCTCTGTGCACAGGTACCTCCCAACCCAGCACAGCCCAGACGTGTCCAGCCTGGAGCAACAGGAGACCGCAACTTCACACATGCTGCCTGTGCCCAAAGAAAATGGAAGGAGAGCTGTGGTATGAAAAATAAAGATTTCTTATACAGAAGAGCAGAAACAACAATGAGCTACACCATGTATTTACATTGTAAGAATCTTTGTAACAACAAAAATCTATAAAACATATATAGAGAAGACTACTGAAGAACTCTCTGTAAAACATATATCCAGAAGGGTGGCATCCCTGCCCGGCATCTCCATCAGTCCTGGAAGAAAAGCAAGTGACACCGTCACTCCAGTGCGGCCCTGAGGGCTGTTCCCTGTGCCCCCAGCCTGGGACACACTGGAGGAGCGGGACTCTGCCACCGGCACTGAGCCTGGCTGGGGCTGGGGGCCGGGCCCCAGGAGCTGGGACAGGGCTGGTGTGGCCCAGAGCAAGCGCAGGGCAGGCCGGGGGTGGTGCTTGTGCCTCCAGAATCCAGGGCCCCCCCGAGGCACCGTGTCCCCGAGCGGGGCACCCAGCCCAGCCCCAGCCTGGCAGAAGGGGACCCACTCTGCCTGTGGGCAGGGCATGGGGAGCACCTGTCTGTCCTGCTGCTGGGGTTGGTCTTCATCCCGAGACCGTGTCCTCCTCCTCACCTTTCTCATCCACTTCCATGTCTTCAACATAATCCTCCATTTCCACCTCCATCTCTTCTTCCACCTCCTGCACGTCCACTTCCATCTCTTCCTCTCCATTCTTTTCTACATCTATATCCATACTCTCCTCTATATCAATCTTCGTATCAGTTTCCATCTCCTCCTCAGTGTCTGTGACAGCCTGCACAGGGAGCAAAACCTCGGCGTGGGGTCCCTGTCCCACACCATCCCCACAGAGCTCCAGCCCACCCAGGAAGTCCAGGGGTGTCCACCTCCATGGAATGGCACCGTACCTTCATTGGAACAAAAGTGAGCATCCTGCAGGGATGGATGGCGAGATCCAGGTAGCCGGGACCGTTCAGGACCGACGGGAATATCAGGGACCTGGTGACAAGCAGGGTGACAGGGGTGCTCTCTGTGGGTGGATGTGGTGCTGACAGTGACATGTAGGTTTGGTTTTTTTTGTGGTCTTCACTGGGCAAAGAAAGTTCAGCTTCTTCGTTTCTCAGAAGAGATTCAGAGAAACTTGTGGTCTGTGGGCACTGGGGATCGCAGAACAGAGTACCACCTGTGTGGTTTGCCTTGGAATGGACCCTGAAGATCATGTCATCCAAACCTGAGCTTCCTTGCACCAGACCAGGTTCCTCAGAGTCCTGTTCCCCCTGGTCTTGGATGTTCCCAGGGATGGGGCATCCATAGCTTCTGTGCACAGCCTGGGCCAGTGCCTCACCACCCTCAGTGTAAAGAACTAGCTGCCTTAAATGCAACCCAAATCAACCTCCTGCAGTTGAAAGCCATCCCCCTTTCTCCTTTCACCACAGGCCCTGTTGAACACCCTGTGCCCATCTTTCCTATGGGACCCTTCAAGTCCTGCACGGCCACAGCGAGGCCTCCCCGGGGCCTTCTCTTCTCCAGGCCGAGCATCCCCAACTCTCTCAGCCTTTCCTCAGAGCAGAGGGGCTCCAGCCCTCTCAGCATCCCCATGGCCTCCTCTGCACTCCCTCCAACAGCTCCAGGTCCTTCCTGTGCTTAGGACCCCAAAGCTGGAGGCAGGGATGGGTCCTGGAAGGGCTGCAGCTTCATGGAGAACAGGGGGGAATTTTGTGCTATCCCTTGAAAGGAACTAAATGCACTCTTGTGCTGAGAGATAAAATCAAGAGAATGGAGACTGCCCCGAGCAGAGTCCTGCTGTCAGTGGTGTTCTTTGTGGAGTCTGCAGGGATCATCAGGAGCAGATCCCAGGGGTCCCCTTACCCCAGCACCCACCCAGAGCAGCTGCAATGGCACCTTGGCCAGGCTGTGGGCCCGTGCTCAGCTCGGAGCTCCCTGTGCTCCCAC
>VZTD01002538.1:0-13187 GCA_013397725.1 Rhagologus leucostigma
ACAAATGGTCCTTGCATTCTTTTCCAAGAGACTGCGATGACACTCTGGAGTTTAGGCAAACGTGTTTTAACTTCTCTTTTTGTCCCAGGAGTAGCTGCTGGGAAAGCATTGGGATTGTTAAATAAGTTAGGTTGCTGGCTTGCTAAGCAAACAAATGCTACTTCGCTTGCTTTGTCAGGATTGTTAACTGATGTANGCTACTTCGCTTGCTTTGTCAGGATTGTTAACTGATGTAAATTCCATTAGACACCCTACCCTGCAAAATCGAGCAAATAGGTGTTTCAAAGTTGAGGGAAGAGAGTGAGTCCAATTGGTTCAATGCTCTGTTTGGTGACTGGCAACTTGCTAAATGGGTCAAAGACCTCCTGAAGGTAGGATGACTTATTGTGATTGTCATCTTTGTTATTCTACTCCTTGTGCTGTGTTTGTTGTCCTTTCTGCAAAGAGCTCTGCAGAGGATGATGAACGCTACCTTTCTGGCTGAAAAACAGAAAGGGCGAACTGTGGGAATTGACAGCAGGTCATCAAGCCTGTCTAGCTTCGACATTGATCTTAGCACAATTCGTTTGTACCTGTGAGAAACTTAAGTGTCAACAGAAGCAAGAAACCAAAACAGCAGAGCTGCAGGTGGTGTTTTCTAAATGCTTAGAATGCTTAGGATGTTTATGTTACCGGTAACTAAGAATAGTGCATTGTAGCTAAATGATAGCCAATGAATCTATTGTAGTAGTTAAGCAACTAATGGATGAGTAGCATGAATGATAAACACAGCAAAGTCTATAAAACGTCTCGGGAGTTTTGAATAAAGATCCTTTTGCTAGAAACTAAGCCTGGGGTATTTTTGTGTCGCTCCCACCTCAACAGCGACACTGCACAACATACCATTGGCAGATGCTGGGGCTGTTCTTCACGCCCTGAGGCAGCACCGTCCAATGGTACCTGCACATGGCGGCATGCCAGTTAAGAGATGGCACAGAAAAGGCAAATCTGGGAGCATCACTGGGGTGTAGAGGTATGTGGAAGAAGCAGTCTTTTACGTCAACCACTACTAACTTCCACCCACAAGGGAGCATCGAAGGCGAGGGCATACCTGGTTGCAGGGGCCCCATGTCCTCCATGACTGTGATGATCTTTCACAAGTCGTGGAGGAGCCTCCACCCATTTTGCCTAGGTTTAGGGAGGACGAACACAGGGGAGTTCCAAGGGCTATTTGTAGGAACAATATGCCCTTTAGAAAGCTGCTCCTCCACGAGGGACACAAGGGTGCGAAGTTTCTCGATGGATAAAGGCCACTGTTTCACCCACACGGGAGTGTTACTCAGCCAATTAAGGTGTAGGTGGTCGCACTCAACAGTGGCCTGCCCTAAAAATCCCGGGCAGGTGAAATAACAGCTTGAGTCCCCCACAGGGACAAGGTGTCCCTGCCCCAGAGGGTAAATAAACCCCACATCGATTATAAACGGCCGGAAGGTGGCCGAATTTCCGTCCAGTCCCTCAATGGTAGTATTTCGGGTGCTCCTTAAAGCAGTGGCTTTACCACCGACTCCAGCGATGTTCCTGGCCACAGGTTCAAATTCCCATGCCTGGGGCCACTCCTTAGGGGAGATTAGGGTGACATCGGCCCCGGTATCCACCATACCTGGCATGAGAACCTTTTCACCCCCTTGCCTCAATGCGCACTCAACAGTTCGCTGATTAGGTCCCATCATTTCTGCCCAGAACACTTGTGGCTGTTGGTGTGCTGTAGAGCAATCTTTAGGGATGATGACTCCTTGTGCGATGGTCGTACCTTTCAGAATAAACAAAGGAGCATGGTTACATTCTACCAGGAAAACAAGCCCCCTACCCCCATCGATGGTTTGTAAGGATGGAAAAACTTTAATCCCTGGGTGCTCATGCTCTGCAAGTCCAGTAATAAAAATCTCCAACCCCAGAGGGATGGCCAATGCCAGGCTGGGATAAGTCTGTTGCAGGTCCTTTTAAAGTGGAGGTTGGTCTCTGTAATAATGGGGATGGTCTTCCCCAACCTGCAGGTATAATGCTGAGCTGCCCTTTCGGCAAGCTCAGTCTCAGTCTTGTCCAACGTTACGCCTCTATCCGGTATGGAGTCCTTGTGCAGTGTTATGGCAGTTCCACTTATGTCACCGTGCGGAGTTGCTTCGCACTGTCCACTCAGTTTCCCGGATGTGGCTCTTGAGTGTTCGGCCGGTGACTGCAGCAACATCCCGGTCACGAATGGCTTGAACCTGAAATCATAGGCTCGGGCACAGGTGTTAATGCTGGTTATGCATTAACACTAAGATGTTAATGCATTGCAGTCCTTCACCCAGTGGCCCTGTTTCTGGCAGCAGAAACAGCAGCGATGGGATGGAGGTTTCCCTCCATTGTTCACCACCCCCACTACTCCTCCTTTTTTATTTGATGGTATGTCGGGGTTTAGTGTGACTAACTTTACGCCGGCCTCCACCATCTGGTCTAATGTTGGGGGTGGGTCCAGTGGCAGTGCCCTCAACACTGCCTTGCAGGCATCATTTGCATTGGAGTGGGCCAGTTCACGCAGCAGCTGCTGTTGAACCTCCAGTTCCTCCAACTGCACACACAGGGCCTGCCTTAGCCTTTCAATAAAATCTATGAAAGGCTCTGCCCTCCCTTGGAGGACCTGCGTAAAGTGAGTCTTTGGGGTGGCGGTGGTAGGAATGAGGAACAGGGCATGTTGGGCGGCTTGTTTGATGTCGTCCAAGACCGCCTCAGTGATGTTCGCAGCCTGTTCCTGAGGCTTGGTCCAAGAACCCTCTCCACAAAGGTGGTCCATAGTGAGACCCGGAAGTTGAGGATTACTCAGGTAGGACGCGAGAAGATCTCTTAGCGCCCTCTTCCACATCCTTTCCCAGAGTAGATACTCTGTTTGGGAGAGGAGGCAGGCCATGACATTTTTTATATCATGGGGGACCAAAACCTTTGGTGAGAAGGTGGCAAGGAGCGAGCTCCAGAAGTACTGCGACTCCCGACCGAAATCTTTGGCTGCCTTGCACAATTCCTTGAGGTCTGCATGAGGGAAGGGATCCCACCAGAGGTAGGCTCCATTCCAGTTATAAATAACCAGCGCATCCTGGACTTCCTCTGCTCCACCCAGCATCCAGCCTTCCAGATCACAGCTTCCCATCCTGGAACCGTGGGGAACCAGAAGAGGAGGTGTGGGAACCGGAGGCGTGACACCCACAAGGGATGGAACCTCTGATGGGGAGAGTCAGGGGTTGGGTGGAGCCCGGGAGGGGGAGGGACCCAGCAGGATGGGAGGGGCCTGCTGCAGGAACGCCCAATGATGCAGTCAGGGGTGATACCGACATGTGGGAAAGGGGCGGAGTGAAAGGGGGAGGAGCGAGGGAGGAGCCGTGCGCAGTGGCGGGAAACTGAGGGGACTGGGGACATAAAATGGTGAATGACTTTCCTCCCGAAATGGCAGACCCTGCCACGAGGGTGCCAGCGCCATCCTGGGCAGTCACAGCAAACAGGTTTAGGGAGTGGGGGTAGGACAGGGTGCTGTCGCTGGGAGCAGAGGCCACGGCGGGGCCGTGGAGGCGGGTGGTAGGAGGCAGGGTTGGCAGAGGACGTGAGGGACAAAAAAGGATTGGGACTTCAGGGATACTCAACAAATCCTTTCCAGGGCAAAACTGGGGAAAAAGGAGAGGAGAAGGGGTTAAGGGAAGAACTCAGACTGGGGTGATCAGTCCCGGTCTGAGAAGGGCAAGGAGCAGCCTCGGGAGTGCCAGGGAGATGGGAGCAGCCCCGCGCCGCCTAGCAAGTTGCACCTCCCGGGCTGGCCCTAGTAGGAGCACAGGGAGGAGGGGAGTGCGGGGTAGCGGAACATGAAAGGAGAGAACTGGGGGAAGAACTGGGGACTGCACCCTCCCCCCGGACCACTTCAGCGAGTTTATGACACCTGCACACAGAGGCATGTACGGGTAAACCACACTATCGCCTGCGGCAGAGAAATCCCCCAGCTTTGCCCCGACAGGGGTCCAGAACCGCGGGGTCTGGACCTCGTGGTGCTGGGGAAATGGAGGAAAATCCACTGCACAAACCGCTTGAGAAGGCTCCATGAAAACTTAAAATTAAACACCTCTAGGATACCCACAACTTGGAGAAAAACCCCCCGCTGAGCCTGGGACAGCTCGTTCCCCATGGCTCAGCTTCACCCCCACTGGGTTCAAAAGGAAAAACCGAACAAAACTCCGGGTTTCTCCCCGCCGTGAACCCTCACTAAAGTTCCCGGGCTGCCCACGGCACCCGGCGTGCCCCCCAGGGGTTGCTTACTGACCCGCTTGGTCGTCAGGAACAGCCCAGAACAGAAAAGCCGGTGGAGTCCTCCTCCTAATCCGCAGGTCTCCCAAGAGAAGAGTGTTTGCAGACTCCCAAGAAGCTGCACGCGCCCATCCTGGGAGGGTGAGCAGTGTCTGGCGATAACTCCTGCCGACTCCAGCCGACAGGGATGCTCCAATCAGCCTCTGCCCGCACGGATGGGATGATGGTCAGCTGTCCAGTGGCCCCACGTTGGGCGCCGGCTGCCACGGCCCTCTGTCCAGCAAGCAGGTAACCAGCACTGGGCTCTCGCCCCGCACAGGAGGGGGTGACGGAGGCTGCTCGCAGGCGCGGGAGGATTGGCGAAGCTCCGGCGTGGGTTCGCCTAATCCGCCGATGTTAAGGGTGCGCGGAGGAGGCAAAGAAGAAGCGGAGGGGGTTCTTTGTAGAGGGCAAAAGGGTTTATTGAGTGCGAAGGGACGAGGGCGAGGAATCAGGCACGAAGAATGGAGATTACTGCACTTGACATGGGGTTTTACACCCCAGTGGAACGCGAGGCGAAAACACGAAACAGCCAATAGTACAGAGACATAGGGGTGGTACTAAGGTGGGAAAAAGAGGTACACAGCCAATGGGGAAGAAGGTGGGAGGGGAGGATTAACATGGGCCAACAGGGAGTCGAGAACCATAAAACATTCTAGGGGGACAACTATATATGGAGGGAGAAAGGAGAGGACGGCAATGGCCAATTATGATAGTACAGCTTTGCATATTCTGCACAGCCCTCTGGGTACTCATCCTAACCCTAGGGTTCTTGGGCTGTGGGGGTATCAAACCAATGGACCTCCTTGTCCATATAGCTCTGCTGTCCATGACACACCGCAACAAGATGGCTTACCAAAAACTCCAGAGGAGACTTATTAGTAACCTGTCCTATTGGTCCCCACAAAATCGCTGTAACTTTTCTAGTAGATACTGGTGCTCAAGTGTCCACCCTTAAAATTGAAGACGCCTCTTCATGTGAAATCACTCCCTCACGTAAAAGTTTATTTGTTGTAGATAATTTTGGAAACACACAACCCCAGACAACAGCAAAGGTAAGATGCTGGTCACCAAGAGAGTAGAAAGCAGTTGAAACCATAACGGTTTTGGGTAAATTTCCTACAGATTTACTGGGGCTAAACCTCCTGAAGGGAAAGTCTTGGACTGATGAAGAAGGAAAAATGTGGACTTTTGGGCAGGAAACCTCACATTTGTGTTTATTGAGTTCTGCTCCTGCTCTTCCCCCCTCCCTAGTAACCAGTGTCAAACCTTATCCCTTACACTTGGGAGCCAGTGAAGGAATCACCCCAGTTATGGGAGATTTGAAAGAGGAATAATGATTGCAACACTTTCTCCTTACAATCCTCCTGTCTGACCAATTCACAAGCCAAACGGCAACTGGAGACTGACAGTGGACTATTGATGTCTTAACTCAAATTTGGGGCCTCTCACTGCAGCAGTCCCAAATATTGCTGAGCTGATAGCTACTATACAAGAAGAGGCTCATCAAATTATGGTTGCTATTGATGTCAATGATGTGTTTTTTATGGTTCCCCTCCAGAAACAGGATCAGGAGCATTTTGCTTTCATGTGGGATGGCCAGCAATACACTTTCACCTGCTTCCCACAAAGATTTAAACACTCACCCACTCTAGCACATCATGCACTGGCACAAGAATTGTCACTCATTCCTCCTGCACCGGGAGTAAAAGTATACCAACACACTGATGACATTTAGGCAGCAGATGATGAAATTGCACCTGTACAATCAACACAAACAGGCATTATTAAGCATCCAGAGTCCCTGGACTTATATATTCCTCCTTAAAAAGTACAACCCCCTTCACGAGAAGTAAAATTCCTGGGAATCTGGTGGAAAGGAGGATTGGTCTGTATTCCCCCTGACACCCTCACTCACATAGACCAAATTAAAATGCCAGAGACTAAGAAAGACCTGCAGCATGTCTTAGGCCTGCTGATTTTTTGGAGGAAACACATTCCTGATTTTTCAATAACTGCAAGGCCCTTATATGATTTACTATGGAAAAAGGCAAAGTGGGATTGGACCCCACTCCATGATGAGGCCCTACAACTCCTAATTTTTGAAGCCAATACATACCAATCACTAGGCCCTATACACCTTACTGATCCAGTACAAATTGAGTAGGGATTTGCAAGCTCTGGACTGTACATACACTTACGGCAGGGAGGACCTAATAGTCTTAACCAGACCCATAGGATTTTATTCATGCAGTTCTAAAGATGCAAAAAACCAATATTCTACCTGGGAAAAGGGCTTATTCATGGTTAATACTGCTTTTCAGGAAGCAGAGAAAACTATCCACCAATAATCACTAATTTTAAGAGGACCTTTTAAAGTCATCAAGCCAGTTTTGGCAGGAACACCACTCCCTGATGGGGTGGCCAAACAAGCCTCTGTTCAAAAATGGTACACTCAAATTGAACATCGAACAACCACTTCAAGCTTCAGAGGGGAATAAAGTGCTTCAATGAGTGGATAAAAGACTGATTACAGTCAGAATATTGTTAATGGCTAATAGTTTTGAAGCAAATTACCAATTAACCTCTACCTAGAAACTAGACACAGGTCTCCATTTACAATAAAGTCAGGACTAAGGGATTTAATGGCCTTACGCTTTAACAACTTTCAAGTAAGGATTACAGAAAGTCCATCACCCATCTTAAGGGGTTGTGATGAGCATTTTTGTAGGGCTAAATATTAGGTTCATAGGTTATGTGAAATAAATCCAAAGCAATATTGGTGATGTTTGTAAACTCACACTACATTCACAGATCAAGCAGAATTTGCATGCATTGAGTTTAGCAAAACTTACATTGAATTTTTGTCTGGTTGAAATTTTGTCTTACTGGTTAATAAACTGATAATTGTATAATGCTTTGACCACCAGAATTAATTGATACATTTAGATATTATAAGAGATTCTCTTCCTGAATGTTATATGCAATTCCCACCTTTTGAGATTACACATTTTACACATGGCCTTACAGTATTTTTGTATGCAGAGAGACTGCCCAGCAATAGCATCTACAAGCAAAAATCAAAAATGCAAGTCAGTGAAGCACATTAAAAATTTTGGCTCTCACTTGTATTTAGATAAGTTCCTAAACAGATATCTTTCTGTTCCTTACACTCTCCCCCAAAAAAAGTGAGGTGGTGCAAACAGAAATACCAAAATTTTGGCAATGTAGATCTACAAATAGAAAGGGTGAACATTTAAAGCCAGTTTGTACTCCACGATATTGGCTTTTGGTCCTACATGAGGGAGGTTGTCCATCCTTGGAGATTTTCACAACCAAACTGGACACAGACCTCTTTAATCTGCCTTAGTGGACCACATATGAACATGCAAACTCCAGAGCCACGATCCAGCCTTAGTGATTCTGTGACTATAGCCCAGGATCCATGCTAAGGGAGCTGCCCAGTGATGCTTAGCAGGTCTGTGAGGGATAAGGAAAAAAGTTAGTGGTAAAGTGAGTGATGTCACATGAAGTTAAAATTTCACAAGAAGTTCACAGTAAGTATAAGTTAGTTTTAAAACCATGACAATAGGGTGCCAGAGCAATAGCGCAATGAGGAGTTCCCAGGAAATATGAGGAGTGAATACTCAAGAGTCCCTCTATGCCTCATTCACTGTGGATTTTAACATTCAGATTTTAAATCAGACGTTAATCCTTTCCTAAAAAAATAAAGGAAGAACTCTTCAAATAACAAAACACCAAACTTTTTTTCCATAGCAAAGCAACCCAGTGATTACAGCAAAGACTCAGTTCAAGAATGGACTAAAGAAAAAAAAGATTAAATTTTCAAGTGTTGATAGTTGCAATGACTTATTGATAACAAATTTAAACAGCATCATAAGCCTCTGGTAGTAAAACTTGCTAAGAGGGATGGACTTATTTCTATGCTGGGAGCAAGGGTTAATCTCAGAAATAATAAATACAGAAGAAAGCTGAGTGCACAGCAAAGCTGGTCCACCTCCAAGTAACACAGATTTTATTTGTGGAAAATTTCCCTTTTTTGTACACTAGATGTCAGGGTTGGACTGAGTGGATGAGCCCATCCATTTCATCACACATTTCTATACATCAGGCTGGATGCCATCAACACAACTAAGTGGTAAGCTTAGGAATTATTTCTGTGAAGCATCTGATATTTACTAGGAGCGGTCTGCACCAATATCTTCTCTTCTCCACTTGTCAGTATTTTTTATTTCAGCCAAAAGCCTCAGGCTTTGGAAGAGGGAAGAAATACTCTCAGTTATCTTTCCAATACCAGTGAGTGTCTGGCAGCATTCTTCACCTTCTCCAGCTCCAGGAAAAAAAAAACAAAAAAAAAAAAAAAAAAAAAAAAAACAAAAAAAAAAAAAAAAAAAAAACCNAAAAAAAAAAAAGAAAAAAAACCACCTCTAAACCACTTGGATGAACAGCCACTTTCTAGAGGGGACTCTAGTAGAGAGCAGTTCAGCACAGCATGGATTTAGCTGGAGGAAAGTGAGAGCAAAGGAACCTGATCAGAAGTTCACTAAATTTTAGAAGCCATAGCCACTCCCCATGACACAACAAGCTGAGTGGTGCAGCTGACACTCCTGGAGGAAGGAATGCCACCCAGAGGGACCTGGAGAAGCTTGAGAAGTGGACTCATGTGAACCTCATGACATTCAACAAAACCAAGTGCAAGGTGCTGCACCTGGATCAAGGCAACCCCCAGTATCAATACAAGCTAGGTGATGAACAGATCACTTGCAGCCCTGCTGAGAAGGAATAGGGGATGCTGGTGGATGAGAGGCTGGATATGCAGCCCAGAAAGCCAGTCATGTCCTAGGGCTGCATCAAAAGCTGCATGGCCAGCAGGTCGACAAAAGGTGATTCTACCCTTCTGTTCTGCTCTGGTAAGATCCCACCTGCAGTGCTGAGTCCAGCTCTAGAGTGCCCAGCACAGGAAGAACATGAACCTGTTAGAGCAGGTCCTGAGGATGGCCACGAAGGTGTTCAGAGGGCTGGAGAACCCCTCCCATGAAGACAGGCTGAGAGAGCTGTGGTTGCTTCTCCTGGAGAAGAGAAAGCTCCAGGATGACCTTTTAGCACCTTCCAGTATCTAAAGTAGACGTACAAGAAGGTTGGAGAGGGACTCCGTAGAAAGGCATGTAGTGATAGGAAAAGGGTGAATAGATTTAAACTGAGAGAGAATAGGTTCGGGTTGGATATTAGGAAGAAATTCTTTACTTTGAATGGTGAGGCACTGTAACAGTTTGTCCAGAGAGGCTGCAGATGCTCCATCCCTGAAAGTGTTCAAGACCAGGCTGGATGGGGCCCTGCCCACACGGAAGATGTCCCTGTTCATGTCAGAGGGGTTGGAATGAGATGATATTTAAGGTCCCTTTCAACCCAAACCATTCTCTGATTCTGTGATGATACCTCACGTAGGTCATATCATTACCCTGTGCCTTGACTACATAGCAGTACGTTCAAGATGACAACTTATCTCTGCCTCATGGCAAAGGAGAGAGTGTGGACCAGGAGAGCAAAGACAAAAATCTCTCCCTTTCTAAGACACTAATGGCAGAAGAACGATAACACAAATAAACTATTAATAATAGTGAAAGAAAAAAAAAGAGGTTTCTCTTTGAACCTCTACAAGTGACCTAGTGCTGTCCACTTGCTGTCCACAGGCAGAACGCTGTTAGGTAAAGTCTCCTATGGGGAAGAAATGACACAGACGGAAAGTGTGTTTGGAAAGACAATGTAATTTTGCACATATACATATATATATAGATGCAATATATGCAGTATACAGCCAATTTGTGTAAAACATTTTAGGGTATTCTATGAGCAAAATACAGTTCTTAGAAAATTCCTAGAGATAAATCACATTTCATAAGCAGGAGGCTTTAAAGTGCATTCCTTTTAGCATTGTGTTTAGGCAGTGACCCAGCCCTGCTGCTGGAGTCACAAGTTCTGGTGGTGGTTAAGGTCAACATCACAAACATGAACCACAGAGTACAAAGGATGAATATAACTGAAACATGGTGACACCAGAGTACTTGGGCAGTGAAGATGTCTAGCAAAATATTGTAAAAAGGTGTGAGATCTTGAGGCAAGTGCACCCAGAATTGCACTGGTCCTCTCTTAAGGGAGTGAAGGGCATTTCTAGCACATGAAAAATACCTTGGCTTTTTTCATGTGACAACCAGCCTTGATGTTAATGTGACTGTCACACAGCAGTGGTACATACACCAGCTGGTGCAGTTTTAATGCTGGACACGATTACAAACTTGTAGTGTATAACAATGCTAATTAACAGTGAGCAAATTTTTAGAAATAGAAATAACAGAATTGGTATGTGGCAGGGGTACTTCTAACAAGAATACTTAAAACAAAGAGTGTTCAGCCAGGTTTCTGTACCAGAAATTTTGCTTCACAAACCTTGACACTCCTTGGAGGAGCCAACAATGGTTTTCAGTTCTCCATTTTTCCAAGGTCCTCATACAAATAATGTCAAAGTTACTAAGTTGTCATGGATTAAAAGAGGATTGCAACATATGATCTTAAGATGGGTAAATAACTCGTTAACAATGGGGAGAAAAATAAAAATGCATAAATAAATTAAAAAGTGTGATGAAATGGTCAGGATTCATAGTAAAGAAGGATTGTTGTTTCTGCTATTCAATGCGCTTCTCCAGAATATGTGATTTGGAAAAGTTGTTAGTGGAAGAAGAAAGCATGTGGGGAACAGAAATGAAGAAAAAGTGAAGAAGAAGAAGTAGAAAAGAAAAAGCAGCAGCTTACTTCAGTGTAGTTGGCAAATCCACCAATTCAGTGTTGGTTAGTACAGAAAGATGCATAGAGAGAGAGGCAACCCTAACTCCACCACTCCACATGTGTATCTGAGATAAACATTAATTAGGATTTTTTATAGATAATTCTACAGAAACTACTGTTCAGTCCTCAAGGAGGTTCAAAAATGAACGTACAACTTTAAAATCTATTTAGAAAAGCCATAGAAGGTAAAACAGAAAGTGTAATTACATTTTTGTAAACATCTCTGGTATACCTGCAACTTAAGCTTGTTCTCTCCTTTCAAAATGAGATTAAAACCAAGAAGGATTTAGAGAAGAGCAGTGAGGAAAATAAAAAGTAGAGTAGGTTTGCCTGTGATTAAAGTAAAAAGAGGGCTGCAAAGGGACAGTTGAGGCAGTATGTAAACCACCAGGGGCTTGGGGAAAGAGGATAGAGAGCTATTTGCCACTGTTTCTCAAAGTGCAAAATCTGGGGGCAAGAGGAACTTTTTCACAAGGGACATGTTCAATTGTGAAACTCAGGTCCATGGGACACTGTGTACTGAAAGAACGCATGGGATCCAATTCAACTAAATTAATGCCATAAAAGACAATCAGTGTTAATTAACATTCAACAGAGTTTGAGCGAAGAACAGTTTTAAGGTTGTGCTGTATGTTCTTTTTCCAGTGAGTGAAGTGAGAGGACTCTTTGTACTGCAGCCTCCTACATGCATTCTCCTGAATACCTATCACACTATGACAGGAGGACAGTTATTCTCAGTACTGTTAGGCAAGAAAAAATTTTCCCATGCTGTCTGAAATAGGAGTTGTTGTTTTACCTGTGGTAGGCAGAAGGTCACATTGAGAACACCATAAGGAAACCAACAATCTAAGAAAACATTGGCTTAATTTGACAGGAGGTAAGTCACACACAATTACTTCTTTTAAGGTTACAGACCAATATTTTAGTACTAAGTGTGCGTATGCTGCAATTATAAGGCCATAAAAAACATTTCTAACAAAATGTCCATTATATTGTATAGTTAAATCATACACTTGGTTTTAGTTAGAACTGCAGCTGCTGTCAATGTAGAGTGGCCTGTGCAACGATTCCACATGGTTCTCTGTCTGCCATTCCAGAACAAGCCTCTTTATCTCTTCTGCTATTTCCTATTCCAACTCTGGGAAATATATTGAATTTTCTTCATTCTTCCCCTCTCGTCAACCACCTTACCTCTCACCGGATGTTCCTCCAGTTTCTTGTGTAAAGTGGGGAAATAGTCTTCTGGGTTATGAGTAGACATCCTGAGGTGATGCAGTTGAGGTTTGATGCCTGGTGGTGACAAAGGAAGAACAATGATGGTTACTGTGCCTAGCTTTCACTCACTTGTGGAGAAGAAATGGATTCCTCAGAAGCTGTATCTATCCCACCCAGCACAGCCTGTCTGTGCAAAGGACAGTTTCTCAGCCTGCGAGCCAGGATTCTTTTGGGTTAATGGGTAGTTACAGACAGTTAGGAAAAAGTTCACAGAAAAAAGGTTTTGAAAATATAAATCATAAATATAGATGTAAAACTCTAAAATGGAACATAGGCATCTCCAAAATTGAAACTAGGGCAATTAAGCACTACAGAATACTGGTCCTTGAAATCATGCCCTTATTCCAACATCTCAGCAAACAACATCAACACAGGAAGGAACATTCTCGTGGTTAGAAATTAACAGTTTAGACAGTAGTTGAAACTGCCAAAACTAAATGAAGAAGCAACTTTATACTTACCTATCTACATATATACAGCAAAACACCTCATTGTTTTCAAAATATTGTTGACCAAGGTAATTTTAAGGCAATAAATCTGAATTTTGATCATGTTTCACAGAGTTCAGGAATAGGTAGATGTGCCGGTTTGGCCAAAATCTAGTAATATAGCCCCTGAGAGAAAACCAGGTTACAACCACCCTTCCCCCCCACAGGGTTTGGGAAAAAAAAGGAAATTTTTTCCTCGAGGGAAAGTGAAAGAGATAAAAA
>VZTD01002538.1:13481-35104 GCA_013397725.1 Rhagologus leucostigma
TTTTCCCTCAAGCTCAGTTTAAAGGCACAGAAAAGGCACAATATTACTTTTTGGGCATAGAGCATGATAGGGGATACACATGATAGAGTCACCCCAAGACAGTAGGTCCGAGGCATTTTGTCTGATTTTCCAGTAAACTACAGGCCATTGTGAAAGTTGGAAATGGTCTACCATATATTAATCTGACTATTCTCAACTTCTTGACTCTGTTTATTTGAACCTACGTCTTGCTTTCTTACCTCTTTACATAGATAGACTAAAAAATTAAACATGACCATGATCAAAATATTTTCATCTTATGCTTCACTATTATTTGCAAAATGATCAATTGAATAATTAATATGACAAAGATTTAAAAAGAAAAGTCATTGCTCTCAGCAGGAATCCGAAGAAGCAAAAAAGATTCCACTGTGGGAGCTAGGTAACATCACTGATTCAAATGTTACAACAGTCACATTCCCATCTTTCTAAACTCCTCAAGTGATTAATGACACTCAAAAATGTCTTGAGAAACAAAAAGCTATGGATTTTCTAAACTTTAGAAATGTGCATCCAGATTTCTGCATAGTCATAATCTTTCCTGTTCTCAATTAGATTACTTTCACATTCATTAAAAGATTGAAAAATAACCAGGAGAATTACTATTCTTTGAGGCACATTCACTTTTCATATTAATTCAATTTTCTGTACTCAGTATAGATTCAGCCAAACTGTTATTGAATTTTCCATTGCTCAGTGTGGGGAAATGTTTATTGTTACCAACAATTTTATTGGAGATTTTGCCAGAAGAGCAAAATAAGACTTTGCTAATAGATTTAAGGGGGTTTATCCAGAACAGTGACAGTGCTGTTTATCATCTTCATAAAGAAGTAGATAAAGAGGATTCATGACATTTAACTTCTTAAGACTTTAGTGCATCAAAGTGATGGGCAGAAGACTCTGCCAGGGCTCTAGAATTCTGTTCCCAGATTTCTCACTGATTTCTTTGTTAACTGGACTATAACTTTCAGTCCAGTTTCTCTGCATGTAAAATGGGAATAAAAATGACGATACTTACCTCACAGGATTTTAAGGCCCTTCAACAGGTTATGATTCTCAGGACCTTCACACATGGAGTGATATAAGTATTTTTTCTTTTCTTTTTTTTTCTTTTAATTTAGGGAAAATAATTCTTTTTTTAAGATCATGTCTATCATCAAGGCAATGAAAGCAGAGAAAACATATTTGGTAGCACAATGTTGGTAGTGCCAGTGTACTACCAACAGTGCCAGCGTAGACTAGAATTGTGGTAGCCAGTGAAAGGGACAGACCCCGAGAGAGCTCCCCAGGTTAAAGTGACTAAAAAAGCCTCCCCCAGGATGCCCTGTTCTGTTATGGAAATGTATCCCAGTTCTGCTTCCCCAGTTCGCCTCTCCGCCCCCTTGTACCTTGCCTGCTCCTTTGGAAAGTTCTCCCTTCCCCACTCTCCCATTGGACCTTGTTCCCTGCCACTCACCCGGATTTTCCCATTGGCTCCTCTACCCTAATCCCGCCTATGTACTACCCCTGCTGCTTTCCCTGCCCCCAGATATAGGCTGAGAATTTCCATCCCCCTTGGTCTTTGATGTTTGGTCCCTTCAGGGATGGGGGTCGAATAAACCTGTGCCGTGGAATTCCACACAAAGACCCTTCCTGCCTCTTTGCCGTCAGCTTGTCGAAGAAGCTATCTGGTGCGTGTGTGTGTGTCTGTGTGAATGCAGTGGCTGCCGAACGACTTTCTGGTCAAGTCGGATCCGGAGGTCGTAGCACCCCACCAGAACACCCCCCGAATCATGACATAGAATAGTTACACAAGTAGCATCACACAGACAGACTGTGTGTTGTCAGACACTAACTTAGCAAGGAGGCTGAGTGCATTAGCCACTCCGTTTGCTCTGACCAGTGGGATGTGCAACCTACCATCTTAGAGATCAAACCTCAGATCTGGCTAGGGCAGCATGTGCACAGTATTTCCTCTTAACCCTTCTTTGATACAACTCTTTCTTTGATTCTTGGAGAGATGCGACTGGATATAAACACCTAGGCCTATGTCTACATGATGCCTTGATTTGTTTAACAGATGAAAGAATGAATGTCAGAGCTGACGCTTAGTAGACAGCTGCACATGAAAAATGTTTCACATGCTGTGAAAAATCTTCTTTCTCCCTTTTGCAGCTTTTGTCAAGAAAGGAGGTTTTCTGCTGTAATTATCAGAAAGATCTGCAGGACAAAGGAGCAGGAGAACCAAGACTGTGTTTCATTAGAGTCATTCAAGAAATGGTCTAAACTTGGAGAGACTCAGTCTCCTAAGAGTGTTAAGAAAATCTGTGGTTATACAAAATTCACTTTCATCCAATGAGACTCTTCAAGGAGAGTTCAAAAATAGCTATTTCTTGGTCAGCCACTATGACACTAGAGAGGTTTCCACCATCATCTCCTGTGGAGCCAGGAGCAGAAGCTTTAAGAAATGGGATGCAGAGATGTTACCAGGGTTCCAAGTGCTTTGGAGCACCCACTGGTCTCTTGCCAGGCATGGGAAGAATTCTTCCCCCCAGGGGCATGTGGCCCCTGAGATAGATCCAGACTGAGGGAGAATAGGGTTTGGACGTCTCCTGGCAGGTTTGACCAACCTGTGGGATGATGTGGAAATGGATTTTTCTCACATGCTCAGAGAATAGTCAATCCTAGTGCTGGGGTCAGGAAGCAATTTTCCCCCAGGGCAGATTCACACTCGTCCCTGGGTGTTTTTGCCTTCCTCTGCAGTATCAAACATGACCACTGGTCAGGCTCCTCCAGTCCCTTTTGGCCAGGTTGCTGCCTGCTGCTCATGCACCACAAAGATGGCCTGTTGTGCCCCACATGCAATCTTCTTTTATCTTCTTCCTTTGTGTGATTGCTACTGAACTTAATTACTCATGTTCTCTTCAGGAAACAGGGTTTGCTTGGCCTGTATTCCTTCTGCTTTCTGTAGCTCTGTTAGACTGACAGACTGCAAAGGATGTTTTTTTCAAACTAAACTAAGATGCATCACCCAGCTCCTGGCTACACATGGGCATTGTGTTAACACTTGTGAGCAGGGACTCTGAAATGGTTTCAGAAAAATAACAATAAACCCAAAAATAAAATCCTGATTCCAGTTGTAGCCTTTGTGTTATGCGTCCCTGAAAGCATTTTTGGTGCTGAAAAACTCGTGGCATTTCAGGCAAATGAAACTGCTATTCATCATTTAAGTTGTGGTGTGCAGGGAATAGAAATGGAAATAGAAATAGGAATAGAAATAGGAATAGAAATAGAAATAGAAATGAGCATGTTACTCCTAGAATTCTGTATGACAAGCTAAGACACAGGTCTGAGGGCTCCATCCTGGAGAACAGCTCTCTGCAGTGCAGGTCCCAGTCCCACCCAAAAGACAGAGACAGAGATGGGCACACCTATAGCAGGGCTCAGGCAGAGACTGAAAGTCCCAGGCTGAGCTGGGATCAGCCCTGGCTCCTTGGCAGGAGATGGTGGGGGTCTTGGGTAAGGCTGGTCCCAGGCACTGAGGCCTACGTGCACTCCCATGACCCTGACAGAAGTACACCTCCAAATGTTTCCAAGCCACAGAAGTGAAAATATGGTCACTCAGTGATTGCAAATAATAATGACCTGGGTTATCAATACGCCTACTGTGCTTTTTCATCATACTTAGTCCAGGTACCTTGGAGAAATTTTTAGTTATACTTCTTTGCACTGAGAAAAAGGAGTCATTCCAAGAGGCAGCAGATGTGCTCACGGCATCTGGGCTCCCTGTGGTGCTGTGATATGCTGTTGAGTTGCCAGTAGACTCTGGTTTCACCAATGTTCAAGTCAAGGTAGGTATACTGTCAGGATTCTCTCCTGTATGCAGCTACCTCACTTCATAAAACTTGACCTGCTGTGTGACTTCTTGGGTGATTCGTCCTCTCTCACACTTAAAATTGACAAAGTACAGATTCAAAAGACAGCAGTGAGGAAGACTGACATACCTGCTGGCAAAGAGATGGATGGGATCATACACACATATGCTTTTTTTGGTTAGCCTCACTCTTTTAGAAGTGATATTAAACACAGTGTGATAAAGCTTCCCCTTTTTATTCAAGATGCTGAGTGCAATTTGCACAAAAAAACCAGGACAATAACGTTTACTCAATGTCTAGGTTTGAAACACAGGTGTCTTCTAAGGAAGGCAGGAGCCTCCCTTGGAATGGAAAATGTGACCCCTTTCCCTCCAAATTATTATAATTTTGAAATTAAGGGGCTTTCAGGTAAAAACATGAGGAATAGGAATAACAGTTCTGTACTTATATGTATATATATATGTATAGCAAGGCAAACAAAACAACAATAACTATGACAGTAACAACAAACAGAACCAGAACCCAGTGCAGCCTCTCTTGGCTGTCGGGCACTTTCCCCTTTGGTGCAGTGACGGTCACAGCCGGCAGGAGCACTGGCGGCTCCCGGTGAGCGGGGCGGGTGCGATGGTTCCCCCACGGCTGCAGGGGGCGCTCCAGAGCGAGCTCGGGGAGCACGTGGCAATGGCGGACGTGCCCGAGCCTGGAAGCGATGGGAGAAAGGCTTCACAAACCCCTGGGCAGCCAATCCCGGTGCTTCAGCAGGACCCCCGGGAGCAGCAGGCTGAAACAGCAGGGATGAACACAAAATCTCAGGTGGTAGACAAGATGCATCGAGCTCTGGAGCTGCAGCGGGAACTCCAGGACCTCTCAGCAGGCAGGGCGTGCGGTGCTGGCAGTGCCACAGTGTAGCAAAAGCCTCAAAGCAGCAGCAGAGGAACTGCGGAGGCAGGGCAGCTGCCTCCCGGTAGAGCAGGGGAAGGCGGGCTTGGGGTCCCGGGCCCCCCTGAGGCACCCAAGCAGATGGTGAAAGAGTCCCTGTGCAAACAGCCGCTCCAGCGAGCGAACTCCACTCATGGTAGAAAGGAAGGCAGCAGATGGCAGGACCCCGCAGTGATGGTCAGTTCTCTCTACAGCGACTGCAGCCTCTCCTTCCCCTCCGAACACCTCCGAACACGGAAGAAAGAAGAGCCTAGGCACTGTACCCAACCCCTTTTCTCAGTTCAAAATCTCGCGGCATTTTCCTCCCCCACCAGAGAAGAAAAAAGTAAAAGAGGACAAACTGGCCTCCCCCTCCCATGGCCATGTCCTTTGTCTTCCTTAAGCATCCACCAATTGTCCCTTAGCATGGGGAAAAAATTCTTTAAGAGGGAAAGAAAGGAACAAACAAACAAACAAACAAAAGAACTCCTAAAACCCCCAACACTCAATTAGAAAATTTTGTGTGTGTGTGTATGTGTGTGTCTCTGTGTGTGTGTGTGTGTTTACAGCAGACTGTTTCTTAACTACATATTAGTGGTTGCTTCCAGCAAAACCAACCGTCCCAAAACAAGATCTATATAGAGCATAAAGAAACAACACAATAATGGCTGTAAACAAAATATGTCATCAGCACTGGACTATATGCATGGAAAACATTGTACTATTACCTACTCCCCAGCACATACTGTAAATAACTGCACAAAAAGGGCTGATTTGCAAACCATACCAGAGCAAACACATTGCTGTATAAGCCACAGCAACAGTGCATGGGTAGGAAGTTACCAGTGTTAAAACAGTCAAATTGAAAAACCTCCACTCTGTCCCTAATCCGATTGGTGCCAAAACATACACTGAGTTAGTAAGTTTCTAATAAAGAGAGAGAGAAAACACAGGCTAGTAATTTCTGGAAGTGTCGGAAAGAAGGCATCTTCCTTTAATTTAACATGGCATTGTCACAATGAGTATTGCTATTGGAAGCAAGGCCTGACTGGCAACAACTCCACAGTGTCTTTTTGCAAAAAAGGAACACTGTTAGGTTGATTGCTCCCCTGTTTTGAAGGTGGATCCTCCCTACTGCTATTTTTCTAATCAAAACAGTTAACAGATTCCTATGTAGGGAGATATGTTTAAAGGGGATTAAATGTTATCATTCCCAAACAAATCAAGAAACTGGGCACACAGTAAGAATTTGAGCATGGTCATTTAACAAGTCATAATGAAGGGACTGTACTTGGTTGTTGCGGTGTGTGAGTTCTGCGGTGGTATGGCATGCCACAGCCTTCTCGGAGAGCGCAGTGAGGCTTGCTCAGGGAGAGTGGCTGTTCCGCTTCCCGTGCCTCTTCCAGGCTTCCCCTTGCATCCTCCGGCTAGCTGAAGCCCCGCAACACGGTGACGGTGAAGGAGGCAAGAATGCTCTCCACATGGTGGCTGCAGAAGATCTTTATTTCATGGTGGCTCCCAGAAGCCTAGGTCCAGCACATGTGCTCACTCCCAAAGGTAGAGAGCCAGCACACGGCATGGTCCCCCAGGCAATCGTGTCCCAAGGCAGGGTAGAATGCGAGAGAAAATGTCATATGGCATGCAGGGTCCTTTATCCGGGGCAAAGGGGGAAGGGAGAGCTCATAGACCAATGGTCACAGGGCACAGGGGTGGTACATGGGCGGAGTTGGGGTAACAGAATCAGTGGGAGAATCCTGAGGGAGTGGTTAGGGCTAGGGGCAGGGAAGGGGAGACCCACGTGGAAAGGTAAACACAGGAGAGGGCAAAAATACAACACTACACTTGGTAGCTGTGAGAGACTGAAAAGATTGATGTCTTGAGACATTTTGGGGTGCATGTGTGTGGGGAAAGGGGCAGGTCGAGCCTTGCCCTGGCAAGGCAATGCACTACCCTGTACACCCTACCCCCTTGGAGCCTGTATCCCAGCCTGGCAGAACCTGCCAATCCCTGGAGGTAATGCTCCATACCCACCTCTGGAGCTCCTAATCAAGGTCCTGAGTGGCCAAAAGACCCGAAGTCCTACCTGGGGGAACGGCCCAGGAAGGCCAAGGGGTATTTAAGGCCAAACACAAGGCAATCATGTCTTCACCCTACCACCTCTTGGAATTTCTATCTAAACACCACTGGAACCCAGAAGTTGGTAGCTATGTGTGTGCTTTTCTGTATCTTTTCTATTTTCTCTATTTTTCTTTCTAATTGTCTCTTCTTGGAATTTTTGGGTAACTTAAAATAGAATGGGTTTAGAGTTTGCTAAGTTGAATGGGCCAAGTTAATGCTTTGAGAAGTGTTTATGTTGATTAAACGTTGCACTCAACCTTTTGCCAAAGTTTCTCTGATTTTCTGAAGTTGCCGGTAAAGTATTTTTTGTTGTTTTGACCTCTTGAGAATATCTTGTCAGTATTTCTCCTGTGCATCTAACTCAGAGTACACAAACAACCCTAAGCCCTGTTCAAAACCTCATTGGGCAAGTTGTTTGGGGCCTTACAGCTCTAGGCCAAAATCTTCTCTTCTGAATTTATACCCTGACTGGCTTATTATAACGGTGGTCTGCAGGCTCAGAAGAAGTATCACACATAAGGGATGTGCAATTTGTTGTTTGCAGGTTGTCATTAACGGATCAATGAGTTAGAGGTGGGAAAGAGTTGGAGAAATGGATGGAAAGTCCTGTGTAAGCATTGCTTATTAAAAATAAACAACAGACCAATGCAAATATGGGTATAAAAATGAGTTAGTTTTAAGATTAGATATGCTTACATTACATGAGAATTATAGGTATAGTGAGACACTAATGTTTCATTCCTCAATTTTTCCTTAAAACATTTTTTTCAAAAAGCAAGACCTCTCCAAGATCTCTCCAAAAAGCAAGACCTCTAAATGCCACCTGCAAGAAAATCCTGAGTGAAAACATCCAAAGTAGTATCCTCTTTAGAAGGATGCTCTGCCTAAGTGGGCAGCTTTACCCTGTCTGCAAAAGTTATCAGTGGTGGATGTAGAAGGGGGATCAAGCTGCTTTTGGTGTTGAAGAATGCTGAGACTAGTCTGACTCAACAATCCTGAAGTTAAACACTCAAACAGTGTTTCCTGACAGGAACTGGCACCAGTGAGGACAGACAAAGTTCCCGATAAAGGAACTCTGGATAAACCAACAAGTTACAGTACTGATAACTTGTCTAAAGGTGCTGAGCTAAAAGCTGCTGAGTTGTGGTGTGCTGTTCTTGGTTTAGATACTCTCACAAATTGTGATTTCAGTCAAGAGAAAAGTGGAAAGGTGAGTTTACCTTGGGGTCCTTAAATAAGCTAGTTGAATTCTCTACCTCAGTTTCCGTATCTTTAGAAATTACATTGGTAATGACACTAACTTCTCCCAGGGGGTGAAGTCCAAGCAATATTCCCACCATGCTTAAAAAAAAGCTTGATTATTACTAGGACTCTCTGGGGAGCCAGATACTGAAAAGTAAACAGCAAGAACCATGCCTGCATCAGATGTAAAAAGCACAAAAAAAGAAAGAAAATTAACCCTTCTATGACTTGAATTCAAATGCAGAGGAGATCTCACTGTTTTTATTTAGTAACAGGATGAACATACACAAACTCAGTTAAAGAAAAACTGGAAACGTTGAAAAATGTTTTAGAGACCACAAGCTTCTTCTTTCAAATCAAGAACTAACAATAAATACATATTGTTAAAAATTAAGTTTCAGAACAATTGAGAATATTTGCCATTACTTGGTGTCATTCATTTTGGTTTTCTTTTTTTTTTCCTTATTAGTCTTAACAAGCCAAATAGGTTTTTTCATTACCCTACTCACCCAGTTCCAGGAGCAAACTTGCGCTGAGTTTTGTTTTCAGCATGCATTTTAACCCGTTTTCTATTTCCTGAATATAAAACATAGCATAACAACATGCCTTTTTTCTTCTATGAAAAATGTTAGAGGACAGGTGTCCATTGTCAATTTTAATTCAGCTCAAGAAAGACATCTCTATTATCAGTTCTGCTTACATAAACATACTCTGAAGTTTATTATCAACCTCATACATAGAATTTGCTGCAAAATGCCATCTGAGAAAAGGTTATTTTATAAGACTAAGATCACTGAATTTGATTGATTTCTCCTTATTGCTCCTACTAAGAGGTTTAATGTTTCTTAACTTTATTTAGAACCTGTCACTGTAGGGTTAACCACAAGAGCAGTGAAATCTACTGTCACAGATAAGCCACAGCGCCCACTCCTCCTCTCTGCTGAAGGTAGACAGTGCACTAGGGTATGACTTTGAAGTGTATCATCAGAACAAAGAAAGAGATAGTCTCTCATTTATAAAACTCATGGTGGTGTAATCAGCTCCTACCACAACAAAAGAAGGTGACCCCACCCTAAGGCACCGGCTTTACACAGAATGCCCTGGGTGTGGTGAGCTGTATATGTTTTTGTTCTTTAGTCTTTGTCCCCAGATGCTGCCCTGGGACTAGAAGAACTTCGAACGTAATGTCCTCTGATTTCAGTGCAACTAAGAGTGGTCAGGCCCTAGGCGTTGTTTTGCAATAAGCTGATTTGCAAATGCAATGACTTTTGTCTGTCAAGTAAGAATAGGGAGGAGAAAAGGGTAGCGAAATATTACTGTGAGAATCTGGACCTGTAGAAAACCAGAAGACCTGGTAAAAATCTAACAAGAACACTATAATAAAAACAGTAAGATTTTTTAAAATTGCATATAAAAATGTATAAAAATATCACCTAAGCAAGAAGAAAAGCAAAATGCTCACTCTGTCATTCTACTGCTAGATTTTATCGCTAGAAAACTCCAGTGGCCATAAGTAATTTAGTCTGATAGGTGCACTCCTACAACCACCAGCAAAGACAATGGAATTATGTATATTGCTCCTGCCACTGGATAGCATCTAAACTCAGGGTGTTATAAGTACCCAACCGTCAATACATATGTTCTTGGAAGAGACCAGAATAATACAAAATGCCAAGAGTGTGCTATGAAGCTCATGAGTGTGTGCTGTCTTGCTCTTAAGTATAAGTGTAAATAAATTTGCTAAAACTGAATTTCAGGTCCTCAGCCAGCTTGCTTGTGTTATAAATAAAATGGGGAATTCGTGCTCAAATATGTAATATCGAAATATGCGATAAAGTTAAGTTGTAACCAACATCAAAACGAACAGAACTTGCCCACGGAAAATTGTAACCTCGACTGGGAACTGATTTACATCCCAAAAACAGAACTACAGTGGACAACTGCTCATCAGGAAAGAATTAAGCTGGCTGGCAGAACTGATTAACTATCTACTAAAATCCCCTCCCAGCTCAGGTGCTAACGACCGGATCAGGAACCAAGATATGGAACATCATGAGCCATCAGATAACATCCTCTGGTGATGGGACATTAATCAAGAATCGGATACATTTTGTCCACCTTAGTCTCATGAATGGTTTACTTCATAAATATGCTGATTAACTAAAATAATACCCAAGATCCGGACTTTATGGGAAAAACCGTATAAAAACATGCTGTTGGAAATGGTTGTCGTGAACAGAGGGAGGTCTGATGCGACAGAGGTCAGATCTGTGTTCACCCAGTTCCAGTCCCGGGCTTGGCACTGTCTCCTTTTCGATTGTGGCTTTGCGTGTTCGAACTCTCGGACACAAAATAAACTTTATACTTGTTTTAATTTTAATTGGGCGTACTTATTTATAACACTTGGAAGTAGTTCTGTTTTATTCTACCTTGTGGTCAAGTCCGCAGAGCAGGGTGAGCTGATGCCTCCAATACAAGCCTGCATTCTGGTCCTGCTTGGGTACAGACCAGAATCCTCTGTGCTTACTAGGGATCAAAAGACATGTTTCAGCGACAGGAAAGCAGTCTCAGCAAGTGGAAATGCACAGAGAGCATTTAATTTTAACAGAAAATAATGGCATTGACAGTGGTCACCTGTGCTGTTTCTGTGCTGATCTTGCTTTTACACAGTAGTCAGACATGAAAAGGGATATCTGGGATCACAAAACTTGCCTACCCACAGGAGCAGGAGAAGCCCCATATTAGGATGCTCAACTGACACTAAACTGAGACTGAGAAGACCTGCTCGTGTTGTGGGTAACACAAATTGGAAAATCCTCCCTCCACTTCAGAGGGAGATGAATTATGAAAAGTGAAAGCACAACGTTTTTTCCTCCTTTCTATCTGGCCAGCTTTGATGTCAGGTCCATAGAGTAATTTGCATGGTCAGTGCCAGAGGGCTCTTTCCTCAGCCAGCATGTTTCTGCTTTTGAGTGATGATGTTCAGACACCATGCTAGTAAAGCTCTGAAATCAGCACTGGTTCAACACATGAAAGCAAAATATCATTCTGGTTTTAATTATTAAGTGAGGTGATGGATTTAAAAAGTGTAAAAGAAAAGGACTTGATTCTGCTCTCATTTTTTTAGTATAAATGGCTAACCTGTGGTATAAGTCATCAAAGGAAGAGGAATTTCATTATTTTAACGTGAAATGTGAGGGAAAAGGAGACAAGAAATATTTAAGACCATCTCACAAGCTCCTGGAAATACACTATTTTATTCTAGTTAAAGGAAAATAAGCACTATACTTGTCAGTTTCCATCTTTACTAATTTGAATGGGTGATTGTGCTTTTCAATTAAAAGACAGATTTGGAAGCCATTGTAGAAATTGCAAGGACTAACAGCAAATTCAGGTAGGACTTACCTTTAGCTAGATGAGTTTATGGACCTTCTGATTACAAAGCAGCATAGCACTGTCAGCTATCTAATTTGAAATATATTTGCTTCCAGACTGAGCTTGTAAGACTTTGTAAGTACACATGGAAACATTTTCATACTCAAAGGATAGTTTGCAAAAACACCACCATATACCATTCTTCTCCAGCATAACCAACTACATTTTGGAAATCTTCTGTCCAACCACAAAATTTATGCTTGAAAAAAGGAACACCTAGAAAAAGGAATTTGCTTCCTTAATTCACCCATCACGAACCAGGTCCCCAAATGTCAGATTCATTCTGATGCTAAACGTCCTACTGTATAAATAGGAGTGGATGGATACCAGGGTTAGGGTTAGAGTTAGGGTTAGGGTCAGGGTTAGGATTAGGGTTGAGCTATACAAAAGGCTACACTTTTAGATGAGTTTCAGTCTACTTATACTGTCTAATCTGAAATATTTTAAATCTATCTAAAATTGCAAAATTTCTCTTTTTTTAAATTTATTCCCTAAAATATTACCAAGGAAAAATATAAAGGTTGGCTTCCCTCCTCTGTGTTTTTTCTCAAACATAGAAAATATTGGTGACATTCCTAATCTGTTGTTCTTTTAGCTATTTAAATAATTAACAGGATGTTGGGGTTTTTAGGATTTCTTTTTTTTGTTCTTTTCTTTTTGTCTTAAAGAATTTTTCCCCATGCTAAGAGAGAAATTACTGAGTACTTAAGAGAGACAAAAGACCTGGCCACAGCGGGAGGGGTCCAGCTGTCCTCTTTCATCTAGGGTTTTTTCTCATGTAAGGCAGAGATGCCTCGAAATTAGAACTGGCAAAAAAGGGGTGGGTACAGGAGCTAGCTCTCTAGTGCTCTCGGCATTTGGAGGGGAGAGAGGCTGCGTCGCCACCACGGGGTCCTGCCTTTTGCCACCTTCCTTCTACCATGAGTGGAGCTTGCTGGCTGGAGCAGTTGTTTGCACTGGGACCCTATTTAACACTCAACCTCACTAAAAGAGGGACCCTTTCACCATCTGCTCAGGTGTCTCAGGGGGCTCCGAGATCCCAAGCCCGTCTTTCCCTGCTCCGCCGGGAGCCGGGCCGCAGCTGCCCTGCCCCTCCCCCCCCGGCCGTTCCTTTGCTGCTGCTCTGCAGCTTCGCTACACTGTGGCACTGCCAGCGCTGCACCCCCGGCCTGCCAAGACAGCTCGGGGTTTCCGCTGCAGCTCCGGAGTTCAATACATCTCGCCTACCACCCGGGATTTTGTGTTCATCCCTGCTGTTCCAGCCTGCTGTTCCCAAGAGTCCTGCTGAGGCACCAGGATNGATCTAGACACAGGATACAATGAAACACTAAGATACTGGTGAGACACTGTAGAAGGTTGCCCAGAGATGCAGTAGATGCCTGTTCCCTTGAAGCATTCAAGGTCAGTTTGGATGAGGCTCTGAGCAACCTGACTTAGTTGGGGTATGTCCCTTTCAACCCAAACTATTCTAATACTATGATTCTCTGAAAACATGTTGACACTTCTTTTTCTTTAGTGTTTTCACGAATCCAAGCACTGTGTCACCATGAGTCTAAGGTCTGCTAGTTCCCTGAACAGCAGTCCCAGATAAAGAACAAAACACTGATAGGGATACTTGCAATGGGCATCCTCTCTATTTTAAGAGGGGAAAGTGCCTGGAAGACATGTGATGCTCTTTCAGCTAGGCAGAGCTTTCTGAGAGCACCAGCAGTCTCTGTGCAGAAGTGGAAGAGTGTCATCTTTATCACACAGCTTCCTAGCCTGTGCTGCCCTCTGCAAACAGCACTCTGGTACCAGAAGACTCCTTTGTGGCTACAGATGGGTGCTTCCATATAATTCTGTAAATTTTCAGCATAAGGTAAATGGTATGGACCCAATATTTGCAGAATTTCTGGCTTATTCATTACTTGTGTAGTCTTACTGAGAATGGAAAAGAAAGGCATCTGAAAACATAATTTCTATACACTTGAGGAAAGTTATGTAAAGATGTAAAAACAGAAATCCTTTCTCACACTAGAAACATAGGCCATTAGCTGATGAACACCTAATCCTTTTCCAGTTTTTGATTGATTCTTTTTGTGGAATAAAATAAGAGAAAGTGGCTATGTATTCTTTTATCATTATTTTTTATTATTTTTTTGCACATTTGCACAGTGGCTGATCTCTAGTTTAACTGGGAGGTGTCTAAATATGCCATACTTTGGCTCATGATGCACCAGCACAAGGCTGCAGAGTATTTCAGGAAGGCGAGGAGGCAAAGTAAGGAGGCAGCCCCACAATAGATGCTTTCACCTGGCCCAATCTCTTTGTAGGGTTTTGATTTCTAGATTTCACTTTCACTTTATATATTTTCCCAGCTAATAGATATCACTTTAAAAAAAAAAAAACCAACAAAAAAAAAATCTAAAAAATGCTAATAATCTACTGTAGCTTACACAAATAAATTAAAGGGCGGAGACTGTTAGGTCTATCTCTGACTGTCTGTGTATTAAAAAGCATTTTGCTGTACACCTGTGTGATCAGTAACTTTGCCTATAGAATCTCTTCTAGAATGGCAACTGTGATTTGCAGCCCCCAAGAGGCATCAAATCTACCACTTTATTTATTAGCTCCTGCCAATAGTGAATATAAACAAGGACTGACCAGATATTAATTGAGCAGTTTGGAAAGAATGAAAGAAAGAACAAAAGAACAAAAAACCGAAAGAACAAATGAAAGAAAATATATATCAGAAACAGGTGAAAAAATAAATAGTTTTTTTAAAAAATGTTATTTTTCTAGTGTGCATAATCTAAGGCATCTTTAGTCACTGTAAAAGGTAAGAGTAACTTTAAAAATATTGACTCTGCACCTCTGACCAAACACTCTGTTAGGGTATATTTTCCCTGACTCCAGGAAGAAGTCTAACTAACCACAGACTGTCACCACTGTGGTATTTAGTTCAGCATTATAGTTATTTCATCCGTGTGCCTTCAAAGAGCCTGCTCGGGGCTGGAATTCATATTCTACTACTCTCATTGGGGCTGAATGCTGATGGAGGAGGGGAAAGAGGAGTCAAAAAATGCTAAGAGGTGACACAGCCTGTCACAACGTGGAATGTGCTCCGTGCTGATGGTTGGAGCCACTGTCCTCCCAGCACTTCACTTTCCTCAGAAATTTATACCAGAGCTACTATTGAACCACAAACTCACAAATGAGAACACTAGGTCCCCTTATACTTCATTTAAATGAGCTGCTTCAGTGAAGCCAATCGAGAGTGCTAAAAACTGAAGTGACACCTTTTCACAGCATGAACATAATTTATATCTCTGGCTTTGAACGAATTCAAACTGGAGTACAAAAAAACCCCTTAAAATATCTCTAGCCTCAATAATGGAAATCCCAGATAGTAAACACTCTTAATTAAGAATGTGTTCACTTTTAAAATGGATTCAGTCTGAGTTTACTGTTGTAATTTTTGCTAGTGTCACAGGATGCTCCTCCCTATATATGCAGAGTTTAAGCAGGAACAGAGACCCAAATTCTGGTTGAAAAGTTTTGTGCTTTTGAACATGAAAAGGAAATACTAAAGATTTACCTTCCTAAGCCAATGTTTTGCATGTTCTCTACATAGAAAAGATCCATGACAGGAGTATAATTCCTTTAAAAATACATATATGAGTAACACAGCAAGATCCCATCCTGAACAGCAAGATGTTCAGCAAAAATAATTGTATGTATACATACAAGTCTTGACTTCCACATAAACAGGCAAAATTGCTTACAATTGGCTGGATTCCTATTAAGATCCCAAGCCAGAAACACATATGTGCTTGATGTTCCTCATACATTCTTATTTTGGTTTTTTTGTCCATACTTATCCAACAATGCTTTTCCTTTTCTTTGGCCTGTCCATTCAGTCAGTGATGAAAGATTAAACTGAGATGAAAGTAAAAATTGATCCATGTGATTCCCTGATGCCCCTCTTCTCCTAGATATTCAGGTCAGACAAACAGCTATTAGTAGTGGCCCATGAAAAAATGCTGGAAACAGATATTTTTCTGCAATATCAGGTTAAGCAGGCAATAAATTAATACATGTTCTCAGTCTGACAACAAAATTTGCCCCAAGATAATATTGCTTTCATTGGTTATTCCTTTCCTAACTGCAAAAAAAGAACAAAATCAAGGGCTGAGTGAATCTGACTGCTGTTTAGAAAGAACATTTTTCTGTCATTGTGTTATCTGTGAAAGATATCAAATCCTAAGAAATAGTCAAATGGCTCTACAAATTCACCGTGCTTTTTAATAAAATCTTCTACAGCAGGGGTAAAACTCATACCAAATTCTGTCCATAGCAATTGGAAAAGGCTTTCAGTGAAAAGAAAGACTAAAAGTGAATAATTATCAAAGAATGTTTTGTTTGGTTTTGTTGGGTTTTTTTCTTTTATATCCTTTTGTATAATCCTAGTATTGGTTTCACAAGCTGAGGCATAGCAAAGGGCAAAACCAGCTTTTGAGGAATATTTTCTTCTATTTGCTTGACCTGTCCAGCAAAATGGAGCTATTTGCATCATGAAACCACAATTTGACTTCTTAACACAAAACTTCCCAAAACAACAATAAAAAACCATACATACATGAACAAACAAACAAAATTAACCAAAAAACCAAGGCCCCCCCACCCCTGAACCCAGAGTTGTTAGCTGTGAAGTAGCCAGTGAGAGGAGTGTTTCGAAAGTTGTTTAATGCGTTTTCCAGAAACTGGTCTTTGCAGGAGTAGGAGAACAGGAATGAAGAAGGTCAGATAAAATGATGAAAGAGATTTGCAGTCTCTTTTTAAATATATTTTCACTCTTCTGTATCTGGGGGAAAAAAAAAAAAAAAAGAAATGTGTCAAATACTGCCTTTCTCCGCTTTGTCCAAGGGGTAGGTAATCTGGGAAAGTAAAATAAGGGCATCAGTTTAGACAGCCTCATTTTCTGCAAGCAGTGAGGCTTTGCTTAACTGTTGAAAGAGTGCAACATAAGGCATGCCAAGGCAATACCTCTTACGGGCTCAACTGGAAATATCATTCTGTCCTAAACAAATTGAAATCTATTATGATCAGACTGATCCAGCTGGAATTCAAACTTAGGCATCAAGAAGATTACATAACAGAGTCCAGCATGCTTAGATCAAGAGATTTTAATAGGTTTCTTCGCTTAAGGGCTCTCTGATCATCCTTGATCAACAGCTTTTCCAATACCTTTCTGCTTATGAAGGCAAGAATGTTGTACATGTGGTTTGAAATGAAGAAAAGAAAATGCTCCAAACACAAAAGAACACTACATTTTAAAAGCTCTTTTCTCCCAGTGAGCTTTAAGTGAAAAACACAGCCTTAAGAATGGAGAGGAGCCAAAGATAAAACAAAATATGTGCATTTTCCAATCTGCTTGACTCCTCTGTCAAATATTTATAAACCCTTGGCCTCATAATTAGGCTATGTTTGAATAACATTATCCTGAATGTACAAACATAACTTTTCTATGTAGTTACACTAGAAGTGCATCTTCACGATAAACAGATCTCCTTGAGAAAGAAGCATAGACAAGAAAACTTTTTTGTTATTTCTAGTGACAATTGACAGTTTCTAGTGAAAGAGGACAGTCTATCCAATTCACCTCATAACCATCTCTAGAAATCCTCTGGAAAAGCTTCAAACAGGAACATGAATATTATACTCTTTATTGGCTGTTCTAACTGGTTACCTGAGTACACCTGGCACCCTGTTTAGCTACTGTTATTCTGACAATGCTTATATCAGCAGAGTTTGAAAGCACATTTGAAAGAATCTCTCAACCAAGGAGATTCAGCCCAAGGAGAGATGAATTTACCTGTAGAGCTGGGCATGCCGTGGAAGACATTGTTGCATCAAAACATGTTTTGTTCCCTTTCAGGAAACCAAACGCAATTTCTTTTGCATTCTCAATAATATATTGCCTTTTCTTTTTCTTTTTTTCTTTTTTTTTTTAAATGGTACTTGGGCAAAGGAGAAAAACGACTGCCAAAACAACAATCTCTGCTGCTGGATTGTATTGTCTGTGATGAATGTATACAGTGGCTGCACAGAGCTACTAGTGAGTTGGTATCTTCTACCACACAGATAGCAGGGGAACCTTTCCTTTCAGGATAGTCCCCTGTAAATTGCTACTACAAAATCTTGCTCATTGATGCAATTCTAAGACACTGTTTTAAAGAATTAGGCTTTCAGCATTTTATTTGATTTATTTAGACTGAGTTGTCAAATTCCCAGCATAATGTACAATAGGCAATACTAACAGCTGTAACAACAGTACTACATTTCCTTGATGTTTCCCAGCTAAAACATTCAGCCTGATTTACTGTCATATTCTGTGACGCGTACCACTAGCCACATTTTAAAGAGAAAAGACTGACCCAGAAGGAAGGGTAATCATTTGGGGCAGGTGGACTAAATGACATATTTGAGCAGTAAGTATTTCTGAACTTCTTAAAGGATTTGCTGAATCACACCAGGGATCTGAAACAGGGCTCAGAGTACCACCTAACACATCCTTCTCTTCCTATGCCATCCACATTCACAAGAACTTTAACCCCTCCCATCCCTGCTAATGAAGCAAGGGAAAATGCAAAGTTTTCTCCAGTCTCTGGAAGTTCCCTGGGGAGAACTGAGTCAGCCCAGAAAGGCTGTGGATGTCCCAACCCTGGCAGTGTTCAAAGCCAGATTGGCTAAGGCCTTGAGCGACATGGTCTAGTGGTAGGTGTCCCTGTCCATGCCAGAGGAGTTTAGGACTAGATGATCTTTAAGGTCCATTCCAACCCTATAACTTCCTATGATTCTGTGATAGCTTTTTACTTCTGTTAGCTACATCATCAGCTCCAGTAAGAACATACCAGCATAGAGTTTGCTTTGAATTGTTTTTCTGCTTGGTGGAGCAGATGTTCTCGTTTCCTAGCCAAATTTCCCATTGGATATAATAGAACTTCCCTACAACTACCCTAGCTTTGGATAAGATTCAGCATCTTTCTCATTTAAATACAATAGTTCTAGTGCAAATACTAGCATGTATCAACAGAGGTAATTGAAAGAGGAAGAAGAATGAATATGCAGTGTTTTGTACACCCAAGACTTTAAGTAGTCCACTTAGCATATATTGAATGTCATTATCTGAAATAGCTTTGCCTGAATAAACATCTCAGTCCTTCAGCATCTCTGATGAACTTACATTGTTTGTCAAGTTTGAGTACTGGCCTTCACTTTAATCACTAATGTAAATGCCAGTGACTTCTACAACTTTTCATGTGATACCAGCATCCACTGTGAGTCCATTTCTGCTATCAGTTTCTGGTTTATACCAAGGCATTTTTAACTTTTGCCTGCTGGACTATGAAGCTATATATCTATACAAACTGACTTACTGAAATGGAAATATACTGAGGTTCATCTTTTTCTTCACACAGAATTACTAAGTGTATGAGTATACCCATATAGGAAAAAAGCTGACTGTCAGTTTTGCATAGTAATTAATCTCTTTTAATGATGTTTTGGAGTCCAAAGTCTTAGAAGAGCTATCCATTTTAAGTTGGCAGTTATTATGCCTGTATAATGCAAACTTTCAAAATCTGCTCCAGATCAAACTTTCAAAATCTGCTCTCTCAACACAGTTGGAGGACACCCAGAAGCATTTAGACTGAGGTGAGAGTTTAGACTAACTCAGAAACATCTGTTCTGTATTTACTCATGCTCCTCACCAAGCATAAATCACAGGTATGATGCTGGTTGCACCACCTGGAAGTGGAGAGCTGACCTCTCCCAGCACTGCTTCTGATGACTAGCTCTGCTGCTCCAGATAAATGCCTGCCCTTTACCTCTATCCCTTCCTCTCCAGCTGCCAAAAACACAGTGCTGCTCAGAGAGGGCTTAGGACACTGCTGAAGGTTAGGATTTTTCTTTTTTTTTATTTTTCCTTCTCTCAGGGAGTTTGTCTCCCATTTGTTGCCTAAGAGATGGGAATGACTGGAAGGCTGGGGGTCAGGGGCTGGGCTCAGCCCTCTCTCTCTTTCTCTCTCTCTCTCTCTCTCTCTCTCTCTCTCCCTCTCTGTCTCTCCGGGATCGGAGGGCAGATGGCTGTGGTTTTTGGCGCGGGACTGCTGCTGCCTGGAGGATTTGCAGCCACTGCAGAGTTTTGTCCTTCACTGCTTCTCCTTACCGTGGGTGAGCCTCTTCTAGCAAGAGTGGTCACTGAACTGGGATATTTTCAACACCTGACCTCACTGGGAGGGACCCTCACCATCTGCTTGGGTGCCTCAGGGGAAGCTCGGGACCCCGACCCCCTCCCCCTCTCCGGAGGGAGCACCTCCCAGCCGCTTGCGGGAGTCTGGCTGCCGCGGACATCTCCAGGACATCACACAGGAGACGTGAGAGCCAGGGGAAAACCCGAAACAACTCCCTCCCTCTACCTTCTCTCTCCTCCCAGGGCCTCCCATCCCCCGCTGTTTTCTGCTGCTGCTTCAGTGTTTTTTGCTACACTTTAACTCGACATTATTTTTTTCAAAGAAAACAAAATGCTATTTGAAGGTGCTTGCATTCTCTTTAAAGCAAGGGAAACCAAGAATAAATGCTCTTGAGAAAAAGTTTTAATACTTGTTGAGTTAAGTGAATTTAAGTAACGTGACTCCAATTTAGCACATGACCCAAGTGCATAACATTAATTTTGCTATGAGGAGAAATAGCATTAGCATAGAAGGTACCCTGGGTTTGGAGCTTTGGCACATAATTGTGCCTAAATCATTCATGATGCCAAACAATTTCTAGTCCTTTTCACTCTGACATTGAGTTTTATGTTTGCTTGACAGCTTGCATTCCACTTGCCTTAGGATAACATCAGTGATGAAAGAGATTAGTTTTGGTTTAATATATGTTATTTGCCTACCAGCATATTACGGAAATATATAAAAGCAGATAAAAATATAATTAATACACTGGCAAAGGTTTGATTACACCAAGTAATGATTGAGTTTCCTGAATAAAGCATGAATGAAAGAAATTAGATACTTACTATGTAAAGCCACCTAGAAGATTAGGTGCAAAATCTTATTCTGTATTTGTTAATCAAACATAATTCAAATTCTCTGCATATGTTTGGGGTAAAAGCTAGATCATTGTTTTCATAAAGAGATGTTCCATTGTGGATGGAAAGAAAAACCCCAGTCGTTTTCAAGGAGCAAGGGGGATGAGCTGTGTGCTGGGTTGACCTTGGCTAGACACTAGGTCCTACTCTATCACTCCTCTCCTAAGCTGGACGTGGGGAGAGAATATATAAGGAAAGGATCATGTGTTGAGGTAAGGGCAGGGAGAGATCAGTCACCAAATACCGTCACAGGTAAAACATATTTGACTTGGGACAATTACATTAATCTATTAATGAAATCAGAGTAGGCTAATGTGAAGTAAAACCAAATCTTAAAACACCTTTCTCCCACCCCTCTCTCCTTCCCGGACTTAACGTTATTCCTGATTCTCTACCTATTCCTCCACAGGGCACGGGAGGACAGAGAATGGGAGTTACAGTCAGTTCTTCTCACATTGTCTCTGCTGCTCCTTCCTCCTCATGGAGAAGACTTCTCATACACTGCTGGTGGGCTTGGCCTTAGTGGGTGGATCCCTCTTGGAACTGGCTGGGAGTGGCTCTATCAGACATGAGGGAAGCTTCTAGCGGATTCTCGGAGAAGCCACCCCTTCAGCCCTTCCCACTACCAAAACCTTACCATGCAAATCAAATACAGCCTTCCACAGGAAGAAGGATAATCAAAGCCAACGAAGTTTTCAGCCACATATGTGAATTAGAATTTTGTAATAGTAACTGGGCTTCTTTGGCTGAGTGACTAAAACAAAAAATTAGGATAATTCTTACTCTGGGTCAGTGTCTTGGGGTGACTCTATCGTGTGTATCCGTTATCATGCTCTATGCCCCAAAAGTAATATTGTGCCTTTTCTGTGCCTTTAAACTGAGCTTGA